>OY282450.1:92352830-92815995 GCA_958295655.1 Palloptera scutellata
GAATGGGCAATTAAATTAAAAAAGAAGGAAGAAGAAAAAGAAAAGAGAACAAACAACAACTGCAACAGTAAC
Organism: Palloptera scutellata; assembly: GCA_958295655.1. NCBI lineage: Eukaryota > Metazoa > Arthropoda > Insecta > Diptera > Pallopteridae > Palloptera > Palloptera scutellata. The sequence goes on from OY282450.1 coordinate 92,352,903, forward strand.
AACAATAACACATTTGAATGAGAAGCCTCTACTGCCAATTGAATGAATGCATTCACCGTTTTCATGGCCTTAATTTGTCCAAGAGGAACAAACAAATGAATGAAAGGACAACGAACAGAGTAGGCGGATGCTATGGTTGGGACGGACAAAGGGGAAATGTGCAATGGCATAATGAATAAAACAAATGATAGCAGCCGACAAAGTGAGTACAAATTTTGTATGCAAATGTATGTTATGTATGTATGTATGTAAATAATGATAGCAATATTAGGAAAATGCAACAGCAAGTTAGTAGATATCTTCAAAAAATAAAATTTCAGTTCGATTATTACGTGCCCATACTTTTATGGCTTCCTAATTTGCTATAAATACAACAAACCGAAATGCAGCTAGTTGATTGCATTCTAGCTATAGGAATTTTCTCCGCTTCACACATCATTTTGACATGGAAATCCTTTCAAAATAATGACAATAACCGTAATTGTGATAGCAAATTTCCTTCCGTTTTAGTTGCTGTTCTTCTTTGTTTCAGTTTCGTTTCTTCGTTTCTTCGCTTGTTTCGTAAGTTTCTTTTCGGTGTTTTTCAACTAACCATGCCATAAATGGAACAGAGATGACATGTGCACATTCACATAGATGAGTGAGTGCAGTAGCGGATCGAGGAGTTGCACATGTGCGCGGTTTGCGGGTTATTTCTTATCCACTCCTCTTTCTTCTTTTCGGTTCGTTCACTATCCAGTGAGTTTTCTTGCATTGAACACTTTTGTTGCTATTAGTTCGTAATTTATTTATTGACAGTTTAAATGTGAAAAGAATTTTGTTATGGATTTCTTTTGAGTTTATATGTACATATTTATTTGTAGTTGTTGTTGTATAAGTACATTTTAAATTCAGTTAATTAATTTAATTTTTCCAACTTTACAACATTTATTCTATTTTAACTTATTGCATATCTTTTTATTTGGTGGAAGTTAATTTTTTTTTGTAACTTGTTATTTGAAGATCCTCCCAGAAAGATGTTATTAATTTCCAACTCAGCCGAAATATCTTCTAATGACTTCTGTTTTCCAATCAATAAATGTCAAAAACTAAATTCGTGGGTCTACTCTTGGATGTACTTCATAGATTTATAAGACTTGTAGTTTAACCTAAGCAAGTGAAGAAAAAACTCATCTTCTTCTGGAAGCCTCCAAGGCTTACTAAACGGTTACAGTATTAGCCTATACAAAATTCGTTAATAAGTATTTTCTTAAATATTCAATAGTAAGTGAATACCTTCACTTCACTTCATTGATTTGCTTATTCACTGACTTACAGATTGAATGTTTGTTGTTCAATATACAATATTTGTTGTATAACAATTTGCTAAATTCACTTTCAGTTTTATTTTCACTTATTTTATGTTCTTCTTTTGTTTGTTCGTTATTTTTATTTTTTATTTAGTTCAAAATGTTTTAAGTAGAAAGCATCGCGTCAAATTTAACATGCTCATTAAAATGGAAATTGAATTTTCTTCACAACACCAACACACAAACGCTAAGGAATTTCCGTATTTCCCATTGCGTTTGAATTTTCGAAACTTCGTTTGCTTTGATTTTCTTGTTCTTTATTTTTACGCAATCTATTGAAGATTTTTCGCGGGCGTTTACTTTATTTTTTATTATTTCATAGGCAGTTTTCACGTCTTTGCTAAAACTTTTACGCTTCATTTTTATTTTACTTTGTATATCTAGTGATTTGCTTTTTACAAAAGAGAATAGTATCTGAAAAAAAAAGAAAAAATTATTCCCTTTGATGATTGTGTGGCCCACCATTATTATTGTGCACTATGTATCAATTCTCGTGGGAAGCGGTATACTTTATTTTATTGTATTTGTTAAGTACAGAAAAAGAAAATAAAGAATACCTACTTAAAGAATATGTAAATACATTTATTTGTAAGATATTTATATATAACTATGTTAATATATATGTGTGTACCTAAGTATGTATATGGGCCTGATTTGTTATATATTTAATAAATATTGCCGGTCTAAAGTGTATGCACCCCGGGTAGGCGTGTAAGTGGGCTTAGTGGGATTCATCTTATACGCTAGTTAAATCTATCCATATTCTTTAAATTAATATGTTATGCCGTTTCGGAGCCTATAAGGAACATATACAGGGTGCGCGATCTTTTATGTAAGTATGTAAACATTGAATAATTTTTACATTTATCAACCGATTGTCTTAACTAAACATGTTTTTGAAACGTCAACTCAGTACAGTACATTGAAAATAGTCGTTCAGTTGTGTTAACTCAACGTGCATATCGTCGAAAATATCGTGGCCAACAAGCACCGTCTAACAACTCTATTCGTCGTTTGGTGTCGAATTTTGTTGAGCACGGGACAGTGCGAGATCGTCGACAATCCGTTCATTAACGCCCAAGACGTTCCCATGAGCTGATTGAAGCGGTAAGAGTGTGAGTTGCCGAGAACATATATGTGTCGTATCGTCATCGCGCCCAGCATTTTGGTGTCAGTGGAACCTCCTTGTGGCGCATTGTGGAGGGTGATTTGCATTTGTTTCCGTATAAACTGCAACTGACTCAGAGAATATTGCAGACAGACCGTCCACGTCGATTGGAATACGGTCAAAAAGCCGCTCGAACGGCTCTAAACCTGATTTTTGGAAGGAAATTTTGATGATCGACGACCATTTCATTTCACGTTAACAAGCAAAATTGCCGCACGAGATCCATGAAACATCATTGACTGGCCGGCGTTTGCGCCAAAACCATCATTGGGCCATTTTTCTTCAGAAGGCGAAACAGTCAATGGGTATCGATATCGGAGGATGTTGGCTCATTATGGCTGCCCACAAATGTTTGAAAAAGGTCTGGACGGTTACTGGTTTCAAAAAGACGGTGCTCAATGCCACACTGCAAATCAAACAATGCAGTTCCTGCAACGAAAATTCCCTGCATGTGTGGTGTCAAAAATTGGCGTTATTTACTGAGCACCCAGATCTCCAGATTTGATCCCTCCGCACTTCTTTTTGTGATGATATTTACAAAGCTGCAAAGTGTACGCCAGCAAGTCCCAGAACATTGACAAGACCAAGGCCCGAGATGCTCGAAAAAGTGATGGAAAATTCAGCAAAAAGGTGCACTCTTTGCTTTGGTCAATGACGGTGGCAACTTGATTGATGTTGTTATCAAAAACTAATCAAAATAAATTCTAAAGGATCAAATTACATAAAAAAAATACCTCTATGGAGGTACCTATACCTATGGAAATCGTTTGTCTTTTTCTTTTAATTATTCAATATTTACATACCGACATAAAAGATGGCGCACCCTGTACATCAGTTCACTTTTATAACACTAAATTAAAGTCTCTAAGTTCTTTACTTGTGTCACAGTTCTATAGTAGTATGTACTGAAGAAATGCAAGTTTTTTCAATATTACTAGAAATTTACAGCTCTGGTTCCCATCCAAAGTTAACCGACTTTATTTAATCGGCTTTGTGACCAATCATTTCCATTTTTATATCTGCAGAACCCCACCACTGATCGTGTTCCGGGAACAATTTTTTTTATCTAATTTCAACAATGGCCGCAAGCTCGTAAAGATTTCAGTGCTCAAGGTTCAGATTCAATGGGACTCTTATAATTATACACTGCAATTTTCCAAAGACTTTTGAGTGGCATTCTCATTTAAAATGTTTTTTGCCCAGAGTTTATAAAAATAAATTATTGAGCATAAAGTTTCATTGCATACTTTTAGTAAAAACTGTAAAACTCTTCTCATTATTCTCTATCATTCATAATTTCTGCAAATTGCTGCTTTTCTTCTCAGATTTCACTTTAATAGCTTCAAGTTTATTTTCTTCTCGATATTAAAAAAACTAAACCAGCAATTTATATGATTGTCAAGTTTATTGTTTATTTATTTATATATTCTGTGGCAGTTGTTGTTATTGTAGATGCTTTATAAGCCAACAAGTGGCCATACTCCAGTGCATTGTGATGTCAGTTCCCTACGAGCGTTAGGGATTTTTTTTTTTGTCAATTGCATTTAAAAGATTTCTCTCGCAATTCCCTTTTTAAAATTATGAAAGTGCAGCATATTTCAAAAACTTAAATAACATAAGTAAATATGCCATAAAGTTTTTCTGCAAAGTTTAACCACCCTCATAGCCAAGAACTTCTACAAACTTTGCTGTGATGTCGATTTCAACAGAACAACTAAGAATGCGATATAAACAAAATGCATCTAAGATTTCACTCTCCAGGCGCGGTGTTCTTGGCTGCGTGATATTTAGTTAGGAAGATTGCAAATGATATTGAAATTTATAAACGTATTTAAAATGAAATGAATCCACACACACACACACACACACACATGCAAGCAGCAACGAGACGGTATCCGCTTCCATTTCATTGGTATTTCTATAAATTCAAAGCATTCTTGAAATCACTGCAATTGACAGCGATGATTTTTTTTGTGTAGTTTTCCATTTACACATACACGTACATATTTTTTTATTTAAAAAAAACGCACTGTTTTCCATAGTTTTTTATAACATATCATTCTTGCTTGAATATGAAAGATGCTTTTAAATAAACATGTAATACTGATGATGTTGTACTTATTTATGCCTTAAACCTTCATTTCACACACTTGTGCTTGTCTGTCTCACTGGCTTTGACACTGAGATATAAACTCTGTCATCATGACAGAGAAATCATTCATTGATTACTTACTCAAGTAGAATCAATATGCAAGTATGTAAAATGAAATGGATCTGAATTTCTTATTAAAAATACCAAATATTCACTCATACGATTTAATTTGATCGGGAATTAATAAGTGAGGATAATTTTCAATTTCAATCAATTGTAAATTACTGAACCATCCAGTGAACCAATTTTTTAAATTAAGAATTATCTGAGATCATTATCTTTAAATAGTAGACTTTATAAAGTAGTTTTATGAAGTAAATGCAGACACACAGATTCTTATTGCATAGTTAGTCAGTGGTTTTAGATTTAAATAAGTACTTACCAAACATGTGGTCAACCATTGCCAAAAATCAAACAATGATACTAATTATATGTATATAATACAATAAACCCTTCCAATAAACCCTAACTTTTAGTTTAATTTTTATAATTTGCTTTCTCCAAAGAGGCCAACAATAATACAAAAAACTTTTCCCGAAAATAAATTCTACTTTTTAATGAATTACAAATGAAATACAAAATGGCATTGAATTGAATTGTGAATGAACAATTTTCACTTTCCATAATACACTATGCAAAAAAGTAGATGCAAAGCTCAGTCATATACATACACACAGAGTCGCACACATACTACTGTGGGCAAAAAGTAGTAAGACTTTTTAATTTAAATTTCGCGCGGAAACCCATTCATCAAAATATTATTTTTTTAAGGTTGGTATGACTGTCGGTGACATCTGTGCCAAATGTCACATTAAAATAATCATTAGTGTTTAGTATACGCTTGTCTTTCTGAAGTACAAAAGTGCATTCGGCGATTTTCACAATGAGTGAAATTATTCAACAAAGAAGTTCCATTAAATTTTGTGTGCGGAATCAAATTTCTGGTGCCGAAACGTTCAGAATGTTGCAAAAGGCCTTCGGTGATAATTGTATGTCGCGAGCAAGTGTTTTTGATTGGTACAAATTGTTCAAAGATGGTCGAGAACGCATTGACGACGAACCACGTCCAGGACGGCCATCAACATCAACTGATGATCAACACGTCAATAAAATCAAGGAATTGGTGCTCGAGAATCGAGAATCGACGATTAACAGTCAGAACCCTTACTGGCATCGTTGGAATATCGGAAGGATCAGTGAAAACCATTTTAAAACATCATTTGGGCCTAAGAAGAGTGAATGCACGATTGGTTCCAAAATCACTGCATTGGTTTTACGAGAACATTTTGCCAAAAATTCGGCTGATATCGTTCCGCAACCACCCTATTCGCCTGACTTAGCACCGTGTGACTTTTGGCTATTTTCTAAACTCAAAAAACCGCTTCGTGGACACCGTTTTGAGTCAATTGAAGACATTAAACATGAATCGCTAAGCGCATTGAAGGCTATTCCGGAAATTGACTTTAACAATTGTTTCGAGAATTTGAAAAAACGTTGGCACAAGTGTATTCGGGCCGGGGGGGGATTACTTTGAAGGGGACGAAATAGATTTGGAAGATTGAATACAAAAATTTGAAATTATGGACAAAGTCTTACTAACTTTTGCCCACAGTAGTATACCATATATACAAAGCGAAACACTTAAATGCAAATGAAGCAACCAGAGAGCGCAACCGGAAATGGTGCTTGTGATTATGGCAACACTACTCACACTTTTGCACTTTTGTGCTACCACGAAAATTTCGAACGAACGAAAAATAAACCAACCAACAACTGGGCAAGAGTCCAACAAATTTGTATGTAAATGAAGTCTAAAAAGTATGCCAAAGGCAGAAAAGAAGCAGAAAACTATACACTCAAAATAGAAACAACAACATAAAAATGCAACTAACAACTGCCAAATGGCTCAAAAAGTAGTTTAATTCTCAAGTCATCTTTCTTACAAATACACTTAAATTTTGTAAGTGATGTGGAGTAGAGTGAAGTGCAGTAGACTGAAGTGGAGTGGACTACGGCAATGGCTGCCTGTGCAATACTCTAAACAACCAACAAACCAACCAACCAACCAATGAGCCAACCAACAACATTCAACTTTCTATAGTACATACATACTTACTTATAGTAGATATAGTCTTCAAGTGATGTCGAGTCACTTTTCACTTACTGAGTACTTATTTATGTATGTAGTATAGTACATACAACAAAAACAAAAGATAATGCCACTACTATTTATGCAGCAACTAAAGAGAGTATAACGAAAAATCTGCATGCAAATGCCGGAAGTAATTTCTTCTTCTTAATGTCTTTGCCTTTTTGTGTGTAGTTTATTTATTTGGAAGTGAAATACTTTGTGCTTAATTGATGGCATGTGATTTTTTGCGATTCTATTCGTACTACTTAATAATGCCATTATTATTTAAAGTTGTTTCTGTTTTAAGATCACTGGAAAGATTTAGATTTTTGTTGACTTCTGCCGGTTTGAAAATTATGGCAAGTTTTTAAAGTCCTTGATGAATTCTCGATAATTCGCACTCTTCTTGAAGTCGTCTATTAGTAGGAGATTCCAGGAATCGGAAAATTACAACGATAGAGCAGAAGTAAAATGAATTTGATAATTTTCAGAGCTTGCTGATCCCTTTTTAATCTTATTTATCAATCATCTAAATCTTTAGAATCATAAAGAATCATAAAGAAGAATACCAGAAGAGTACTTGTGAATCTGAAAGGCCTAAACTTAACCCATTCATTTAAGTTGTGAATAATCGCTTTAGCGCAGTTGGTATTGTGGTGGTAGAGTGTTTCGGTAAAAAAAATAGACGTAGTCACTAAAAAAAACTCAAATAAATCTTGACACGGAACGCAACCCTCTGAGCGTAAAAATATTTAACTTCGTTTGGATGCGGCATAAAATAGTATTTCCTCTTTCTTCTATCTTTTAAGAATCAGGGCGACATTCATTTGGAAATCAGATCGATTGGAAACTTTTTAGAAAAATACTACAAATATTTGAGTTCCTGACTACAGCTAATTTTTGCCGTCCATCAAAATATCCCCTAATAAAAATGTAGTAAAGATGAAGAGAAAACAAAGCACATGCAATTGTGTCCGTTCAATAAGGGCAAGGTTCTTTAACTGAGAGCAAATGGAGATTTACATATATAAGAGTTTCAATGAAATCTTCTTGAAGATATTTGCTACTCAAATGAAGTATAAATGAACATTGGTTTTCAAGATGTTAACAGTTTCTAACTATTCCGTAAATGATCAGTAGTTAGCTTACGGTACATTTTACGGATGTGAACCGACATTAGTTGTCGAATTCGGTGGGAGTTTCATCTGTGAACTAACACAGTTTTTTAGAGTTACTGATCATAAAGTTGCAACCTCCCATTTCTGAACTACTCACGCAACTGTTGCTCATCTGTTGTGTCTTTCAAATATTTCCATTGTTATCATCGATTACATAACTCATAAACAGCAAATAGCAAAAACTATCCTTTGCGTCCCTTTTTGCGCTGTGCTGCGCGTTTCGCCTTTGATGAATCTTTCTATATTTTTACCCGATCTTGTTCCTCCCTCTTTTATCACACCTTTCTCCATGCACTTTACTCTTCGATTACCTTTTTCTCATCGCGCACTCCTTCCTTTCTGTCCTCTCACACCGCTCTGTTTCTTTTGCACCGTTTCAGTTACTCTTTCGTAAACTTCTGCCTTTCTCCCTCGCACACCTCTCTATAACTTTTCCTCTCTACAAAATAAGACAAAATTATTCATTACTTTATTACATGATCATATTTTCGTTAAGAGGTTAAATTTTTTTAAAAACAACCAACTGTTTGATACTTTTAAACTACGATATTTTGATGGCAATTTAAAGCCCAAACCCAACAAAACAACAATTAAATGAATGATAAAAGTTAAATTTTCGTTCAAATACGCTTAATCTTCTTAGGCTCAATTTGTATTAAATGCAATCAAACCAAACAAAAAATAACATGAAAATCCTATCAATGTCGCATTTTCATCGAGAAACAATAATCCGCTTCGAATGGAATGAAATATTTCAATGTTGCTGCGACTTTACCCGTTGCACCACGAAGAACGATGAAACATCAATATTACTGCTGTTGTTGAATATTGAAGAGCATTTGTCTCATTTTGTTGACACTTCAATTGTCAATTTGCCAAATGCACATTTGATGGCATAAAATACATATGGTAACTTGAGTGGGTGCATACATTGTTTTGTCTCGTATATCTTGATATTCAATTTGAATATTGTAATAATAACGTATGTAATCGCAGCTACTTACTACTGTGGGCAAAAAGTAGTAAGACTTTTTAATTTAAATTTCGCGCGGAAACCCATTCGTCAAAATATTATTTTTTTAAGGTTGGTATGACTGTCGGTGACATCTGTGCCAAATGTCACATCAAAATAATCATTAGTGTTTAGTATACGCTTGTCTTTCTGAAGTACAAAAAGTGCATTCGGCGATTTTCACAATGAGTGAAATTATTCAACAAAGAAGTTCCATTAAATTTTGTGTGCGGAATCAAATTTCTGGTGCCGAAACGTTCAGAATGTTGCAAAAGGCCTTCGGTGATAATTGTATGTCGCGAGCAAGTGTTTTTGATTGGTACAAATTGTTCAAAGATGGTCGAGAACGCGTTGACGACGAACCACGTCCAGGACGGCCATCAACATCAACTGATGATCAACACGTCAATAAAATCAAGGAATTGGTGCTCGAAAATCGACGATTAACTGTCAGAGACCCTACTGGCATCGTTGGAATATCGGAAGGATCAGTGAAAACCATTTTAAAACATCATTTGGGCCTAAGAAGAGTGAATGCACGATTGGTTCCAAAATCACTAAATCACTAAATTCGACTGATATCGTTCCGCAACCACCCTACCACCCTATTCGCCTGACTTAGCACCGTGTGACTTTTGGCTATTTTCTAAACTCAAAAAACCGCTTCGTGGACACCGTTTTGAGTCAATTGAAGACATTAAACATGAATCGCTAAGCGCATTGAAGGCTATTCCGGAAATTGACTTTAACAACTGTTTCGAGAATTGGAAAAAACGTTGGCACAAGTTTATTGGGGCCGGGGGGGATTACTTTGAAGTGGACGAAATAGATTTGGAAGAATGAATAAAAAAGTTTGAAATTATGAACAAAGTCTTACTAACTTTTGCCCACAGTAGTACGAAGAAGTTGGAAAGCTTGAAGAAACTTAGATTTGAGAACTGAAAATGTATGGATGGTTTTCAAAAGTGAAACTTAATTTTCTTAGAATCGCACTTGAAATATGTAAGAAACAGTGGGTTACGATTTAGGCCTGACTACTGCAAAAGAGTTTGCGTTTGTTACTCCATTTTCTTCATTGCTGTGAAAATGGAAAAAATAAAATACTCACATACAAAAATTTTAATTTACCTTAAAATAAATAAATGGCGGGAAAAACAATGTTCGTGACATATTAGAGTAGTGACTACCATAGAGTTGAACTGCTACAACGCTTGAACGTTGCTAATTTAGCATACTACTCATATTATCGCTTCACATACATAAATATGTACATACACCTACAAAAATACAAAAACATACATACATTTGTACTAGTACATATTGTGAAATGAATGAAAATCATAGTTGCTTAAATGTTTCACTTGGCTTACTTCATGTTGACATATTTCCTATTCTGGTTGTTGACTGTTGTCATTTGGTTGCTATGCTTGAGCCTCGTATATTGTATATTGTTTTTGTTTTTTGTTTTTGTTTTATTCTGTAATACTTAACGGCTTTTTGTATGTGTAGTCCAACTAAGTACAACTACATAAAAAAAAACATACATACAAAACATTACGCTATTGCTGCCAGCGTTGATTTTGCTCTCAGCTTCTGTTGTTGATCGTAGATAGGCAACAAACAAACCAATAAACAACCAACAAAACGCTAGAATCCAAGCTGACTGCAAAAATTTCATAGAATCGCAACAATCGCTACTGCTATTGAAATGAATAGCTAACGAATATTACGTGATTATTTTCATTTTCATTTAACTCCTCGACATTTTTGGAATTTGGAATTTGGAATTCATAAATCACGGTGCGGGATTAATTTGTTGCAGATTTTTATTTGTATATTTTATGCATAAATATGTAAATGTGTTACACACACAAACTGACTCGTTCTCGCACACACATTCACATAGTTATACAAATAATTTGTTATTATTTTCAGCATTAAGCTTTATTTGTATCCTTGCGCATTCATTTGTATTCAATATTGCATTAGTTGGGGCAATGAATTAAATGCATTGCTTTTTCTATGTACTCGTGTCGTAAGGACAATTTTTAGATTAAGTTTTAATTTCTCTACGTACAATTTGAATGGAAGCATATTTTATTGCATACTTTTAAGTGTCATATAAGAAATATATTATATTATTATAAATATCTGAAACAGAAAATTACAAAAGACACTATTATTTGATGCCTCTTTAAATCATGAAGCTGAACTACCAACTTCACCTTTCCTTTGATTTTGGGCAAGCTTTTGACTCCTGCCTGTGGCGTGGCGGTAATGCGTTGGATTGCTACGCAGAGAGTTCGGGGTTCGAATCTCGGCACAGGTAAAATCAAACACAAAAAAAAGGAGAACAATAATTTTTCTACACGGCACCACTTCTTGGCAGGCAATGGCAAACCTACAAGAGTAAAAATTGCTATGAAAAGTTTTTCACTTCGCCGTTCGGATTCGGCATTAAACTTTAGGTCCCTTCCATTCATGTACAAATATAACACGCACAACATGAGTGGATGCGAAAAGCTCGGCCTAGGCCATCCGTGGGCTGTTGTGCCATTAAAAGTAAAGTAAAAGTTTTGACTCCTGCCTAATCTTTTCCATTTGTTGAAAGTCCCTAAAAACGGTTTCTTCATATGCATGCAATTTGAATGTCTTATTGTCAATATTTTAAATGGAAAAGTCAAGAAAAGTCGATATTTAGTATTGGTAGCTCTCAAAAATCGAAATTGTATTTGAAGAGTTCCTTTTGGTTCCATTATTCTGACAAAAGAATAATTAGTGTGAGCCACTTAGGTATACTATCATTTTCTTTATCTTCGGGAAACTTTATCAGAAAATATCACATTAAAAAAAAAACATTGCAAACCGGGATCAGAGAGTTGCACAGGGAGTAACCCTCCCTTATTGAAAGATACTGCAGGTAATCACTATGCCTAGTTTCATCCCTGAGCCTAGAGGAGTAATAGAGTAACACCGTGAAAGAAAGAGTGAGGTTGATTGGTTGTTACTAAATAGTTTTTCACTAAGCGTATCCAAACTGTGATCAAGGCCAAGTACAATACTATAGGTTGGACTTACAATTTAAAGCCGCTTTTGAACGGCGGATGGCAATTTGCTATCAGTTAGTGGTTTTAATATTGCCAAGAGGTGCGCTTGTACACTTTCTTATAATTCTCATTCACTTCATATCGGCAGAAACATAAGAAGTTAATGAGAATTAACCGGCAGACCTAGAAGGGAATCGAACCTCCAACCTCTCGGGAGAAAGTCTAGTGCTATACCAAAGTAAGTGACACGTTGCATCACCGTCTTCTTGTCATCTCGATCCTGATGGTGCAATTCTGGCCATAAAAAGGCAGTTCAATACAGTCGTCCCCTGCTTACACGCATTTCAAAAAACATACGGCCCAATAACGCTGCCTGACTAAAATCAACACAATATAGTGAGCTTCTCCGGATGTAATGGAGACTCTTGATACTCTTGTCAATTGCCTTTGGCATAGATTGATCTCGGTAAATTTGCTTAAATAAGAGAATTTTTCGCCAACATTTTTGTTCGTTAAAGCCCAAACCCAACAAAACTCTTTTAGCGTGCGTGATTTTTGATCTTGGATGTGGATCTTATGTAGACCAAAATTGCAAGCAAAATTCGTCTAGCTGAGGTCGCAGAGATGCCAACTGGTTGCGAAGGAATCTAGATGTTTGGGTGTCATACAGACTTACAGCAACAGCAGTGATATAAGATGTTGATCAAGTATATCCGCTGGGAAAACAGTTCCAAAACTGATATTTTTTTGTCAACTAAATAATTTGTTTTATAAGTCGTTGTAATCGCTTTTCACTGAACCATGAAAATGAACCAGCGCTGTAACATAAGAAATACTACACAGTGTATTATTTTGGTTGTGGTTCAAAATGGCCCGCCAACAAGGTTAAGCATAAGCAACATTGTATCTACATATGCAATCTTTCTTTTATGCCACACTAAAATAGCAATACCCAAAACAGTGTCAAAAGATGTCGGGCATGTCACAGTTTTTTTTTGTTTTGCCTGTATGTGAGTGTCATGGATTACGAGTAATACATATGTGTCAATTTAATAACGTTCACATATGAACTGGGGATAAATTTCATTTTTATTTGGGCGCAAAATTTTTCATATCATATCCTCTTTTTTTATTATTGTATTATTATAAGTTACCATATAACATTTTAAGTACTTCTATGAAAACAGATATTTTTCATGTGTCAAATATTTATGGCAGTCGTAGGTGTGTATTGAAATACACAGGTACGCACATATGAGAATGGAATGTGCCTATTTAGTTGGCAGATGTATGGACTTTTTTTAATATTTCTTTTTTTTTTCTGTGTATTATTTTATTGTGCCAAAGACATTTTCTTTTAATAAATTTATTATTGCAGCTAGAAAATGAGAATAACCATAAATATACATACACACATAGCACATAAGTAGTCATGTACATTCTTTGTGTGTATGTGTTGCTTATTTTAATAATAATACAAATACACAATATGAGAATTTCATTGTGTTGGTAAAAAGCTAAAACTGGAAACCTTTTTTACTCTATGCATGTAAAAAGTACTTGAAATTGTTGCCTTCATTCATGCGAAAGTGAAACCTCGAGAAATACAATAATAGAAAATTATAAATAAATATTCAAATATTAAATTTTATATCATTTACCAATTATAATAATACACAATATAAGCGTCGCATTTCAGTTGTCCTCCTGTCATTAAACACAATATCACGTGACATGAAATGTCTGTGTCAAATTTGACAAATGAAATTACTTTTTGCCACATAATTTTGTACCAATAAGAAAAAGAAAAAATAAAGAAAATGTAAATCAGTATCCGGCTCGAAGGACCATGTAAAGGGGTAAGGGCTTTGCGTCTCCGGACAAGGGGGGATCTCGAGGGAAGTTGAAAGTATCGTGTATAAAAAAAAAGAAAGGCAGCAGTAAGCGTTCTTAAAATATTTATTTATATATGTACAAAGGCGTACCTTTTCCACCTCGATTTTTCTTAGGGCTTTGAGTAGCGGCGTCGCGTAATGGGTCTTCTAAATGCTGGGTTGGTTGCTGCGGTGAACGTCTTCTCTTCTCGGCTTCTCGATTAGTAGTAATAAAATTCTTTAAACATTTCGGTAAAATGTCTAAAGATTGCCGAAATATCTCCGCTATTCTCTCCAAACTTAACGAAAGGAAAATAGAGCTGGTAAGGGTTGCCAGGATTACAAAATATTACCTTAATCCTAATGAACATAAAATTATGGCTACAGGCCTAAACATGCCGCACGCCTCAATCATGTAAAAATCAAGAGGAAATTAGAATTGTTCTGTAATTTCCAAATATAAACTGTGTTACAATTGGAAAGCTCCACTTTTAAGTGACAAAACCGTAATTGTAACAGGAAACGCATGTAGCTTAAAGTGACCGGGGAAAAAAGGTTCTTTGATTTCATATTGGTTAATTGATTATCTGTTGTTATCTGATCTCTTTGAGGTCTAGAGTGGTATGCATTCAAGCTGCGTAAAGTATCTAATGATATTACTTGTAGTAATTGGAGACGTAGGCTACCTGGGCGATGACCAGATTTTTGGAACACTTTGACGATAACTACATACTTATTACTGAAGCAGCACACCGAGCTGCCATGCATATTAAAAGTTGTCAAATGAACATCAAGAAGACACAAATTTTGAATTTGTACTATATAACGGCTGAACAAATGTCGAACTCCTTCGCTAGATCTTTATGAAAGATTGAAGATTGTTAATCATAAATTTTTTCAATTTTATTGTAACGCTTATGATTTGCTGCAAATAAGGCGTTTTGTTTTTTTTTTTATCATTTTTGGTCAACTAAGTATAACCCCTGAATGAATCACTGTGCAGCGATGCTAATGAGGTATCTAGATATCAAATTGACTCGTAAAATGGTTTATATATGTTTTGAAATGAATTTAACAATGGAAATAGAATTGGAAAGGCCCTTACAAGTTAAGTCAGAACAATTGGTATAACAATAGCGTGAGAACCAGCATCATAAATCCCCTCGATGAATTAAGAGAAGCTTTAAAAGAGAACGGAAGAAAGTGAAACTTGGAAATAGCTCAAAGGAGCTTAAACCAACTGTTAAAAACAACAAGTAATACCGCGATGGCGCGGTTGCAATGTATGGCCTATAGAAGAAACATCTGTCATGTTACTTATATTTGATTATGGCACCAGACTCGCTGAACCTAATAATTACAGAAAAATCAATTAATTTTAATATGTAAGGAAATGAAAAAGGTCTGACAGATTTTGGATAATTGAGGACAAGCTGAACTGATTTTCAGTTGGGCGAACAAAATCAGTCGGCCTACCCTTCAGGGTGCAGTTTGAATTTAACCTGCCTAACTCAGCTAACCACTCCCAGCTTTTGATGATCTATTAAAAACCACAATTATGGTAAACTTGTGTGATTTAATTAATTAATTGACTCATATTTTTAAATCACAATTATACTATAAGTAATTGATATATTTAGAATGTGTATAAAGTCAAACATGCAATTAATTTATGTACTCCTATGTAAATAATTCTTAAATTCAAAATATCTGTATGTACTTACATATGTATAGTATGTATATTTAAGCTTATAATTAAAAGTATTTCAAATATGTTAGTTAAAATTAAATGTTAATTACAATTTGGCACATAATTTCATTGCGACATAGACACACAGGAATATACTACATGTGAATGTACATACATATATAAAAGTAAATATGTGTTTGTGTATATGTATGACTCTCAATTTAATTTAACTCAAAAAACTCAACCGTAAATGTTGACAAAAACGCATTTTGATAAAGTATGAATGAAGCCCAAGGGAGCCACACACACGTATCTAAACACAACAGTATGCGGCGCTGCGTGAGGTTATGCCTAAAAGTATGCAAAACCTAAATGATAATAACAATTCTATACAGATGTATGGATTTAAGTATACTTATACCTATACATAAATACCATTTCCACGTGTATTCTATATACAAGGTGTGGCAAAAGCAAAAGTCAGAATATGTGGATGTGCCGTAATGTTTGCAAAAGGGGTCAAATGTCATTGTGCTTTGACATTTACATATGTTGTAGACAGATAGAGAATTAACATTGGAACGCTATACAGCTCGGGCAACGATAGAGATTTTGAAACACCAATTTCCTGTGATTTCTTCGATGATTTGAACAGGCCAACAGGCCCGCCAGATCTGAAGGCGCCATACTTCTTCTTTTGGTGCTTCTTGAAATCTCGCGTTTGAAGAAGAAATCATATGTTTTGCAAGCAACAATTAAAAATGCCGTAAAATGAGTACAAATGTGCATCAAGTCAGGAGGTGTTCATTTAACCGATATCAATTTTTCAACTTAGTGCCAACAATTTTACAGCTTAACATACATAAACTTTTTGTGAAAACCGAACATAACTTTTTTCATTTCTAACAAAATGCTTGCCAATTCACATTATCACATTACTTTTGTCCCACCTTGTATTAACATGAGTCTTAATTTGAATATGTATTGTGTGTGTATTTATGTGTATGTATGTATGATTACTATTCTCAATGTGTTCGTATGTCTGCGTTTATATGAATTATATGTTGCTGTGTACCGCATTAACCAATGCTACCACACGCTCTCACATACGCACACATACTCATACTCATTTACACTCACTCACTCACCCATTCACTCACACAAACCATTTCAATTCATTTGCTACATTTGTTAAATCGCGTCAAGTGGAAATGTGTGACATGTCTCACCAACAACGCTTAATGAGCCTGCAAGAAATCAAAATAAGTAACTGTGTAGGAATTGTATTGTCCAAATCACAAAATAATAAACCTAACTAAAGGGAAAATGCTAAATGCTTGTGGGATTTATTAATACCTTAATTGCATAATTTGTAAAGTTGGCAGTTGTTTAGATACTGTTCATGAAAAAAGATAAGATATAGTAATTTACTCAGAGCATAAAGCCGCAATCAGAGCGCTAGACTTCTTTGAGATATCCTCGAAGCTAGTCTAGGAATGCCTAGGGGATTAATGCCAAGTCTGGGTTCCTGGCGAACAGAAATACTGGGAAATGAGAATGTTTGAATGGTTGGCAAGGAAGGCAGCAAACGAAGACAAAATATTGGCAAGAGGCTTTTCTATCTGTAGAAAGAAACTGTATTAAAGATAAACTGCTAAACTCTGTTCATTAAGCTTAGGCTGCCACATCTTTTCATACGGGACTTTAACTCAAACTCCATTACAACAGAAAATAGTGTCTGGGGTACTACTGATCAGATACTTTTGGCACAAAAAATTTAGGGCCGACGTCTGTACTGAGATTCGTAAGTGAGATCGGCTTTTCTCACTGTCTTACTGGGGGTACAATTCTGTAAGCTTAGATGTTCACAGTTACGATTTGGAAACGTTAATCCAAACTGATCCACTTTAAATGTAACTCAAAAATAATAACGTATTTCCTCTTAGGGCAGTGCAATCTGGAATGTAGCACATGAGAAAGGAAAGAAGGATCTGTAGTCATGGAGTAGTTGGTCGTGGTTGTACTGCGGCTGCAAATGTTGGCACAGGCAAAAATCAAAAAGTAGAACAAATTATTTTTCTACACAGAACATTGGCTCCATTGGCTGGCACGCAATGGCAAATCTCCAAGAGTAAAAATTGTCTAGGAAAAGCTTTGGGCATAAAACTGTAGGTCTCTTCCATTCATGTGCAAAATATAATACGCACAACAAACAGTGGATGAGAAAAGCTCAGCCTAGGTCTTTCATGGGCTATTGTGCTATTAAAGAAAAAGTAAACGATAGAACCTATTGTTGTTTCCATGTGAAAGAAAATGGACCTCCAGGGCAAGAATTGCAAAGCCCTCAATCATAGTAGAAGCACGCATTCCGTGACATTGTGGATACTGAGTAGTTGATAGTGTCTGGACTGTTCGCAGCGTGTTTGTGTTCGATACTCAACAGAGTAAAATAATATAAAATTTAGAATTTATAAAAATTGTATGCTCACATTTATCACATCTTGCCTTGCAATGACATCATATTCTCAAAGTCACACACAGTCTTTTCTGATATCCTTGGCAGAGTCCCCCAACTTAAGCTTCGCACTGGAAGAAATTATTGTTCCCTGTACGATTTCTACGAAGAATTATTAATTTTATCAAAACTTGAATTATTAACTATTAAAATGGCTTTTATTTAAAATATTTTATTTTTTTAATTTTAGTTATTTTTATTTCTGCTACTGACACTCAACACCTTTCGCTTATTTCTGCATTTCAATGTTTTTGATTTTATTAGATGCGTATTATTTTTTATTGAGTGCACACATGTCATGCCATGCTTAAACACACACATAGCAACCTAACTATTTTATATTATTTATTGTTGTTTTGTTGTTATTTGTTATCAATAGTCAATATGTGCATATATCATCAACAACTTAACACACATACGTACATATGTATATCCAAGTATTATCAATAACATTTGACAGATTTATATGAAGAGGTATTTCCTTTGATTTTTTGACAGATTTGTATGAAGAGGTATCATTTTTAGTTTGTCTTTGTGTCATACTCGTACTTATGAATAGAAGAATATCATATATATTTACATAAGAACTTGTTTATTTAAAGGAGTACGTATATCTCTCTGCAACTGATGTGTGGTGTTTATTTTTATTAAAAATATGAGAAAGTTGGAAATTGTTAAATACATACATACTTACTGAGGAAGTAAAAGTTTCCTATACATTGGATGCACACGTCAGCTGATATGTCTTCCAACCTATGCCATCAGATAAGTGTGTACGTCAACTGACAAGGTGGCAGTCAAAGGCATTGGCTAAATCGTGACTATACGAGAAAGAACTGTAAGAATTTTTTTATATGCGGTGACACTAGCACTCCAAAAGTGCTAAAGTGTTTATAAAGTTTAAGTTATGAGGTTAGTGATGGATATAAAAATTGACATAAGTAATCTCTAACTCTTTAAAACTGATTGGTAATCAAATAATAGCCGTATTCACAAACTGTAGTTTTTGTAGTAATTTTGGTAAAATATATCAAATTTTACATCAGATCGTTAACGATTTCCTCGTTGGAAATACTTAGTATTTGCAAAAACAGCTGATCTAGTTTACATTTTGTAGTAGAATCTATAAAGTGAGATCACTGTCAAGAAAATACAGAATATTACGCAATGTTACAACAAAAACCAAGAATGCACGATACAAGACCAAAAACTACTGATCGTGAATACGGCTAATGTTCCATAATTTTTTTAATTATAGCACAAAGAAATGCAAGGGTTTTCGACAACGACCAATTTATTTATTATATTTTGTGCTTGTACCAAAAAAAAAAAAAATTAAAAAAATGTAAAAAATGAGTAGTAACGAATAAATGTTTACCATTTTTTCTATTAAAACCTTAAGCAGTTAAATCACACTTAATCCGCTTTACTTATCTACCTGACGATGAACAAAGTGCAAAAACAAAACGAAGAAATATTATTAATAGCTACATAGCAACCCGATTATACTTATAAATATAATTTAGAGCATATTTACATTTATTAGCATTTTTAGGTTTCCTTTTTGTGGTCATTTATAATTTGTTGCCCTATTTTAAAATTAGCTGTGTTCTCTGGTTTTCTCATTTTAGATGCAGGTGGGGTGGTTTGGTGGTTTGGGAAGCAGACAGGAGGTGCTCCCTTTTCTAAGTGAGTTTTTCTTAATTAATTTTTGCAGTCTTCATTTATTTTTGGATTTATGATGATGATTTCATGCTGAAAAATGTCACAAAGTTAGACTACTTTCAATTTATCAATAACCTTGAGGTCTTGACAGAGAGTGAGACAGACAGAGAGAGAGAGAGAGAGAGAGAGAGAGAGAGAGAGAGAGGGAGATGTAGAGAGAGAGAGAGAGATGGAGAGAGAGAGAGAGATGTAGAGAGAGAGAGGGAGATGGAGAGAGAGAGAGAGAGATAGAGAGAGATAGAGAGAGAGAGAGATGGAGAGGGGAGAGAGATGGAGAGAGAGAGAGAGCGAGAGAGAGAGAGAGAGGGAGAGAGAGAGAGAGAGAGAGAGAGAGAGAGAGAGAGAAAGAGAGAGAGAGGGAGATTGGTTTGTATTGATTGATTTTTTAATGAAAGAATTTTTCATTCTTGTAATCATGACTGATTACATTCATTTTTGTTTTGTTTTCATTCTTGTAATCATGACTGATCCACGTAAAGTGAATTGAAATCTTTGGCTTTGAAATCGTTGACTTTGTTTTTGATGCAACTTTATTGTTTGTATTTTTTTATAATGGACTTTGTATTCGCTGTGCCGTAGTGG
This sequence comes from Palloptera scutellata, assembly GCA_958295655.1. Taxonomy (NCBI): domain Eukaryota; kingdom Metazoa; phylum Arthropoda; class Insecta; order Diptera; family Pallopteridae; genus Palloptera; species Palloptera scutellata. The sequence continues at coordinate 92,373,326 of OY282450.1, forward strand.
TAGTGCATTGGACTGCTACGCAGAGTGTCCGGGATTCGAATCTCGGTATCGGCACAGGCAAAATCTTTTCACTTCGCCGTTCGGATTCGGCATTAAACTGTAGGTCCCTTCCATTCATGTACAAATATAACACGAACAACATGAGTGGATACGAAAAGCTCGGCCTAGGCCCTCCATAGGCTGTTGTGCCATTAATAAAGTCTCCATGGGCAGCAACACTTGTAGAGCTATATAAAGAGAGAATTCTCAGTTTCTTGTCATATACTGGGAAAATTGCACTGAATTATGATTTTTTATTAAGAAATATTATTTATGACACTATTGCTCAAACCTTACATAAACTTAAACAAACAAAAAAAAAAAAAAAGTTAAATTGAATAGCTAGAAGGAGTCCACAGGTGAATTTCGAATAAATTCGAACGGCTCATCGAAACTCTTTACTTTTTACGAGGTTTGCCATTACTTGTGGTACCGATTGGAGAATTTTTTGTTATTTGTGATTTGTTTAATTGTACTGAGATCTGAGCCAGGGCACCCTGCGTAGGAGCCCCGCAACTCTCATCTACAGTACGGCAACCAAAATGAGAGATTGCATTCAGTACCAGAAAACTCCGTGACGACTTTAAAATATTGTATTTTTGTTTTATGATAGTTCAAAGTCTAAAAATTTAATACAAAAAGTTTCCAAAGTCTATGTAGGTACATATATATGTACTTAGAGTAAGTAAAGTAGCTTTTTTCAGACATATTGAATTTAGAAGTGCCATTCTTTTTTTCGATTGAAGTGTTATATTGATAAGGGTGCTTTAAAGCTTTTTTTTTCTCTGAATAAATGGTACATTCTAAAATTATTACTCTTTTGTTCCTTGTCTCTTTTTCTCTCACGGACACACACACTCCCATTTGAAAATTATATTCGTACATTATTTACTCGTTCTTTATAATCTTTGCGCTTCTTTTTCTTCTTTCCAATTAGTTTTTGGAATTAAGAACCCCTGTAAATTATATTATATACGAACAACGTACACATTAATTGCACATATTTATAATTGTATATAATCATCTTTTTTAACACCGGTTTTACTATTTCATTAGCGTTTAATTATGAACATTCAACATTAATGTTATTTTATTTATTTTGTTTTTTTCTACTAGTAACTAGAAGGACTTTTATGGGTTTCTTGTGGATAGTACATGAACGTAAGCACAGCAGTTGGTTTTATTTTGTTGATTTTCTTTGAAATTATAAGCAACAAATTTCAATATTCATTTCCTTTCTGCTTGCTCTGCTCCCACTTTGTAGAAGGTCCTCAGTAATTTTTAAATACTTTGAGGTATTTAAGGGTCATCGTAATTAAATCATTTGGCGCATGCTAAGTTTTTAAATGTTTGTGCCACAGACAGTGCGTCATTTCTTCACGGTTCAGCAACAAAACTTTTTCAGCAGCTTTAGAATTATGGATATCAGGCTCAATATAACTATTGAGTATTATTATAATTCAAGAATAATCCTCTTTTTTGACTTTCATATACATATGTGCCACTTTCTAGATTACATTACATAAATTAATATGTACAAGGTGGGTTAAAAGTAATGTTATAATGTGAATTAACTGCATAAAAGAATGAAATGATAAAATTGAGCTCTGTTTTCACGGAAAGTTTATATTGAATGTGTTAAATTGATGAAATTAAGTTGAAATAATGATGTCGGTTAAATGACCACCTCCTGAGTTGATGCACATTTTACTGCATTTTGAATGGTTGCTCGCAAACAATTCAATTTCTTCTTCGATGTTAGATTTCAAAGGTTTGTGGTTTGTTGTGATTAACACGAGTTTCAATAAACTCCAACTCCCAGCTACAGTACGGCAAAATAAAGATGTCTGGCGCCGACATAGCTGGCCGCCCAGTTCAAATCTTCAAAACGGGAGATAACACAGTCTGGAATGGGATATAACACAGTCCCCATCGTTACCCGAGCTGTGTAGCATTTCATTGTTTATTGCCAACCAATTGGCAATGCCATTTGACACCATTTACAAAAATTATGGCCCATTCTTACTTACTTACTTTTAATGGCACAACAGCCCATGGAGGGCTTAGGCCGAGCTTTTCGCATCCACTCATGTTATGCGTGTTATATTTGTACATGAATGGAAGGGACCTACAGTTTAATGCCGAATCCGAACGGTGAAGTGAAAAGCTTTTCATAGCAATTTTTACTCTTGTAGGCTTGCCATTGCTTCCCAAGAGCCAAGAGGTGGTGCCGTGTAGAAAAATAATTTTTTCTACTTTTTGACTTTGCCTGTGCCGGGATTCGAACCCCGGACACTCTGCGTAGTAGTCCAACGCACTACCACTACACCACAGCGACCATTCACATTATGATATTACTTTTGCCCCACCTTGTACGTATTAAATTCAACAAAGTGTTAGCCAACATTTATACACATTTGCAAATGTATCTAATTCTAAGCCTTTTACAAATATTTTTCAAACATTACAAAATGTAAACATTCATGTACTTATTTACATATGAGATATGTAATACCTCGGAGTGGTCCATTTTGTGGTTTATTTTGATGTGTTCATTTATTTACATCCACATAAACGCAAATATATACATATACATATAAACATAACATACATATGGTATATGTATAAATAACTTAGTATGTGTGTTTATAATTCTCAAACTCTCTCGCATTTTTACAATGTGTATGTTGTGTATGTGTGAGCTGCTCGTACTTATGTAGTATGAGTGTCTATGTATGTGTGTAACCTTATCCTTTACACAATTGCAATTAAATTAATTAAATTGTTTATTCGTAGATAGCGTAATGCATACACTAAATTACACCATGAATATGGCGTTGTGTGGTGGCTGTGGTGAAAAGTGGAGAGAATAACATTTTTTTAACTACACCCATTTGAAATTAAAGCTGACACGCAATTTGTGTGAGAGCATGTGAAAACTAAATTTATTTATTTATATACGAGTACGAGTATAGTTACTGAGGAAATAGAATTTTTTTTTTTGTCAATTGTTTGTAAACAGTAGTGGTGGAAATTGAAAATAAAAAAACTATAAATTTTTGTCACACTTTAAAAATAGATCGAAAAAAAATGCATTACCTAAACGGAGTTGTGGGAGAAAGAAAAAGTAAGAAGTTGAAATTTTTCTACGCATAAATATGTTTTCTTTATTAAAGATTCTTAGGTATTCTTAGGTATATGCGGTGTCATGTATTTGGTCTTGTATTGTGTACATATTTTTGATCAAATTGAATTAACATGTATGTATGTGTGAAAAAATATCTACCTAAGGTAATTTATCAAAAATACACAATACAAGACCAAATACTTTCTACATAAGTACATCATATTGTGAATACTTATATTATGTATTTTTTCTCTCAGTGTAGTAACTACAAACGTGTTCCTACATACATAAGTACTATTCTGTTCTATTTTAGAATGTATTCCATTTCACTACTAGCATTAATTGCAAATAAACGCCATTTTGTTTATTTGGTGGCATAAGTTCTAATTACATTTGGCGCGACGCAAACGTTGAGCTTAAAGGAAAAGGAGAAAAATTCACAGAAAGAAAAATTGCGCTGCTACTGCTTTACGAAACTAGAGAAAAATGCCAACAACAACAATGAGGAAAATCTCATAAAAGGCAATTTATTGTACATATATTTTTTCTTCTTAGCTTTTCCTATTTTCTACTACATACATACATACGTACTATAAGTAAGAGTATGCGTGTACTTTCAACTACATTTTCTGATTGTAAATTGAGTTTTGCTTTAGTTTTCTTTGCTATGCTTTAAAGTATACAGTACTCGTATAGTATTACTGTTAATGTTGTTGCTTTTCTGGAGCAAGCGGAAATTACAAGCAGAAGAGCAGCAAATGCCAGCTGCAGAAGTTGTGAAAGAGAAGAGAGCGAAAAAGGTACAACAAACGAAATTAACACCATAAGTAAAAGTAAAGGACACATGTTTAAATCATGGCATTTAGTAGAAGGTAACATACATAAAAATAAATAAAGAAGACGAAGAAGAAACAGTTAATTGGTATATTATTTTTTTTTTTTTTTGGTGATGTATGATAGTTTTTCCTACTACACTTTTGAAGTCGTCAAGGATTTCGTTTATCTAGGATCCAGCATAAACACCAACAATAATGTCAGCCTTGAGATCAAGCGGAGACTAACTTTTGCCAACAGGTGTTAATAAGGGCTCAGTAGGCAATTGAGAAGTAGAGCCCTCTCTCGACCGACGAAAATAACGCTCTATAAGTCCCTCATCCTTCCCGTCCTAATGTATGACGCAGAGACGTGGACATTGACCATCAATGATGAGAGACTGTTAGGAGCGTTCGAGAGGAAGATACTCCGTAAGATCTACGGTCCAGTATGCGTGGACGACGTGTATCGAATAAGATGGAACGATGAGCTGTATGAGCTGTACGCCGACACTGACATAGTCAAGCGTATAAAACTCCAGCGGCTTCGCTGGCTGGGTCATGTTGAGCGAATGGAAGAAAGCGCTCCGGCTAGAAAGGTGTTTTATTCGAACCACGGTGGAGGATCACGCAGAAGGGGACGTCCTAATCTCCGTTGGAAAGACCAGGTGCAGGGCAACCTGACTGCACTTGGCCTTATCAACTGGCGCCAGCGCGCGCATAGCAGAAGTGACTGGCGAAGCTTTGTGGAGGCGGCCAAGACCGATCATCGGTTGTAGCGCCAGCTAAGTAAGTAAGTATGATAGTTTTTCCTTCGTTGGTGTTGGTTTTAATGTTTCTTCCTCTTTATTTTTTGAATTGTTCATTTTCCTTGGTATTTGCTTAGCGTATGTAGCTACATTAAATTTGAAATGAAAATTAAAAAAAATTTACTTAACCGCTATTGAGAATGTTCGTGTGAACGAAAATACATTGAAATTAGTTGAAAAACTATGAAGAGAATAATTAAATTTAGTGCATAATAAGAAAATATTTCAATATAGCGCAGCCAAGCTAACTGCAGTAAAGCTTAGAAGAACTTGACTCTCTCACTCTCTCTCTTGCTCTTTCTAAGTGTTGCCATGCATTGATTGCAGTTTCTGCTGTTTCCAATAGTTATTAATAAATAATATGACAAATTAACAAAAGGACAGGAAAACGGTGTTTTAGTAAAATAAGTCTACTTTAGCCAATTCTTTTTTGGTTTCGCCATTTTGTTTTCCACACAGAAAATATTTAAATATAACGCAGCCAAGCTAACTGCAGTAAAGCTGAGAAGAACTCGACTCTCTCACTCTCTCTCTTGCTCTTTCTAGGTGTTGCCATGCATTGATTGCAGTTTCTGCTGTTTCCAATAGTTATTAATAAATAATATGACAAATTAACAGAAGGACAGGAAAACGGTGTTTTAGTAAAATAAGTCGGTGTTTAAATAAATAAGTATGTGGTCGCTGTGGTGTAGTGGTAGTGCGTTGGACTGCTACGCCGAGTGTCCGGGGTTCGAATCTCGGCACAGGCAAAATCAAAAAGTAGAAAAAAAAAAAAATTTTCTATACGGCACCACCTCTTGGCAGGCAATGGCAAACCTACAAGAGTAAAAATTGCTATGAAAAGCTCTTCACTTCGCCGTTCGGATTCGGCATTAAACTGTAGGTCCCTTCCATTCATGTACAAATATAACACGTACAACATGAGTGGATGCGAAAAGTTCGGCCTAGGCCCAACATGGGCTGTTGTGCCATTAAAAGTAAAGTAAAGTAAGTAAAATAAGTCTACTTTAGCCAATTCTTTTTTGGTTTCGCCAATTTGTTTTCCACACAGAAAGATTTTTTGATTTTGTTTTTTGTTTTTATTTCGGCACAGAAGAAAACTTACCGGTACGAGCGAATCTGCATCTGTAGCGTTTCGTCTCGCCTACAAACTCACCGCGAGAGACAAACTTTCGAGAAAACTGTCCTTGTGGAAAAGGGGACTAAGTGTGCGAAACAGATTGCATACGGTTTGTTTCCCAATGGACTATTAGAATCAATGTATTTTGTCTTGGTGTATTTAAAAGTTGTGTTGAAGGGCAGTGTCTTAACAATGGTAATTAATTACCGTAGTCTTTTTAAAACAAGGTTCTACCTATCGAAAAATCGAAAATATCGAAAAATATTATTGCTCATCCTTAATAAGCTGAATGAACATTATCAGTTGGTTTCAGGCCTGGTATTCGTTCCAGATATTCGTTCTATACCATATCCTGGGAAAGATCCGAGAAAGGCTGATCTACACCATTGTTGAATTCGTTGATTATTAAACTGCCTTCGACAGCGTGATGAGGGATTAACACTACCAGTCAAAGGACAAAGTTATCTCCATTGGAAATACCAAGTACAGGGGGTCCAGAATGCACTTGGCCTTACCAACTGCTGCCAGATCGTGTAGCGATTCATTTTTTGAGTCGACCAAGACCAATCAACGGCCAGCGTTTCTAGAACCATCTGAGTAAATTAAATTCAGTACTTTCTGTTTTTATGTAGCAATATGGAAATAAATATGACACTAGAAACTACGAATATAAATAATAAAATTTTAACAAGTTTAATAAATATTTATGCAAATAAAGAACATTTTACCCTTAAGCACTAGCCTATAATATTGTAATGGCAAATATTTTTCAAAATATTTCTCTTTTTTATAAAAATCCATTAAAGACAGAGTAGGTATAAAAACAAAAAATAAAACATATTTTAAATTTATTGACATCTTAATTAACTTGAACTGTCAATTTCACAGCATTTTTAAGCCACAGCCACCACACACACACAATTACCAAAGTCAACTTAACTCGCCACACACACACATCGCATTTTAACATTTCTCTCTTTATGCTGCTACTGCTCTACTTATTTTACAACACTCCGCTTCTTCTGTCGTTCCTACTTCCTCAGCTCATGGTCTCTGTCTTGACATTCTAGAGAGTTCATTCATGCAATGAAATACTTGTTTTTCCATTGAAAAGTCATAAAAAAAGTCCATTTTCACAATTAAAAAGTATTGCATGTCGCATCCAGGCAGTGGTGGTGGTAGTGGTGATATTGGTGGTGTTGGGTTCATTAAATAAAATGAAGTCCATGGTGCAGCAATATGCCCTCAATTACATACACATGCACACAGATGAACACGGAAAATAAGGTCACACTCACATAAGCAAAAATAGATTCATGATAGCAAAAATAACAACAACAGCAACAACAACAATAAATAACTTTAAGAAATTTTCTGAAATGTGGTAGTCTAACGACGCTGGTATTGGCATCAACTTTTGCACCTATGAGTAGGTTTCTAATGCTTTTCAAGCATCCTCATCAATTTCATCAGCATCGCTCGCCATCACAATCACCGTCACTGTTGCGCGCATGTTGTTGTTGATTTTGAAGTCAAAGCAACGACCATCATAATATCATACAGTCCAGCCGTTGCGGCCTGTCCTTTGCTGATACTTCTACTCTTGCTCTCTCTCTCTCTCTCTCTCTCTCTCTCGTTCTCTACATCTCGCGTTTTTCTACCTCATTTCACTTCATTAATCAAAACAAATTTCGTGTGAGCGCCACTGCCACTGCTGCTCATTTGCGCGTTGCACAAATATTTTTCATTTCTCATTTTTTCCTTTTAACTTTTCAAGTTTCCGTTTTGTTGGCGCCGTCATACACACATTCATTAAGCATACAAAAATTGAGGGGACCCAACTTGCTCCCTCAGTAGCTACGGCTATCCTCCTGGAGTACATAAGTTTCATTAACTTGGCAGAAATAACGGTCTATGCGAATGTGTGCTTCAGAAAATTAAAAAAGGAAAATCGTAGTAATTTAGCTTTAATGTCTAAAACTATGTGAGTATGTCCGGTGTTGAGGTTTACTGGTAGTAACTAGGCTCCCGTAACTGGCGCGTCGTTGTAGGCGTTGCAGGCACCCATAGCAAATAACAATTTCGCGTTAAATAGCACAAGTCATTCTTGTGTGATTGTATGAGCATGTACTCATGCTCATGTGTATGTGTTTGTTTTCGCATGTGTGCGTAGTTAGGTGAGCTTTCAAACTTTAGCACGTTTCTTTCTAACGTTTATTTAATTACTACTAAATCATAGTGAATAACTTTTTGATACTCTCTTGCCACTTACCACTTAGCCACTCAGCCACAAACCGACAACCGCCAGCAAGAGTGAACAAACGATGACATACGCTGCGTTAAGTAGACCAATCAAGTTATTAAAAAAAATATAAGAGAAATAAAAGTAAAATGCTTGGAAACTTTTAGAGTTTACTAAGCATAATGCTACCACAGCAAGTATAGCTTAATTACAGTTTTGCGCGCTTTTTGCATGCACACAATTATAAGTTTTAGAGAGCCGTGGGTGTAGATGTTGAAGTTGAAGCAATTTCTTTTAAAAAGGTTAATGTAAAAATAACAAGGGAACCTGGAACAATCAAGATATGAGCGAAAAAAAAGTGTAGACAACCTCAGCAGCAGGAAAGGGATAGAGCTATCAGCCTGCCCAACTAACTTAATTATTTTTGGGTCAAAAGGCTTTTTGAGGAATTAAAAGGACTAAGGCAATGGTTATTTGTGATAACAACAAAAATGAATTTTAAAAACAAAATAATAAAATTGGTTAAAGATAGTTTGCCCAGAACGTAGGATGATTTAACTTATTGATACTCTCTCTCTCTCTCTCTCTTTTACTCTCTTTAATATTTGGCTGTTGTGTGGAGTCAAAGTATTAAATATAATGATCCAGATATGGACACTCTGCTCCCAAGAGAACACTAAACTGATTGCGATTTGGGTTAACACTTGAACGCACTGCTCATATCACTGCTCGTTAAGTGACATTTGTGAACGTTACGTATGCATATCAAGCTTAAGTCATTCATCATTCTATTCTCTTGTCTGTTCGTTTTATCTTTGTTTTCTTTCTTTGGCAATTAAACCTTTTAGCCTTTCAAACCTTTAATTGTCAATTGTCATCAGTGTGTTAATGTCAATATCTGGATCACTGTGTTAAATACCGTACTCTAAACCTGACCGTGAGTAATAAAAAAGTTGATAGATTCAATCAAATACCTTGAATTCACGATTTTTGACGTGTATATTTTTCTGTAATTCAAGCACAGGCGTTTAGTCAGTTAAGGCTTGATTATGCATGAAGATGGAACTCTAAGCTGCAATCCGATTGGCGTAACCACTTGCAGGAATTGCTTATATCACAGATCGATAAGTGACAGTTGGCAAAGTTACGTTACACTACATTACGTATGGTATTCATAATCAAGTCTTAACCTTTATATCATCGTATATAGTCCCTTGCATGCGTACATTATGGTTTTTGAGCAATGCAATACATTTAAAAGAGAGAATAACTGTTCGCTCTTTACCTCTCGCTGCTTTATACAAATTGTTGTTTTGTCGTTTCTCTCAACACTTTTAAGATTTTGAAGCAATATTCAAGATGACACATGAAATAATAAAAAAATATATGGAAAATAACGTATAATTCTCTTTCAATTAAGATGTACTGTAAAAAATGACATATTAGGAAACATGAAGCTTCTCTGCCTTACCTTTAATATGGTATGTATATAAAAACAAATGTTATTGAAACTTTAAAATACAAACCATATAAGTAATATTTTCCTCTTGTATTTTGAAATGCTCAAACTTTCATCATTATTATTAAAAATTCAATTTGTTTCTCACTCCATTCTATACGTGGGGTGTTCCTTATGCTACTTCGTGCATACATATTTACATATTTAACTAGATTTCCAGCTGACGCGCATGATTTTACAAGTACGTACTTCGTGCTCTTAAGCAACTCGGGCCGCATAACTTTAAAAACTATATACATGAACATCTAAAAACACAAACATACCATGAATTTATATTAAATAAATCCCGCATCTACCATAAAACTTGGATAGGATTACTGTTTAGTATAAATTCCGTGAGTTAAAATCAACACTTCAACGCAAGTACATAAGTTGAAAGACGTAGTACAAAAACTTTGCTGCAGCAGCTGTGCGATTTGCTCTGGTAGCTAGTGTCCAGCAGCGATGAACTTCTCTTGTAAAGTTGCTGCTCCTAATTGCGTTGGTTATTTAGAAAAGGAGAACGAAGCTTGACGCGACAAAAATATAAAAAGGAAATAAAAAGTTGGAAAAGTCTAAGGGACTTATGCACAGTACATGATGCTTGAAAGAGAAATATTATTTAGATTATTATTTATACTAATATATATGTGCATTTTTAGTTAGTTTTTAATTTGTCACTTTTCATTCCTTTCATTTACCATATAGAGCATATCCAGCTACGATCGCCAAATTATCGTCAACGACAAAATGCGAATTTTACAGACGGTTTTTTTGGGGGTACATATTCGTACTTTTATTTTATATGTATGACGTTCTATGGGAAATTTAAAGTTTCCAAATTATTTCCTTTAGTTTAATTTTCCTTTAATTAACGAAATAAACTAAACTCGTGGAATGAAAAAACGATTTATAAAATATTCTTCTTACGACAATTCGGCTATTAGTTCGATACACTGTGAGAGATGGAGAATGGCCTCACATAGAGAATTGAGAAATGTGAATGTCATTCATGATAGCTGCGTTTTATTGCCACTCGCTTCTGGTTATGTACAATTGCAATAATTGTTTGGGAAACAACAACAAGAGGTGCAGAGATAACGAGATCCCTTGTTTCTATGACAATCCCACTGTGAACTGTCAACAACGAAAGAAGAAGAACAGAGTGTCATAAAACAAGAAGAAATTTTGTCAAAATGTCAGCCGAAAAAAGTAGAATGAGCTTACCAATATAATTTGTATGCACATTTTTAAATACTGGGTGAATAAAGTGTTAATGTATGTTATAATAACAAAGCTATAAAAAAGAGACTAAAATGAACTAGCATCCTAAATATAATATGTTTCCGGGTATTTAATATGCTTCTACACTACCAGCTAAGAACGGCGACCACTCTATTTATGTATATGCTTATTTAAATTCCATATCATTTACTTAGGTGTAATAGTCGTATTAAATAGTGAACATGTTTGCGTTGTCATTGTGGCCCGGGCTACTACATAGTGATATCATTTATTCCGCGCAATAAACTACTTACATAATTAGTGAAAGCAAAAAAAAAAAAAACACCACATAGTTTGCAATCTGCTGATTTATTTCAAATTGAAAACGACAACATTACATTTACGCCGATTGCAATTTCGAACCAATACGAATTCAGTGTATGGCTGTCAATTTCACAATGGAAATCATAGCGAGTGTTATCAGAAAACCTTCAACATCAATCTAAATTAACATAAATGCAACATAATGAATCGACAATGCAGTCAAAGCCATAAAAACTATAAGGGAACAATTTCCTATGCTCCACTATGGGAACAGAGAGAGAGAGAGAGAGAGAGATAAACGGTAAGTGCAGTGAGAGAGAGTGAATGTGTGAAAATATTGGGCCATAAAAAAGTATTCGCGTTTTTTTTGTGTTGGTGCCCACAAATCGCCCATCAATCTGAAAACACTATTTCGATTATGTCACACGAACACATGATCGTTGTGTAATTCATTGCTAGTGTAAAAAGTTACATTGATTTGAAAAAGAGTGAAATATCTGGAGAAATACGTGATGCTTTATTACTATAGAAAAGGTAAAACCGCTGCAAAAACAAGCCGAAAAATGTGTGCGGTTTACGCTGAGGATGCTGGGAGTGAACGCCGGACCCAGGAGTGGTTTGCTCGATTCCGTTCCGGAAATTTCGATATCAAAGATACACTGAAAGTCCCTGAAAAAGCCGATGAAATTTTGCGACTGGTGCAGCAAGATCGACACGAAAGCTGTCAGAAGATATCGAAGGCACTAAACATCAACAACATGACAAATTTGTGGGTACCAAGAGCGGATACTTTTTATATTACCCAATAAAATTGGAAATACTTAATATAAAAAAAATCGAAGAAAAAACGGAAATCAAATTTATTCAAATGTTGTGTTCAGTAGTGTTCAATAGTATAAAAGAAATGTTGAAAATAAAATAATAAAAGAAAATGTGCCACCACAAATAACCAGACAATCAATGAAATAGTAATGAAGATGATAATGTTGATGATGATGAATAAGAAGAAGAGAGAAGAGCATTGGTATTGATGACCATGACGACAAAATCATTTTAACCAAATCCAATTTTAATAAACAAAATACAATAACAACTAAAACAAATATGGTAGAAAAACTAAAACCCCATTGGAAATGAGAACAACAATGAACAATGAAGAAGAATGTTACCAATGATATGACAGATGGTACAGACTTGATTATGCATACATAACGTAGAGTATCTTAACTTTGGGAGCTTTGCCAACTTTCTCGTATCGGCCTGTGATATGAACAGTGCGGGCATGTGATTAACGAAATCGTAAGACAGCGTAGAGTTTTATGCTCAAAGTAAAGTAACGTAATTACTTAGTTACTTTACGTTTCGCTACTTTAAGTTACGTATGCATAATCAAGCCTTACTGGTGTAGAGAATTAGGAAGAAATTATGAGGGTTGGGGAGGGTTTTGAGAACTAGGAAGGGCATTGAAGTTTTGGTAGGGAATACAACGTTGGAAAGAAAAGAGAGTACTAGTGGAACGATGTACGACCTCATATAGTTCATTCAGCTCATCCACAAATTATAAGGTGATAAATGCTAGTTACAGTACCTTATTAAAGATTTGAAGATCGACTTAAAAACCTACATTCAAGCATCCCAACCCTATAAAAAACATTTCCAGCTTTCTAAGTTAAGATCTTACAAGAATTCGCTCTTGTTTCGGGCTAACGACTCGTTTGGGCAAGCTAGCCAGGTTTCACGAGTGAAGTTGAGGGTATGGTCACATATTTAAGAATGCTACCATTTATGATTCTAACTAACTGCTAACTTTAAAAACTTTTCCGACTGTGCTGGTAATAGAAAAACTGGAATTGTAATTCAGTGAGAAGTGAAAATAACCAAACAAAAAATATGTAGAAAAAAAGAATAAAAGTCTCACGTTTCTCACAGAAACGTGACTCAATTTGCGTTTTTTTTTTCTATTTTTTAGGTATTTTGGGTATTGCTATATTTTATATTGTTGACTTTGAAGAATTCACTAGAACCAACGATAACAAAAAAAATAGGAAAAACGGAATACAATTTCCAAGAACGAAGTAAATGTAAATAATAAATGTGGCAGAAAAATGAAAGCACATACTACACACGGAAGCTGCTGCTGGTCATACACATAAATGTTTAGTTTCTTAGTTACTTGTGTACATAGGCGTATCTGGAATTTCATTCAAGAGCTTCCTCGGAAAACAGCAATAGTTGTGTGCATTGCTTTTCCCCTGATAAAGTACAAATCTCTGTGGGTGGACAGTTGCAGCAAATACGCCCATGTTCAACTTAGAATTTTACTATACACGAGGAACATAAATAATGTTGCGAACAAAATCGCACATTGATCTGGATTATTTTCGATACATTCAAACGTAGACCGAGACAAAATGAGTTAAATTGTTGTTTGTTGTGGTCGTTCCTGGTGGTCAGTCGTTGTTGGGTTTCCTTGTATGATATACAGAAAAATAAAAATGAATTACACAAATCATGACATTGAATAATTTTAGTAAATAATGTTCTTGTGCTTGGATTAATGTACCATAGATTATGCTGTGGTGCTTGGTACTGGTAATATTTGCTGATGTGTTAATTTTGCATTAGATCAAGTTCAAACAAACGACTTGAATAAATTGCTTAATTTATGTCATATGAAAACAAGAAAAACACTGTTTACATCTAAACTTAGGTATACACATTGGCCTATGGTAGTTATACTCGTATGTTTCTCAATTAACATTCATCTATGAAACTTCTAGTTGATGACTATGATCCATGACTTTTTCCACCATTTGATTGTACAAAATTGTTAAATTATAAAGATTTAGTAATTCTTGCAAGTTTTTCGTTTATTTAAAAACGTGTTAAACGAATTGTTAAAACTTTATAGACTGCGGGAATATTTCTATATTTTAAAGAGTGTAAAACTAGAAAGCGTCATTTTGAAATCAGAAAATGTCATTTCAAAGTCAGAAATGTCATTTTAATATGCAAACTGTTAAACCAAAGTTTTCGAGCTCCATTTAATATTGAATTTTAGCGAGCAGTGTTATCAAAAACATACAGAATTTAAGTGATTTGTCTTCAAAACTAAATTTAATGCAATAAAATGTAAACACCAAGGCTTGAATTGAAACATTGTATTGTAGTACGATAAATTATCTTTGCAACCAGAAAACGACCATAAAAATCGTTGGATTTTTAATAGTTTTAAGGTCATTTATCGAAAAATTGCTTCTGTAAGTGTTCTTAAAATTTTCTTTAAGCCGGTTTTTCTGAAAAATTATTTTTACCCGGCCTTGTGCTCATGCTTTAGAAGATAGAGGAAGAAGTTGAGGAAAGCCTTTGGCAGACCATCAATTGTGGAGAACTTTATATTGCAGATGTGGAAAAATTCTAAAGTAGCATGAGCAGTGGCTACGCGAATTATGATCCGACTATGCGTCTCCGAAAAGGTAAAAGGAAACGGCAGGAACAGATCGAGAACTGAACTGCTGAACTGTAGCAGTGCGAAATATTGCTTCCGGTTGGCACCACGAAGAGAGTGGAAGTAGATGCACGGGGTGATTTGTAGTCGGTAATAATCCGAAATATCCGTTAAACAGTAGGTCTTAGGTATCTATCTAAGATCTCCTCCACCTTCCAATGCTCAACAGAAAAATTATAGTTCATAGATCCATATAGAAAATGCAATGATTTTAGACTTTTTTCTTTGAAAGCTTGGTATCATCTTAAAAATGTATATATAAAAAAAAAAGTGTGTATATGGTATCTTGAAATAAATTCACTCTCTGTGTCTATCTTTAAGCAACCAATACTCTTAATGAATCTCATTAAATAGTTTCGTTGACCTCCATTAGGTCCTGCTGTTCTCCCAAAGAGTTATGGCTGTGAAAATTTGAACATTCACAGAGAAGGTGGTGGATGGCCACAATATCTTCTTATAAATACTACCTACTATTTATATTCATTCTTAAGCTCGACTATGCTCCTCGACGGCTCTATGCATTATTAGCTTTTATTCAAGTCAATAAACAGGTACTTACCAAATTCCAAAGGCAGTTAATATTCTGATTCCCAAATGATTATTTCTGATTGCTTAATAATACTTCGATAAGTAAATGTGCGAGTATTGCCATTGCCAGAAATTACTCCTTTGAAAAATGTTTGAGCTGTGTTTCTCAATTCCAAATAGTCCTCCTCTTTTGTTATTTTTTTTATTTCAAAACTGTAAAAACAACTAAATTTCGTTGTAAGACAAATTCTGCGAGTATTGCCATTGAAAATGAAATTACTCCTTTGAAAAATGTTTGAGCTGTGTTTCTCAATTCCAAATAGTCCTCCTCTTTTGTTATTTTTTTTATTTCAAAACTGTAAAAACAACTAAATTTCGTTGTAAGACAAATTCTGCGAGTATTGCCATTGAAAATGAAATTACTCCTTTGAAAAATGTTTGAGCTGTGTTTCTCAATTCCAAATAGTCCTCCTCTTTTGCAAATTTTTTTTTTTCAAAATTGTAAAAACAACTAAATTTCGTTTTTAAGACAAATTCTCGGCTCTTAAGCTAAATTCGTTTTTATGGTTTTGTAGTTCGTAGTGGCGATTCATTTACCATATCTGCATAAATGACCCAAAGTTCTTGATAGTTTACAATTTATAACGTACAAGTTGCATAGCCCAAAAACGGAGAATGAAAGGGAGGCACCATTGAGTGAAACTACATAAATCCTATACAATATTCCATTAATTTTAAACATACTTACACACATATGTACATACATACGAGTATAGGAAATATGCATACAGACGAAAATATATATATGTATGTACATACTTACATACGTAGTTAGGTCTCATGTACAAGGTCTCAAAAGACGTAAGGAAATTTTCTTGCTTTCACTTTTTGTGATAAATTTCACGCAGAGTAAAAATTACCATTAGCAATGGCAACTGAAGTTGAAGAAGAATCAAGCAACAAGAAACAGCTGATTTTATAGGACACGCAAAAAACATACGTGGCACAGTTGTATTATTCTAAAATATTTTTGTATGGAAGTCAGCAACAGTAACTCTACAACTATTGTAAAATTATATGACATACATACATATGATTTATAGGATAGTTTACGAGGCCATCTGAATCACCTTAGTATTGTTTGACCAGCTGTGTGGCATGCAGCACCATCTTAATGGAACCATGTATTACTGATGTCAAGTCCAATTCAATTCTGGGCAAGAATAGTCTTCCAACATGGCACGATAGCGAACTCCTCTGACCGTATCATTTTCATCGACGAAAAAATTCGTGCGTCATGAAATCCACAGGACATAGTCTCTTTTTATGGATGCAATGGAGTAGTCTCTTGAAGCACATGTGGCTTTGTTGCGGGCTAATAATGCAGATTTTGCTTATTGACAAAGCCATTAAGCTTAAAAAGGAGCTTCATCGCTGAAGGAAGTCTCCGTGAATTTCGATGAAATTCAGGATTTTCTTCAAACTTAAAGTTGCGATAACCGACTCGAAATTTCGTTAGTAATTTTTAATAATTTTCAAACGTTGTTCGTTGATGAATTTAACCACGATAAAAATGTTAAGGGCTTAGTAACTTTTTGATACAAAATTGTTATGTCCCTATTGAAAACCCCTGTATTTGTGTGTATAAGTCTTTATATGGATTTATGTGTATGTATATAGCTTTCCTGAAAGGCACTACTCAATTTTGGTTTGTTGTAAATGTGTTTTCCTGGCAATGAGTAAAGAATTCAAAAGAATTCACATTGAACAACAACAATTTATAACCATATTACTAATGCACTTCACAAATACATATGTATGTACTTGTATGTATACAAAAGCATACAGAGTTACCTATATACACACACACACACACATACACAAACACTTGTACATACTAAGTACATACATAGTAAGTAATACAAGTGCATCGACATCACTAAATCCCTAGGGCTATATATTTATTTGTCTATAACTATCTTTCTCTGTATACATATGTGTGAATGTATGCAGTATATTTATTCATATACACATGCATCCTTCCTTCCTTCCTTCCTTCCTTCATACACTATACCAGTGCATATGTACATGCAAACATACTTATATTCGTTTGTCCATCTACTCGGTATCTATCCATTCTCCCTACATAGTTATGCACCGTCCGTGTGACTTATGGTGCTTCATGTTGCATTTGTACTCGTATGTTGTACTGAAATTGAATAAATCGTATGTGGTTACAGCTTAAGCTTTCGCTTGTTCGTTCGCTGGTTGCTTGCATGGAGCTAAACGAAGAATGCAAGACAGCCAGGATGCATTTTAGCCTTACATACACACAAACGAGTACATCCATATCTCGAATTGGTGGTGGTGGCTATTGAGAGAAGTGGATACACTCTGGTTTTACTGGGTAGATAAACAGATACTAAATGCTGGTTCCATTGATAGTGGCAGCGGCAATAGCAGCGGCGTCTATCTGTCCATTCATCTGTCCATCCATCTAGTCGATAGTTATTCGATAGTTATTCGTTCTCTCGTTCATTTATTCACTTTGTTATTTGCAATAAAATATTATTTTCACTTTTGTTAAATAATGGATTTGTTGCGCTGCATTGCCTGCGAATATTTAGTTAAAATACATGCACACACTTCTCCACGCACATATCGCACCCCAACTGCAAAAATGACACATACCAAAATGGCGAAATTTTCACGAAATTTGAAGTAAACGAAATTGCTTACCTGTGGATATGCATTTAAAAATTAAATTTTTGGAAAATAATATACGAATTTAGTGCTCAATTTAGTGGCGTAGTTGGTTGTGCGTTGGCCTACTGTGCAGAGTGTCCGGGCTTTCGAATCAAAAGGTCGAAAAAACAAATTTTCTACACAGCAAACCTACAAGAGTAAAAATTACCTATGGAAAGCCTTTCACTTCTCCGTTCGGATTCGGCCTAAAACTGTAGCATCCTTCCATTTATGTACAAATATAATACGCACAACATGAGTGGATGCGCAAAGCTCGGCCTAGGCCCTCCATGGGCTGTTTGTGGTGCCATTAAAAGAAGGAAAGAAGTATAAAGACTTACTACTTGCCACTAAATTGAATTTTTATATGCATCTGTACATAAAAAAGAGCATTATCTTATTATTTCCTTAAGTTTGTAATTTTGAGTTGTGCCCCTTTTGCAGTTATAGGGTGCGATATATATATATTTCGTACAATATTCCAATGTTTTAAAATACTGACAAGTTATTTATAACTACTGCTTTTCTATTTTTCATTTGTTATAGTTTTTTTTTTTTTTGCCCGCAATAAATTCAAAAGCGGATTTACTACAAATAAAAACATGAATGATGGAAAACACTATTTTCGTTAAGCTTTCATAAATTATAATAACCTTTTAGTATCATATTTTATTTTGAAGATTATTTTTCGAAATTGTTGAAATTAGTACACTTTACTTTACTTTGGACGGAATAATAAACATTGTATAAATAGATTCAGAGGTTATGTTGTGAAAGCGAAAAAAGGATTTAAATAATTATTAAAAATTTAAATTGGAAGTGTTAAGATTTTGGAATAATAGTCCAGTTTGGAGTGGTCTAATCTAGTTTGTTAGTGCGTTGAACTGTTAACCAGAGTGTCCGGGGTTCAAATCTCGGCACAGGCAAAACAAAAAGTAAAAAAAAACTATTTTTCTATACAGCACCACCTCTTGGCAGCCAATGGAATAAACTGTAGGTTCCTTTCATTCATGCACAAATATAACACGCACAACATGAGTGGATACGAAATGCTTGGCCTAGGCCCTACTAACCATTGGCTGTTGTGCCTTTAAAAGAAGAAGTCTAGTTTGGTAACAACATCGTTTTAAATTATATGTGAGCAGGAATGACGTCTTCACGATAGTAGTGTCCTGTAAAGAGATGCAAAGTCTTAGTTGACCCTAAAAACCACTAGTTGCCTCGTGAAATAAGACACAAGGGATATTCTCTATTTAGGATAACATTTCTTAAGCGCTGCTATTTTTATGAACAGCAAATGAACATGCGGAAAGCTCGGCCAGGGCCCTCCATGGGCTGTTGTGTGATTAAAAGAAGAAAGAGAAAGAAGAATAAAAGAAACTTTTGTGATGGGGAAATTTCTATTTTTTTGCACTTTTTGGCAACAAAAACTTTTAATGTTTCAGAGACTTAAGTGATTAGGGTGTAATTTACAACTGAACTTTATTTCAATATAACTTTATAAAATATTATTTCTGTGATGTGTAGCTTTTATGTATGTAAGGTGAGATTGGTAAAGAGTTGTCAGTACTCATTAAAAAATTTAAAAAGTACGAAAAACTTTTCAACGATTTCAAGTGCCATGACGAGGATAAGGGGGTTGCTGTGGCGTAGTGGTAGTGCGTTGGACTGCTACGCAGAGTGTTCGGGGTTCGAATCTCGGCAAAAAAGTAGAAAAAATAATATTTCTTCACGGCACCACCTCTTGGCTCTTGGCAGGCAATGGCAAACCTACAATTGTAAAAATTGCTATGAAAAGCTTTTCACTTCGCCGTTCGGATTCGGTATCAAACTGTAGGTCCCTTCCATTCATGTACAATATGAGTGCATGCAAAAAGCTCGGCCTAGGCCCTCCATGGGCTGTTGTGCCATTAAAAGTTAAGTAAAGACGAGGATAATAATGTTGAGCTCCCAATTCAGAATCGATATAATTTACGCACTTATTTAAACCCTGCGGGTAAGAAAGCTACGAAATCTCTTACCCCATCGATGTTTCTCCAACATTTTTTTCTACTTCTTTGGCTATGAATCAATCTCCCATAGTAATTGATGAATTTCCAGCTATTCCCACTATTGAAATCTCAACATCGACTGAAAAAAAAAATGTACCTTCATCTATCACAGAATGTGCTATGCCAGTTCCAAAAAAATTAACAGCAGTTGAATGCTACCAAAAAACATAAAGTAGTTGCACCCAAAAAACTGTTTTCGTCTCTCGTTTTTCTAATGACACTACAGTCGATGATATAAAATTTCATATAAAATCTAAAATTGAATTTGATGACATTTCTGTTCCGAAGTTTAACTTCTCATATCAAAGAAATATTTCGTCCTTTAAAATTATTATTCCGGCTGAGATGTTTGACAAAATCGGTGCCGTGTAGAAAAATTATTTTTTCTACTTTTTGCCTGTGCCGAGATTCGAACCCCGGACACTCCAACGCACTAACACTACGCCATAGCGACCACGTCCTCTTGCCTTAAGGATTGTACTTATTACATCAATGCTCTACTTATCATTAAAACAGTTCTTTTCCTCTAGATTACGCTCTAAACTGGGGTATGATCTTCTAACTTCACTTTGTTGTGCTTTTCTAATAAAATCATTTCTTTCCTCAGCTTGTATTTTAACTATAATTTTATTTTGCCATTTTTTCCAAGTATTTTTATTTTCTAGATCAAGCACTACGTTGTATTTTCTAGCCAATTCTCCCCATACCTGAAAGCATTGAGCTTCATTTCGCAGTAGGTATGTTGTGACAATTTTAGGTAAGCGCCGGTCGTCCAGCATCCGAAGCGTATATATTAAGCGTATTATTTCAGAGGATTAATATCATTAAAAACAAAACCCTTACTTACTTACTTAGATGGCACTACAACCGATGATCGGTCTTGGCCGCCTCTACAAAGCTTCGCCAGTCACCTCTGCTATGCGCGCGCTGGCGCCAGTTGATAAGGCCAAGTGCAGTCAGGTTGCCCTGCACCTGGTCTTTCCAACGGAGATTAGGACGTCCCCTTCTGCGTTGCGTGTTCCTCCACCGTGGTACAAATAAAACATCCTTCTAGCGCTTTCTTCCATTCGCTCAACATAACCCAGCCAGCGAAGCCGCTGGATTTTTATACGCTTGACTATGTCAGTGTCAGCTCATACAGCTCATCGTTCCATCTTATTCGATACACGTCGTCCACGCATACTGGACTGTAGTAGATCTTACGGAGTATCTTCCTCTCGAACGCTCCTAACAGCCTCTCATCATTGATGGTCAATGTCCACGTCTCTGCGCCATACATTAGGACGGGAAGGATGAGGGACTTATAGAGCGTTATTTTCGTCGGTCAAGAGAGGGTCGGTCTACTTCTCAATTACCTACTGAGCCCGTAGTAACACCTGTTGGCAAGAGTTAGTCTCCGCTTGATCTCAAGGCTGACATTATTGTTGGTGCTTATGCTGGATCCTAGATATACGAAATCCTTGAAGACTTCAAAATTATAGTTGTCAACAGTGACATTTTGTCCAAGACGCCGTGACTCTTTGTTTGTTGACACAAGGTATTTCGTTTTGTCGTCGTTAAACAAAACCCTTTCTTTTGTTAAAAAATGGAACAAAAAAAATATCAATTTCTAACCGAAGATGGCATCATAGGACGGTACACATAGAGAGCTTTCCAACGATATACTAAACTTGTCAATCTGATATCAAATAACCAAGTTATGACAAAAAGACTGATGTAGCGGTTTTTCAAGACCCCCTAAGGGAAAATCATGTTTTTTGCCCTGCCATTCGAGGTACACTTTCAAAATAGTTGATGCCGCACTCATTCCACCCCCCCCCCCTATAGGAGGTGACCCGGCCTAGAGTAAACATAAACGAAATTGTTCACTCGATATAAAAAGCAACAAATTTGGAATTCATGCTGTCAATCAATCACTAAATGCATCACTAAGTAAAATAAGAAAAATTAAGATATTTTCACAATAAACCACATTAAATCAATAAAATAGTTAGAGAAACTGTATACATATACGCAAACAGTGTTGAATACACACATACACACACACAAGCTATCATAGCCAGATAGGTATCACCACAAAACAAAAAAATACGAACCACAGCTGAAACAAAAAAACAAATGAAAAAGAAAACCATCGAATGCGAAAAAATAACAAACCTCAATGGAAAATGTTAACTTTTGCATGCAATTTCAGTTGCTGCTGCACCACATGACAGTTCGTTGTTGTATTCGGAAATGTTGTACTAGGAATCCTCTTGCTGACCGACCAACTTCATTTCCCCGTACTCCTTGTTTTAGAGACATAACAAAAATAAAATGGCTAAATTTTAACAAATTTCAATTTAGAATTTCGAAGCATGTGGATGTGTGTACGCAGTAGCTCGATGTGTGGGTGTGTGTGTGTGTGTGTGTGTGTGTGTGTGTGTGTGTTAGTCAGCATGAGTGAAATAAAATCAAACATATCAGCAACTAAATGCCAGTAGGTCGTAGTATCTAGTACCTATCTACCAGCCATCTATAGCTGATGACAAGCTGACGATCTGCATGCAATTCGTGTCGCTTCTCTGACTGTCAGACATGACCGTAGTAAACCAATGAGTAGCAAAAACATACATATGGACAACATCATGATGCATGCAGCACATCCGCACTCGCACCCGCACCCGCATCCGCACCAGCACCCGCACCAGCATTGATGGTATTAGGTTTTCACTTCGTTAGTTGAATGCAGAGTGTGTATTTTTTGAATTTCGTTTTTAAAATACTATGCTATGTTAGTTGTGATATGAAAAGCTTTTGTTTTCTCTTGTTTCATTAATTAATTCAATTCCATTCAAAGTGTTGTTGGTTATTGTGAAAATTTGGAAAGGAAAATTAGGGGAAAAAATTATATTTTATTCAAGTTATTTAATCTCTAAGGGAAATTGCCAATAAAAGAGTAATTTAATATGTGGAGAGAGAACTTTTTGATTAGAGAGACACTTTTCCAGCACCAGGTGGTACGCTCCTTTCCTGAATAGGGAACGGTATTTGGTTTGGTATTTGGTTAGTGGTAAAAATCTTAAAATATAGCCTTGAGAAGGACATACAAACATATATTTTTAATGAGTTACAGGAAACGACGTACAAAGTGGGTATCGGGGTATTTCGAAGGTCGAGAAATCTATTTGTGAATGTCCCTATGGCCGGGATTGGATTCCATACAGCGGCTGGACAAAAGTCGAAAGAGTTCGCAGATCTTTCTGAAATTCTATTTACATATCACCAATAAACATGGATCAGATATTCTTTATTTTACTTTACTTTTATTGGCACAACAGCCCATGGAGGGCCTAGGCCGAGCTTTTCGCATCCACTCATGTTGTGCGTATTATATTTATACATGAATGGAAGGGACCTACAGTTTAATGCCGAATCCGAACGGCGAAGTGAAAAGCCTTTCATAGCAATTTTTACTCTTGTAGGTTTGCCATTGCCTGCCAAGAGGTGGTGCCGTGTAGAAAAATTATTTTTTCTACTTTTTGATTTTGCCTGTGCCGAGATTCGAACCCCGACCACTCTGCGTAGCAGTCCAACGCACTACCACTACGCCACAGCGACCACCGGATCAGATATTCACGCTACGCCAAAAAAAACATCGACCAGATATTCACACTACGCCAAATCCTGGAAAAGACCCGAGAAAAATAGATCGACACCCATCATCTACTTGTCGATTATAAAGCCGCTGCCGCCTTCGACAGCACGATTAGGGATCACTTGTACGCCGCAATGTCTGATTATGGTATCCGTGCAAAGCTCATTGCTCTTTGTAAAATGACACTGACCAACCCCACCAGCACAGTGAAAATTGGGGCAGACCTCTCCGCACCATTTGATACCAAAAGAGGTTTCAGACAAGGTGAGGTTTCAGACAAGGTCCCTATCGTGCGACTTCTTTAACCTTATGCTGGAGAAAATAATTCGAGCTGCGAACAACGACATCGACATCTCTGGCACTATCTTCTACAAGAGTGTCATGCTGCTAGCATACGCTGATGATATTGACATCATTGGCAAAAACGCTCGAACACTCAGTGCAGCATTCTCCAAACTGGAAAGGGAGTCTCGTCGAGTGGGAGTGGGTTTAGTGGTGAACGAGGATAAAACGAAATAACTTGTGTCAACAAACAAAGAGTCACGGCGTCTTGGACAAAATGTCACTGTTGACAATTATACATTTGAAGTCGTCAAGGATTTCGTATATCTAGGATCCAGCATAAACAAGAACAATAATGTCAGCCTTGAGATCAAGCGGAGACTAACTCTTGCCAACAGGTGTTACTACGGGCTCAGTAGGTAATTGAGAAGTAGACCGACCCTCTCTTGACCGACGAAAATAACGCTCTATAAGTCCTTCATCCTTCCCATCCTAATGTATGGCGCAGAGACGTGGACATTGACCATCAATGATGAGAGGCTGTTAGGAGCGTTTGAGAGGAAGATACTCCGTAAGATCTACTACGGTCCAGTATGCGTGGACGACGTGTATCGAATAAGATGGAATGATGAGCTGTATGAGCTGTACGCCGACACTGACATAGTCAAGCGTATAAAAATCCAGCGGCTTCGCTGGCTGGGTTATGTTGAGCGAATGGAAGAAAGCGCTAGAAGGATGTTTTATTTGTACCACGGTGGAGGAACACGCAACGGAGAAGAGGACGTCCTAATCTCCGTTGGAAAGACCAGGTGCAGGGCAACCTGACTGCACTTGGCCTTATCAACTGGCGCCAGCGCGCGCATAGCAGAGGCGACTGGCGAAGCTTTGTAGAGGCGGCCAAGACCGATCATCGGTTGTAGTGCCAGTTAAGTAAGCAAGCAATAAACATTGCTAATCTGAAATATAAAGTTAGTTTTTCTTTTAACGCGTTTTGGTTTCGCTGTAAATTAGATTAAAATTTAATTATTTGCAGTATTTTTTGCCCCTTAGCAGAATTTAAATAAATTTTGTTTCTTTATTGGAGCCAATATTTCTTATTTTAAAAAGTTAATCAAGTCAATCATAAATTTAATAGTTTTAATAATTTAGATGCTTCGTCTTATAATTTTTTGCTTTCTTCAAAAGGCTGGCATAATTTTAGAATAATTTTTATTTGAAATTCTAAATGATTTATTTTAAAATGTGCAAGGAAATTTTCTAATTTCTTGATAATAAATACATATATATTAAGAGGAAAAAAAGATGTATACGTCAATGGGACGCCTACAGAAGTTTTCTTGTTCCGAACCTTTAAATTTCTAACGATTTTTGTTTGAAACGTAAAATTTTTGTTTGAAATCTACCAATTGAGTACGAAAATTTTTTGACGAGAAACTGATGGGGCGGCGTCCTCTATCAATCTTTTTTTTCCCTTTAATGGCACAACAGCCCATGGATGGCCTAGGCCGAGCTTTCTAGTATCTAGTCATGTTGTGCGTGTTATATTTTTTACTGAATAGAAGACATACATTTTTGTGCGGAATCCATTCGTGTGCAAATACAACACGCCCAACATGAATGGATGCCAAAAGCTTGGCCTTTGGCGCTACATGGGGTCATAGTCAACACTGATAAACTGAAGTTCATTGTGGTAAAGGCATAACACTTGCCACAATGGCTGCCTATCTCTTTATCGGTGTCCTGTGCAATCACATTCACTCTCTCATTCTCCCTCCTTCTTCCTCTCACCTATCAATCTTGCTTCCATTCAACACAATGCTTTGCATTCATAGGGGTACACCCTGTGTGTTGAATGTATCAATAATAAAAAAAAAAATCCGAACGGCGAAGTGAAAATTAATTTTTACCCTTGTAGGTTTGCCATTGCCTTCCAAGAGGTAGTGTTAGGTAGAAAAATAGAGTTTTCTACTTTTTGATTTTGCCTGTGCCGAGATTCGAACCCCGGACACTCTGCGTAACAGAGTGTCCGGGGTTTAACGCACTACCACCACGCCACAGCTATTTATCAATCGAGTATGAAAAAATGAGGAAGCATATGTGCATATACATAATTTTTCATACGCTACTTTTGACAGAGGTCGCTGCTCATGATTTATGGGTAGTATACACGTATGCATCCTCATTTTTGTCATACTCGATTGACAGACGGCGCTGCCATTATTTCCGTGACAATGTTCACTTCAACGATCATCGCTTTTTACCATCGAATATACGATTCTAAAGAAGTAAATTTAAAGCAAATGTGAAATGGAACCAGATAATGTAGGTGATGTTCCATTCTCCGATACTGTAGACCACTGTGAACCTTAAAAGTGTGTAAAGTATGATTATTTAATCGGAACCTTCAACAAAAAGATGCTACAAACAATAAAACTATTTTGATCTCGAACGAATAAAAGTCTTGTTTTCTGCCTATGAAATCCCTCTACGTCAGTAGGGGGATTTCATAGGGGAAAAGTAAATAAGCCATAGGGGGAAATAAATAATGAATATATCGACGACCAAAACCACCCGACATAATAATTTTCCATATTAAAAAAAAAAATAAACAAAATTGTAGAAGTAATGTTAGTAAAACCCATTTTTTTGTGTTTACTTACGCTTTACAAAAGCCTTTGCCCCTTCGGTTGATGCTGGGTAAGCTTCTATACTACATATGAGCTAAACGAAATAAAAATTAATTCTTTGCACCAGTTGGCGATATAGTTTATACACATTTTAAATTTCTATAAATCTTCGAGTATATTAGCATGGAAAATTACCATAATCCATTACTAAGATGACACTTGTCAGTGGGAAATGCGAGCAGCAATAATAAAACATCAACAACAAAAGCAATTTAAGTAGGATATTCATATACAATGCTAAGAAAAGCTAGCAACTGTCACATATTTGAAGATACAAGCTCGTAATAGTTATGCAATGCATTAAGCATAAGTGCAATGAACTTTTCAGCTTGTCTCATTCACATTAAACAAACACACACACACACACACACACACACACACACTCACACATAGGCAAAGAATCTCCAACTCATTTCCAATGTCCTTGTAGTTGTAATGTCAAGACGACAAAAAACAATTTTCACACACTTGCACACATATGTACTTACATATACATATGCAATATCACATAATGTAAGTATTGCTGTGTAACCCTGAAGTTGTCGTGGTTGTTGTCGTCGTTGTTGTTGTTGTTGTTGTTGTTGTTGTTGATGTTGCCACTGTCCCGCAACTTAAGTGAATTGATATTATTGCAAAGTTTTGTCGCTGATTCGAAGAACCAACAAAGCATACAAAAACAAAACGAAATGCATTATACAGGGTGTTTTTTTTTTTAGAAGTATGGTTTTTTCAAGAAGAAATAAAACGCATATAATTTAATGTTATGGCCAAGAATTTAGCTTTATTATAAAGATAAAGATTTGCCATTATGTTTTAGAAACGATTTCGGGCAAGTGGCCGCCGTGGTGTGGCTGGTTCGAATAAATTCCAGCCGAGAGGCCCAATTTTTGACCACTTCTTGCAGCAATTGGGGCCGTGTGTCAGTAATAACTTGCCGAATATTATATTCCAAGGCGTCAAACGACTCGGGCTTATCTGCGTAGACAAGCAACTTCACATAACCCCACAACAAATAATCCAGCGGTGTTAAATCGCACGATCTCGAAGGCCACGCCACAGGCCCACGACGCGAGACAATGCGCTCACCAAAAGTTTGTTTCCTTCAATAAATTGATTGTTTCGTTGGCTGTATGGCTGTATGGCATGTAGCGCCGTTGTTGGAACCAAAGGTCGTCCACATCAACATCCTCCAATTCAGGCACGAAGTCATTAATCATGGCTCTATAGCGTTCCCCATTGACTGTAACCAATGATGGACCAATGATTCCGTATGTCCATAGAGCGCACCAAACAGTGACTTTTTGAGGATGTAACGGCGCCTCAACAATGGCTTGTGGTGGATTATGATCACTCCAAATGCGACAATTTTGCTTATTAACGTACACATTCAACCAAAAGTGAGCTTCATCGCTGAACAAAATTTTCTTGTGAAAATCGGGATCGGTGGCCATCTCGTTTTGGGCCCATTCACCGAACGTGCGACGGCTTCAATTCTTGCACGAGTTGGATATTGTAAGATCGCAAACCAAGATCCTTCCGCAAAATCTTCCATAAAGTGGATGGGCACAGCTCCAATTGTTGCGCGCAATGGCGGATAGACTTGTTCGGGTCTTTTTCGATACTCGTGCTCCACAGCAGCAATAGCGTCTTCGGTGCGCACTGTACGGCGTCTCTGAGGACGCGCATTATCCTAGAGTAAACGTGGTGCGAAACCGATTCATGGTTGCTCCAATTACCGACTCTGCTGGGCGATTATGACGACCGAATATTGGAGGTAGCGCGCGATGTGTCGCGCGAACCGAACCATTATTTTGGTAATAAATTTCCATAATTTGCAAACATTGTTCAGGCGTAAGTCTATTCATTATGAAATGGCAAACCAAACTGAGCATAAGTCAAGTGACGGCTGTCAAAAAGACCAACTCCGAAGAAAGTATTACCAGATTGAAAACCACACTTCTAAAAAAACACCCTTTAGAAAGCACAATAAAACGCAATAAAAGGAAAATCTCGCCAAATGAAAACAATGGAACAACGCAATTGTAATTGGAGCACACAGTGGCTTAACTTTGAGTTGTTGACAGTTTTCCATTAAATTCTTTTTTCTGTTTTATTTTTTTTTGGGGAAATGAAGAAAACTGTGAAGTGCAGAGGATTTTCTTGTGTAGTATAGAATAACTTTTCACTTTTGAAGAACCTTGCAAAGCAATTTATCTAAGACTAAGAAGAATGGATACACTGGAGTGTCGTTGAAAGATTTACCATACCTTCATAGAAATTGAATCTGTCATGATAGTCACATGGGGGGTGGGAATCTGGGGGCGTTGAACGCATGGTGAAGTTCGTGATAGTCGCACAAGCGGCTTAAAATAGATGGAGGGCAATTACTTTGTTTAAAGAAATATTTAATGATCATCAAAAATCAAGCACATTTATTTTACATATTTGAATTTATTATGTTCTACACTCCGGGCGAAAAAAGGGTCTAAATTTGAGAAAAGCGGTAATAAATCAAGGCCATTCGTTGATGAGATGAGAGTCTGTTAAGCTTGAAAATTCTTAAAATTAGAACGCAATTTTTATTTTAATATTGATAATAAAGATTTCATGTATTTTAAGCTTGTTTTCTCTTAACTTTTAGAATGTTTGTTCTCTAAAATCATGACCTCACATTTATATTTTAAGACTGATTTAGTCTTATTTTGAAAAAGTTTTCTGAGTAATTTAAGAATTCGCTCTTGTTTTAAGATTGTTACGCTTTGATTTGAACAAAAATCGACTTTTATTTAGGAACGAAAATTGTTTAAATAAGATTCTATTGTTTTTAAATCAAGAATATTAAGATGAAAAAAATGCAGTTTTGATTTTAAATAGTCGTTATTCCTTCCGTTCATGTACAAATATGAGTGGATGCGAAAAGTTCGGCCTAGGCCCTCCATGGGCTGTTGTGCCATTAAGAGTCAAGTAAGTATTCATTTAAGATTTTTCGGTTTTAAACTCAACAAGAAGAGAACCTGCTACAAATAAGTATGAGCGGTCTTTTTTTTCTCAGTGTACCTTGTCAAATTGCTGCTGATGACTTTCATCGTGTGATGATTTTCACACGATGCCGTCATGAGAAAGTTGTCGGCGGAGAGCACCGAACCCGAGACGCGAAGATGCGGCAGAACATGTTTTTGAACCAAACCACTGATTCAGTGTGATCGTGAACCGCTGAATCTCTCTCATTGTCTCTTTGTTTACAAAATGGCGTTGGCTCACCTTTCAAGCTGTTATACATTGCGAGTACTTCACTCACTCTCTCTTTCGTTTGGAGTGCGAAGACTCGCGACAGCGCTGTTTATAACTCGTTCGCACTCTCTGCGCTGTAAACGTGTTTGTTTGATTAATCTCTCATTATTTGTGTGATTATTCTCTTTACTTCCTTACTAAAGAACACCTTCATAAGAAATTGTGTCCGCTCAATTGAAACGAACGAACTACTTACATATGATCGTTTCGGCTATTTCTGTCGCTTCTAATACATACCTCACCACTAAGTAAGAGCTTCAGAAATGGAGTGCTCTCTTTCTCTCTTTCCCCTCATTACACAAAATAGAGTGTTGTCAGATGACCCTACTCCATCAACGAAATTAGTCTCGCCCTTTCCTTTCACTAGATGCCCTGATTCTCACATTTGTTTACAACACAAAACAGATTTCAAATTTAGTTTAAAATTTTTATTTTCAAAAATTCCATTTTTATTTTCTTAATAGTTTTCTCTTTTTTTTCTGATAATTTACAATTTTCTGTACTTAGATTTTATTATAATTTTTAAAATTCATTTTACTTTAAACATTTAGTTCTGCAGTGTTATTATTATAATCTTGATTTTATTATTTATAGTTTTTATCGTTATTATTAGTACAACAAAATGTGTTCTACACATTCAAATATTAATCAAAAAAAAAAAAAAAAAAAAAATAGTTTAATAAAATTAAGAGAAAAAATTCCACAAAAAGTAAAAATAATTGCAACAAATTACAATTAAGAATTGTGGTTAAATTAGTTTGACTATAATTTCTTAGATTAGAAGTTACTCACAAATGATTTTTTTTTATAGATTTTATGTATTTTGTTACAGTTTTTTTTTAAATTTTTTCACTTTTACTTTTGTTCTTCTATAAAGTTTCATTTGTTGTGGTTGGTTTTAGTTTATTTACAATTTGCTGTGTTTTCTGTTTTTCACTTTTTGAGTTTTGTTTGAAAATTGTACTACTTAAAAAACTTTAATTTTAATTTTAATTTAAATTTTACAATTTTAATAATATTTCTGTTTTGCTTTTATTTTTGTTATGGGAAAAATTTAAATTTGAAGACAAAATTTTGTGGTTTCCTTGCAAATACAATGATTTTTTTTTTTTCTTGTTTTTTTTTTGTGGTTAAATAAATTTCAACTAAGTTTGTCTTCACTTTGTGTTATTACTTAATGAAAATTTAATTTTCTTTCATATTTTTTTATGTTTCATTGATTTGATAGTTTTTTCATTCTTCGTTTCAAATCCAAAAAAAAAAAAAAAAAAAAAAAAAAAAAATTGTAATTGCATAATTTCTTACAAACAAAGAGTACCATAAAAACAAAAAAACAAAAAAAAAATAATATAATTTTATTAAATAATAGCATTTTTGTTTTCAAATTTAGCATATTTGTTTGTTTGTCTTTGCTGTTGTGTAAACAAAACCAAAATAATATCGCAAATTCATTAATATTTCTCACGACTGTTTGCAATTCCATTGACAGGCAATTGAACTTTTGAGTTGATTGTTGGGTGTGCACGTGTCTCTTTATCGGTGTGTGAGTGTGTGTGTGAGGAAGAGAGCGCGTGCATGCGTATACGTGTGTCCATATCTGTGTTTATGGGTGCCAGGCTTAGAGTTGTACATACATATGCATGTGTGTGTGTTTGTGTGTGTGTGTGTGTGTGTGTGCTTGGAGGAAGGGGCCTGTGCGTGTCTCTGCTGCTGTAAGTGTGTGGATAGTACACATTCATTTTTACTTTTTGTTATCTCTGAGGAGCTTTTGGTTTATTTGGGTGGGTGGTGGTTGTTGTTGTTACTGTTGTTGTTGTTGTTATTATTGTTGTTGTTCTTGTGTTGGTGTAGGCATGTCACCAATATCTTAATTAATTTCAAAATGAACCGCCTAGAAAAATTACAAAATTACACAATAATTGTATAATAATTTCACAGGCATTTCCCAATGGGAAAATATGGAAAATAATAAAAATATTAATAAAGGAACACATTCAATATCAGTAGTAAAGAGTAAGTATTTCTATGTGTAGGTATAGAGATAGTAGATATGTATGTAGGTATGTAGGTATGCATTATTTCTTCTATTATTATTCTATGAATGTGTAAATGTTGTCGTTGTTGTTGTTGTTGTTGTAGTTGTTGTTGTTGTTGTTGTTTGTTCATATTCTTGCGGTTATATTACAATCCTTCATGTTTCTTTTTCACTAGTTTCTTGTTGCTGTTAGGTTGTTTTCATACGAGCGGTTTCTTAATCTTATATAAAAATAGCATAAATTCCTTTTGTTACTTTTTCATATGTTTTCTTTTCTTTCTCTCTTTTTTTTTTGGCATTATCATTTACTTTTGTTTACTTTACTTTACTTTTCTATTCATTTTATTTGTTTTTTATTTATTTTTATTTTTTGTCTTTCTACTTCTTTTTTGTTCTACGAGTATGTCTTTGAATTTTAAATGATGCTTGCTGCATGCCTGAAAATAGGCAATGTCTTTTTCTTGGTTTATTCTTTTCTATCAATATCATCACCATCTCTTCATCATTATCGTCAGCATTTTCTTACTCTATCTACACACATTCTGTGCCCAATTCTTTGAGGGGCATTTTTGCCTGTAACGAGAGGAACAAAGAATGAAACATTGAATAAGTTATCGGTGGTAAGTAAGTACATAAGTCAAATACAATTCAACCAAATTTATATACTCTAAATAATAAGCTTAAAAGCTCTAGATCAAATGCATATAACTAATAAATAATGGCAAAATAAAAATAGACATTGTTGTAATCTCCTTGATGGCAGACATACTTACTTAGATCAAATTTAACACACTAAAATATCAAAGTTTTACATAAATTAAAAATAATATCAAAATAAGTATAAACGAAGCGAATAAACGAAACGAATCTTAAATAATGAATAAAATATTATCCAATGGATTTCACGCGAAAAGCTCTGCCTATGCCCTTCATGGGCTGTTGTGCCATTAAAAGAAAGAGAAAGAGAGAAAGAATTTCACTGAAGCATACAGAAATGAAAGTAAGAACCAAATGCAACCGTGTAGATTCAAAAATAACAGTTTAGTAGCAAAATTATAAATGTATTTGATTCTGACGAAACAAACGAAGCATCTTAAATAATTAAAAGATAATCCAATGGATTTCACGCGAAAAGCTCTGCCTATGCCCTTCATGGGCTGTTGTGCCATTAAAAGAAAGAGAGAAAGAATTTCACTGAAGCATACAGAAAAGAGAGTAAGAACCAAATGCAACCGTGTAGAGTCAGAAATTACTATTTATTAGCAAATTTATAAACGTATTTGAATCTGACACTACAAACATTTGGAAGTTCCAATAAATATCGAAAATACTCAGAGATGGCGCTTCATTATGTAGTTATTAAGAATCATACATATTTTTTCGTTCTCTTTTTCGTTCGTTGAAATAAGAGTTTTTTGTTTTTAAGATTGATAGTGAGTAGCGCATTAAATCTCGCTACCCTGAGGTTTCGGTTTCGGTTTCAATTCGAGTCTTCGTCTGGTCTTACATACATTCTTACCGATATGACGTGAATGAGAATTACAAGAAAGTATTTAAGTAGAACTTTTCGGAAGCAATAGTTAAAAGCCGCCAAGCAGTGGGACAAGTATAATTTTGGAATGTGGGAATACATTTTATAATGGCTCGAAAATGTCAACCTATTCGATTTCGATGGAACAAATTTTCATAAATAGCCTTGATCTCTTCCCTATCTCACCACTGCCAGGCAAGTGATAACAAATTGTCACCCCGCCATTCGAAACTTTAACTATTATGTAGGTAATATCCCTTTGCATCAGTTAGTGATTGAAATCAGCATAACAATATCGGTGACTAGCAATCAAATAAAAGGTAATAAAAATTAAAAAAATAATTTAAATTTCTATAAAAATATATCAATGAAATGAAATGGAAAATAAAATACAAATTTTAATTATTTTGAAATTCAATTTCACATTTGCCAAAAGAGAAATAAACACATTGAAAATAATACAAGTGCAAATAGAGTTGCTACAAAAATTGTGGCATTTAATTTAGCGAAAATTATTTGCGCTTTATTTATTTACGTAAATCGACAAAAACAAATATCACATCAAATAAATACAAATCTAAATAATTAAAGTTGCCACAAGTGAATTCTAATAATTTGTGAAATTGTATGCAGTTTTTGAAATGTTTTATTTTAAATTTCGTTCTGCATGTAAACTTGAAATTTATTGGTCGCGGTAAACTGTAAACTGTTTGTGGGGGAAGGATGCGAGGATGCGCTTCACGGGGTTCATAACCCAAACGCTGGTTGCATTGGTTGGCTACAAAGCTTTGCATTTGAATCAAGTAAACTAATTTTATGAATCTGTGGACAAAACATACCTAATCAAATGAAATAATAGGAAAAATGAGAGCCTATCAAGAAAATGTCAATCCATGAAGGAAGCAACGAAATATGAAGAAATGTAGAATATATGAGTCAATTGAAAATAACCGGCAATGGGGAAAAATGTGAGCCAAATGAATCAATCAATAAAACTAATGAGGGAATGGAGAAAAATATGGACAAATTCACAACGGGAATGGAAATGTGTGTAAATAATAGAGGGTAAATAAACTAATAAAGGAAAGAAGCACCAATAGAGGAAATATGAGTCAGTAGAGAAAATATGAGTCAAAGAAAAAAATAGGAAGAGAAATAGATGAAAAATGACAAAGTATGATTCTATAGGAAAAATATGAGTCAATCTGAACCAATACACAAAGTATCAATCCATTGACAAAATATAAACTAAAAGATAAAACAGGAATTTGTGGATAAATTATGAATCAATAGAGGAAAAATGAATCAATGAACAAAATATAAACAAATGAAGAGAAAATAGGTAAAATGTAAGCCAATGATAATAATATGAATCAATAGACAAAATATGAAGGAAGGGATGAAATGTGACGAAATGGACAATATATGAGTCAATATTAGAAATCTGAAGCAATAAAAAGATTATCATGAGAAGATATGAAGAAATGGATAAAATATAAACCAATAGAAGAAAAATGAATCAATGGTAAAAATGTGAACTAATGGAGAAAAATAATTAAAAATAAAAGTGCAAAATATGAAATTATTAAAAAACTATGAACGAATGGTCAGAATATAAATCAGTGGACCAAATATGTTAGTGGGTGCCTATGTCATGGCATTTCTTAAATCACATTTTCTTCTTCTTCAATGATACATATAGGTGCAACCTCCCATTGGGAAAACTCTTCCCACTTGAGTCGAACTTTTCCCACTCATTCATATTGTGCGAGTTATATTTGCATGTATTGGAAATATGAGTCAATGAAAAGAATAGGAAAGAATGAATGTAAAAGGACAAAGTATGATTCTATACCAAAAATGAGTCAAAGTATCAATCCATAGACAAAATATAAACTTAAGCTTAAAACAGGAAGCTGTGGATAAAATATGAATCAAGAGAGCAAAAATGAACCAATGAACAATATATAAACAACTGATCAGAAAATAGGAAAAATGTAAGCCAATGATAATAATATGAATCAATAGACAAAATATGAAGGAAGGGATGATATGTGACGAAATAGACAAAATATGAGTCAATAAATGGAAATCTGAAGTAATGAAAAAATTATCAAGAAGATATGAAGAAAATCGCACAAATTTTTCGGCATGTTTTTGCACCTGTTCTAATTTTTCGAGAGTAATAAAGCATCACATCACATAACGCATTTCTTCAGATATTTCACTCTTTTACAATACAATGTATCTTTTTACATTAGCGACGAATTTCACAACTGTCTTCACACAAAATGTAGCCTGAAATGGCACTAGTCCCATTATGTTCATTTGACATAATGGGACTAGTATTGCCAGAATTGGGCGTCACGACATCAAAAACCGTGAATACTTTTTATACATCCTTATGCCGAATCCGAACGGCATAACTCCTTGGTTAAACACATATCTGTTTGACATGACGTTTTCCACAACATTTTCTCTCTTTGGTTAAAGTATCAGAAAGATGGAACTATTCACTATACAAATTGCAATATTATTTTTTAATATTTTTGTCAAATTTATTATATACTATCAATTAATTCTATTGATTGTGTTGGCATTACCAATTAACCGCAAAATGTGGTTGGCAACACAACAAATAAAAAAAAAGTTATATTAAAAATAAAATTATAAATAAACCGAACAAACAAATCAGTGATTTGCATTGAAGTTAGTAATTATGTGTAATGAAACGGAAAAAATCGAGAGAAATCGGCGGAAACAAATAATTACAATTTATTACTGATTGTTGATATATTTTACACATTTACTATTTGGTTTTTGCATATTAATTTGTGTCAGCGGCATGATGATATTGTTGATAGATTAATTTTACTTGCACGAACATATTACGACGAAAAAAGGGGTTAATTAAACTGAAATTGTAAACAAATAATTGCAATAATATTTAAATATTGCTGATAGAAATGAGAATTGTTTGCGAAATGAATGAAAGCAATGAATGAGCAAAAAACAGTGATTGGGAAAAAAGTGGAAAAAATTTACAAAAATTATAATAATAAAGTTTTTAATATTGTTATTTGTGAGTCTTTCCAATTGAATTAGCCTTCAAAAGGCGAGTGTTAGAGTTATTACCTTTTGGGGTTATAATTAATATTTAAAATTGCCTTAATGCATTATTTTATTTATGTATAATTTTCTAATTTCTGGACCAACTAAAACTGCACATTTGCACAAAATTAAGTAAAGGTAACTATTAAGTGTGTGCCAGCAAATGCCTTTCAGTTTTATGACTTCAATTATGGAAGTGATGGTGACAGTTGAGCTTCTGCTAAAAAAATTTAATACCAGGAAGAAAGTAAATTTTAGAACTGTCATATTGCTTAAGCCATAATAATTTTTAATGCTAACGCTGTCATTTTAATGGCATTAAAATATGTATATTTTATGTGCTTAACATTGTGAAATTTGTTGAAGTTTTCTCACATTAGTTTGGTGGTGTCTAACTTAAAAGCTGCTGGTTGCTTCCTTGATTGTCACCCGATGAGTTTGTTTTTTTTTTGCTGACACAACAGAACAACAGCTTGATTTTATTGTCAATAAAATAAAATTAAATAAAATATTTGCCTGTGTACGTATTTTGCCGTAAGTTAATTAGTTTTTTTTTTCGAAGAAACAATTTAAAGAGTAAGAAGTTTTAAATTGCAGTAAGGAAAGTAGGGAAGAATTGAGAAACTATGAGACAAGGAGCAAATTTGGAACACGAGTGAATGAAACGTGAAGCAAAGGACAATATTTAAATTAATGGATAAGGTATGAACCTATGGAGAAAGTAAGAATGAGTTGAGAAAATATGGAATGGAAAAAATATGAAGTGAGCCAAATATTAATTGAGAAAGAAAATTTAAGGGAATGAACGAAATGTAAAGAATATATGAACAAATGAATAATATATAAATCAATGGTGTTCAAGCCACCCTAATGCACCTTTTCTTTCCCATTCATTTTCTCTATCCTTGTTTCTTTTCGTTCTATTTCTTTTCTTGCTATTGCTTTCTCTTAGTTCTTCTCTAGAACACTTTCACACCGGTCGGTTGGGCTCTTCAATATATTTATTGTACAATTTTTCATTTTAATAAATGTTGTTAAATATTAAATACGAATTGTCAGTGTTTAATTTTCAATCTTTTCTTCAAATAATTAATTCCCGAATTAAACAAATGGAGAAAATATTATATTATCAAATACTACTTAAGCAAAGAAAATCAAAGAATTGTAAAAAAATTAATGACAAACATATTAACAAAAACACAAAACGAGAACCAAGTTAGAAAATATGAACAAAATATCTAGCAAAATAGAAATCATATAAACCAGGGAAGGATACACGAAAGAGTGAACAAATTTTAAATTAAGGGGCAAATTATAAACGAAATATAAATCCAGCGAGAAAATCTATAAGAATGCACCAAGTATAAATGAATGAACAAAACACTAACGAAAGAACAGAACAAGAATCAAAAAGAAACTAGGCCGTAACCTCGAAGATCTTTGGTAATATTAATTTTGACTGAGCAAGGATGAATTTTACAACAACAAAACAAAATTGTGATATTCCATTATAGGTATGTAAGCTAAGGATCTATAAATGT
Organism: Palloptera scutellata; assembly: GCA_958295655.1. NCBI lineage: Eukaryota > Metazoa > Arthropoda > Insecta > Diptera > Pallopteridae > Palloptera > Palloptera scutellata. The sequence continues at coordinate 92,411,468 of OY282450.1, forward strand.
AGCAGAAAACTAGCAAAGAGTTATGGTCCAACTAAAATTAAAGGAGATCATCACATATCATCAACATAATATGAAAGGATATCTCAAGACTGGGGTTGGTTATAATCCATTTCTGGTTCACTAAGCAAGCGACCACAATGAGAATCCCACAGGAATCAGAACCGAATTAATTTTATCTGTAAATATCAGGCTCTAGAGACATAAACCTCGGGCAAGGCATACTACAGCGAACTTGGCTTCCTATAAGAAGTATGCATTAAAGAGCTAATAAACTTCTTAAAACTATCACAATAGTTTTCTCTGTCACATGAACGGAAATCATGGTGTTCAAGCGTTAATTGCTTTTATGCCTTGAACCACCACCATAATCAATCTACTATGAATGGAAGGAAAAATTATGAGTGAATGGTCGATAGCGTTGATTTGAGAAAATATTAACAAAATCCACAACAAAGAATAAAATATGAACGAAATTTAAATCAGCATGGGAAATGGAATATGACGTATAGCTAAATATGGATGGGCGAAAACATGGTAAATAAAAAAACAAAACTAAAATAAAGGAAGGAAATATATAAGGTAGTAAAAAAAATATTAACGAACGAAATATGAATCAAGCACATAGGTGTATGATTAGAAAAATATCAACCAATAAATGGTAATGTTAATAAAACAGACGATAAAGTGTAGCCGCTAAACATTAAAGTACGTCTTTACTTATTGTATACCCATATTTAGTCCCTAACTTCTGTCTACAGTTGCTCAATCTCAACACAGTAAGCACATGAGAAATAACTAATGAAACTGATGGGTTATAAATTACATTATTTGATATTCAAATTAATATTCGATCTGATCAATCTCGTTAATTGGCATCTACCTAAGAGACTAAGAGACTACACCTATACCTCATATATTGGTTATGTATTTTACTCCCAGTTATTAATCAAGGGTCTCTCTGTTATCGAGTACCAATTTATCACATAAATAATGCTCTTAATAACAATCTCAAAAACTTTAATTGTAACCATAAGAGATTTTAATTATGTGCTTGAAATAATTTATGCCATTTTCATTTTTTTCATTATAGTTGTGACAAAAAAAAAAAAAAAATAAATAGTTGACACATTATTTTATGTGTTAATATTAAATGAAAAAAAAAAAAAAACAAAAAAATTATTCTGTATTTACAATGTGTAAAACTTAACACAAATATCACAAAAAAAAAAAAAGGAAACAAAATAAAAAAACAAATACAAATGACTCATTGCAGCAGAGCAAATATTCATAAATGCACACACACACACAAATACAAGTACAAGTAAAATAAATATTGATACTGTATATGCTCAAATAAAATATTGCCACAGAAAATAATAGCAACATCGGCAGTCATACTATTGCACAGCATTTCACCATTCCACCATTTCCCCACTCCACTATTCCACCACACGCATACACACATTCGTTGCTGCTTGCATTTTGTATGCAAATGAGTAAATTAAAAGTGATGTGAGTGCAGTGAAGTGAAAAATATGGTGAGCGACAAAGGGAGGCAGCTCTCTCCCTCTCTCTGTCTCGCACGCCATTTCTGACAAGGCAGCCAGCTCTGGGGATCCTGGCTGACTGGTCGAGGATACGCGTGCACTTTATTAATAACCACAATATGAATTTCTTCATATTCAGTATGTGTTTTACTTCAACTTGTTTGCAGCTTGCATTAATGCAAATAATAAAAACCAAAAAATTAAATAAATTTCATGCGCTCAACTCAACACAACAAACATACTACAAACTCAACTCAGAAATATTTTCTATTGTAAGAAATTCAACAGAAATATTTACACATATCATAAAAAAATAAGGGGGAAAATATGAATTTTTTATTTAAACATATGTATAAAGTTGAAAGGATATCGAGAAATATATTATTATTATTATTATTATTATTATGTAATTTTACTTACCAATGCTACTAAAACTCTGCAGTCGATATGGGAATATATATACATATATCCATATATTTAAGTATACACAAATACATTTTACATTATCAATGCAAAAATATACAAAAATTAAGTGTTCGAGTATATGATGCATTGATATTGGAAAAAATTTTTATTACTTTTTGTAGGTTTTTTTTTATTTTACACGCTCGCAGCATGAAAAGAGCGGGAAAAACAAATAGAAGTATGAATAATGTGTAGTAGTTAGTGAAAGAATATTATAGAAAATATTGCGTTGAATAGCACATATCAACATTATCGAACATTATTAATGAAGAGCTAACGAACAGCAAAGAGTTGAGAAATGTACATATGCATGTACTCGTTTGTACTATACCATTGCATTTATGGTATTTACATACATATGCGAATGTAACAATTTTACGCAAATACCCAATCGGAAATGAGAACTCTATATTCAATTTAAGGTCCTGGAGTATTTTGGCATTGTACGAGTATGTCCTGGCATGGCAGTCAGCGTAACGAAGAATGATAGTTGTACTCTCTTTTCTTGCTAGACCTCCAATACCAGTATTTTCTTTTGCTCCATTATTCTTCTTCAGGTAAGGTTAAACAAAAGCAATAGCATTTGAACGTGCAAATATACGAAAAGCAAGTACGAAGTAAATTTTGTTCGTATTATCTCGTTGCAAGCAGTAATTGAAGCAGTGTATTGCTTTTCTTTACCCTACATCTATTTACTTAGCCTACGTCTATTTAGCCAATTGAGACTGCGTACTCGTATGTATTAGGTGGGGTGGAAAAAAACATTGAAATTTTATCTGTACGACGCCTATCGTCCTGCCAATTATCATACCAGTTCAAATACTTTCATACCAAATTTCAAATGCCCGCGCTTATCTGCTCTCTTTCTCTAGGTTGCATTCTCATATTTGGCAGAAACGTCAAACATTGTCCACTTATGTTAAATCGTTTGTAACATCATTGTGATCAAAATGGGATTGCCAGATAATCTGCCAATGGAAAAAATTTGAGTGTTTTAAGGATACCAGGATACATACCAGCATTGGCAGGTGTAGACGCTGGATTAGCCTTACTAAAGAGATTATATAAGGAGTGGAAGTCAAAGAGTAAGCAACAGAAAAAATTAATTCAAACAAAAGAAGAGAGGAAAAACAGTTATGGGGAGAGGACGTGTGGTCGCTGTGACGTAGTGGTAGACTGCTACGCAGAGTGTCCAGGGTTCGAATATCAGCACAGGCAAAATCAAAAAGTAGAAAAAATAATTGTTCTACACGGCACCACCACTTGGCAGGCGCAATAGCAAACCTGCAAGAGTAAAAAATTGCCTATGAAAAGCTTTTCACTTCGCCGTTCGGAATCGGCATTAAACTGTAGGTCCCTTCCATTCTTGTACAAATATAACACGCACCACATGAGTGGATGCGAAAAGCACGGCCCAGGCCCTCCATGGGCTGTTGTGCCGTTAAAAGTAAAATAAGGAGAGGACGTGAGAGAGTGAGTGTTAGAGACAGACAATTTTAACAAAATAAGAGAGCAATAACAGTGGCTGGGAGAGATATCCCTTGTTATATCGACTTGATAAAAAAAAATACTCCTTACCTCAGAACCAGCAATAAAAGAGTAAAAAAAAGGTCTTTAAGTTTTTCCGATTGGGTAAATTTCACTACTAGTTTATATGTGGCCGGGTATGTGTGTGTGTGTGTTTGTATGTGAGTATGTAAATTCAATATTTCACATGGCTGTAGTGGATATTGTTTGTGGAAATATGACGTAATTATGAGTGGAGTGAAATTAACATTTTGTTTACACTTAAAACTTAAAATAGCACAAATATTATACTCCTCACTACTAGTTACAGTAGTTGACAATTGATAATTAACAAGTAGGTAATCGAGCAAATAAGTTTGAAAAATTTGTAAAAATTATTTATACAGATATTGAACGGGTCCGGCTTATGCAAGCCGAACCTCAGTGAAGCTCTCAGTACTTTGGAAGGGAAAGAATTATTTTCTGAATCGTAAAGACAAGGCGAGATAGAGGTAGGAATATGTAACTGATATTTACGACTGATTTTGATATAATAGGCATGAAAATCTTACCAAATACAATCCTTACTTTTGAATTAAAATGTTTAATAAATATAATATATTACATACTCGAACATTATAAATAACTAAGAGACAAACTTCAAACTCTGCCCCTCCCTGTTCAGCAACTTGTATCTCTGCTAGTGTTAAACAGATATATTGAATGTATTGAAGGCAATTAATTTACTGCAAGAAATTGCACTCAATTTTGGCTTTACACATAGAGAGAGAGAAATGAGTTGGTAAAAAATTACTTGTCATTAAGACTAGAATGCTAATGGTGCCTAGTGAGTGCCTAGTTCTGTCTAATAAGTAACACAATTAGGCATAAGAAAATGCAGGCATTGGTATAGAAGCTTTAAGCCTCAAACAAGCAAAGCCTTGGGAGCCATAAGAAAGCGATTTGCCGGCTTTTTAACCACAGAAATGCATTACATTGAAAATTTTTTTGGGTTTCTACTTCAACGAGTGATAGTCTAGAGGATTTCGACTAGTGTTTCCTTAATTTATCGTATTTGCCTAATATTCAAGTGGTCCTTAACTTTGAGATTGGAGGTTTATCATAACTAAGTAGCAAAGAAACATTTACAAAAGTTTGAAATCAATCGATGTTAAGTGAATTATGCATGAAATAATTGTACTTTTGGGGCACGCTCAAAGGAGCACTAACCGTCCAGTGCTCCTTTGAGCAGCCTTTGATTTCCTACAGAGCTAAATTTGTTTCAATAAATACGAGATGTGATCAAAAAATAACCGTTATTTTCAAATATCGTGAGTTACGTATGTTCGATTTTCGCATTTTTTTTTCTTTTATGTTGGTACACATGTCTGTTATATATGTTGGCAGATACCAACTATTTTGGGTTGTCAGTTTGTTTTTGACAGATAAAAAGGTTAGTCGTGTTTTGGTGTGCTCTTCGATTTTTTACTATTCTAAAAAATGGATCAAAGAAACTGTATTCAGTTTTGTGTAAAAAATGAAATTAAATGCGCAAGGACATTTGAAATGTTGACTGTGGCCTTTGGCGAGTCTACTATGAGCAGAACACAAGTTCAATTGTGGTATAACCGGTTTAAGGAAGGCCGAGAAGATGTCAATGACGATGCTCACCGATGAAAACATTGACGCAGTGAAGAAAATTATTTTGGATAATCGTCGAATCACTATCAGAGAGGTTGCTGATGATGTTGGCACATCGTTCGGCTCATGCCAAGCAATTTTTACGGTTTTTTATGTTTTAGGCATGAAACGTGCGGCAGCGAAGATTGTTCCAAAATTGCTAAATTTTGAGCAAAAACAACGTCGCTTGTGCGTAAGTTTTTGGCCAAAAACAAAACCTTTATCATATTCACCGGACTTGGCCCCCGCTGATTTTTTCCTCTTCCCAAAACTGAAGACACCGATGAAAGGAAAGCGTTTTGCTACGATTGAGGAGATAAAAGAAAAGTCGAAACAGGAGCTGTTGGCGATACCAAAAAGCGCGTTTCAGAAGTGTTTCGAGGATTGGAAAAAACGCTGGCGTAAGTGTATTATATCTGAGGGGGATTACTTTGAAGGGGACAAGATAGTTAGTTGTTGGTGAATAAATAAATACTTTTTGAAAATAACGGTTATTTTTTGATCATACCTCGTACATACACTAAATAAAGCTTAATGTAAATAAGTATTTATAGATGAAAGTAGATAAATTGTGTATTATTAATAGGAAAGTAACTGAAAGTATTAATAAATAAATATATATATAGTAAATATCTTAAAATATCACTTACATAATGATAATTTAGTATTTATGTATAATGCATACGTATGTGAGTTTGTTTGTATGTATGTGTGTATTCATACAAATTACTATCAAGTATTTATACTATAAATATTATATATACCATAAGTAATTATTTAGTTAGTGTTTTGATTTATTTTTAAAATGCTTAAATATAATAATGAAATATTATTATAATTATTAAATTTAAATGTAAATTTACTAAAACTTTTGCTGTTTCTTTTTAATGTTAGATTTTCCTTTTTTGTTTTGTTTTGTAATGTTGTGGTGGTTTTACACTTAATGAAATAATTTCTCCTTTCATTTTCCTTTCTATATGTATAGTAAATTTACTTAAGTTTAAATTGTGGTTCACTTAAATTTAACTATTTAGGTTTTTTATTTGATATTTTTTTGCTTTTCGGGGATTGAATTTAAATGAAAAATTACTTCAAAAATTTAATAAATAATTTTAACTATTTTTGTTTGCATTTCTTTTGACTAATAAATTTCTGCAGAATTTCGTTTTTACTCTTCTGAAGAAATATAATATGTCAAAAATAAATCTATAGATAGAAGCAAATTATTTCTTGTTCATATAATTTTAATTCATATTTGTTTTTAGTACTGCGCGAACAATCTTCTTTGAGAGCAATGTAGCTGTAGAAAAAAAAAATATTTGAAATTAATTTATAAAATAAATGAATTATTAGTTGTGGCTTGGATTTCATGCTTCTTAGTTCAAGTTCAATGTGATGGTGTGCGTGTGTGTATACACATGATTTTCATGTATAATTCTTACTACAAAACTCAAAATGAAATAAAAAATAATAATTTTTCATATTAAACTAGTTATTTGTTTTTCTTTCATTTTTATCTAATTGTTTAACTACATAAAATACACGAATGTTTCATCGCTATTTCTTATCTTCTATTTAGATGTCATATTTAAATCTTAGAGTTTGATGTAATTTTAAAATTTTACATAATTAAAATCATTTATCATATGCGCGCTTACCTCTTCATCCACCGTACTGGGATACATGCGCGCTGGCAGATTCTTCTCCAAACTGAAATGGTCTTCAGTGGTTTTACGATAAACTGGATTCTCAAAGTTTATCGACGTGATGGCACGCCTGCTGCAATGGCGATAGCCGAAATAAAGTAGCTGCAAAGACAAGCACCGAACAGAGATATGGAATTGAGAAATTGATATTTAAGAAGTTGAAAATTTTAGTAAAAATCCGCAAGTAAATTTAACTAAATTCATCTCCTCTAGATATAATTTTCATTGTCTAGTATAGGGTCATTGACTTCCTCTGCTCGCGTTCGACTGCGCCGTCAGGAAAGGAAAGCTCTATCAGTTTCATTGCCTTGCTCTATGGCTAAAATACTCTATGTATGTACAAGTATGTACATCGAGTCTCGAACTGCATTTGAACCATCATAGCATATCAACTCAGAATCAAAATACAATAAAATTGAGATGTAAAAACTATGAGATGAGCCCAGTTGTTGTTCTCGTGAGTATATAAAAAATATTTCATATCGAATCTCTCTATGAAATACATCACAGTGGTTTTGTTCGGCGGAGACGAGGCGATAGCTGGGTGGAAGGTTGACCTTTGATTTTCACTCCTTTTATTCTCCTTAAAAAACCATACCAAATAAAAAAACTATATATGTATGGGTGCGAACAGAAAAAAATGCACATATGTATGTACTATATAAAATGAGTAAGGAAATAAACTCGTAAAGAGAGAGAGTTAGAGAGCAATAATAACATTTCATTCGAATGTTGTGTAAACGAGTGCCCTGGTGTCTGCTGAAGTTCGCTCTCTTTTTAGTTCTCTCGCTCATACAACAATTCACAATTAAGTCTTAATTATAGAAACTTAACGTAACTTAGAGATAATGTAACATAGAATTCGCTTTCATACATTTTGTACATTTTTGTTTGTTTTAGAACAGGGTGTTTTTTTTACAGGGTGTTTGGTTTTTAGGAAGAAATTTAACGCATATAACTTAATGTTATGGCCAAGAATTTAGCTTTATTAGAAAGATAGGGATTTGCCATTATGTTTTAAAAATGATTTCGGGCAAGTGACCGCCGTGGTGTGGCTGGTTCGAATAAATTCCAGCCGAGAGGCCGAATTTTCGACCACTTTTTGCAGCAATTGGGGCCGGGTCAGTAATAACGCATCGAATATTCTCTTCCAAGGCGTCAATCGCCTCGGGCTTATCTGCGTACTGGGTTACTTCTGCGTTATTGGGTTACTTCACATAACCCAACAAAGAATAGTCCAGCGGTGTTAAATCGCACGATCTTGGAGGCCACGCCACAGGCCCACGACGTGGGATAATGTTCTCACCAAAAGTTTGTTTCTTTCAATAAATTGATTGTTTCGTTGGCTGTATGACAAGTAGACGACGGTCTTGTTGGAACCAAAGGTCGCCCACATCAACATCTTCCAATTCACAATTCAGGCACGAAAAAGTCATTAATCATGGCTCTATAGCGTTCCCCGTTGACTGTAACATTATGACCGGCTTCATCTTTGAAGAAATATGGACCAATGATTGCGTGTGCCCATAGAGCACACCAAACAGTGACTTTTTGAGGATGTAACGGCGTCTCAACAATGGCTTGTGGATTATGATCACTCCAAATGCGACAATTTTGCTTATTAACGTACCCATTCAACCAAAAGTGAGCTTCGTCGCTGAACAAAGTTTTCTTGTGAAAATCGGGACAGGTGGTCATCATCTTGTTTGGGCCCATTCACCGAACATGGGACGCACTTGATGGTCGTTCGACTTCAATTCTTGAAATGGCAAACCAAACTGAGCATAAATCAAGTGATAGCTGTCGAAAAGACCAACTCCGAAAAAAGTATTGCCAGATTGAAAACCACACTTCTAGAAAAAACCCCGTATATTTCTGATTTTAGAAACTTAACAAAAATTTACGTAACATGGAAGTCTATTGAATTTTGATTTCTATGCTAATTGTCAAGTGACATTACACAAAATCAATTGCTTTCTCTTTATTAAATGCTTATTATATTCCAAAATGTATGTAGATCCAAAAGTTAATCTTCTTCCATACTTTTTTGTTTTATTATTTACGAAAACAGCTGAGTTTAGGCTATGTTTCTATAATCAGACTTAAGTTTTGTTATGCGCAGTTTTGTTACGTTAAGTTTTTATAATTATACCTTTAATCTCGGAAACTAGCTCTTCTTCTTACCCTCCTTTGTTACAGCAATACCTCGCGTCAAGTTCTTAGTCGCTTAAGTGCACATTTCTACAATATTTTCATGAGGTGCTCAAAATCGTTATGTATGTGTGCCTGAAAGGGATTGCTCCAAATTGTCATAGAGAAACTTTAGAGAAAACACCTGCTTGAGTTGTATAAATGTAAAGTTTTATATTGACATACTCTATGCTCCGATTCAAATAAATGCTAGAGCTATGGAAGTTTTTTGCATTGCACGTAGTTGATAGACTTAAAAGACTCGAAATTGATAGATTTTGTATAGCAACGGTATGGTAATCAATGTATGCACAATTAGTTCTTCATATCTTGCGGAATTTCGTTTAAGTTTATTTTCACATTCCATAAAGTTATTTTACTTACCACTGACACTACTAATACTATTACTAATAATGATGCAATCACAACTATTGCTATATAACCGGAATCAGGTTGCGTTGACTGTATGATGTTGCCATCTGTGTGTGCTGTGTTATTGGCAGGATGTTTGCCTACTGTAAATAACAAAATTGTTTTGTTTTTATAATTAATACTTTCATATATTGTTACATGTACTTAGAACCTAATAATTTTACAAAGCAAAACACCAGTAGCACCATTTCCAAATAATAAACAAGACAATGAAATTAGAATAATAAACATAATTAAAAAACACAATACTTATTACAAAAACATGAAGATAATAAACATAATTAGGAAACAAAATACTTATTACAAATAACCAAAAAATGTATTTTTTTAATGCGCATTGCACAAGCACCATAGAGCACATGTGATGAAACTGAGAGAGTCGATGCCGACATCTCTGCTTGTATTGTATGTAGCCGATCCCCATAAGGCATACATATACATATGTACGAGTATATATTCATATGAAGAGAGCTTGACTTCGACATCCCCTCTCTCAATTTTATCTCATATGCTCTATGACGAACACACTTTATGTGCATCGAGTCTCGAAGTGTATTTGAACCATTCGTGGTGAAAGTATGTAGAAGGTGAAAAGCGTCAACTTGAAAACAACAACAGTAATTTGTTGTTACGTTGGAGAAGTCCGCGGACGAAAGCAGCAGTAAAACAAGTACAGGAAGACAATAACAAAATATCTTTGTTGTTGTTGTAAAAGGGGATCTCAAGAATAATAGAAATCAGATTGTATATTTGCTTGGTGAAAAATGAAATCTAGTGGGCATAAAGTAAGTCATACTAGTCCCTACGATTTGATTGTCTAAATTACGTTTTCACTTGACGGAGAGAAACTAGAACAAAAAAGTAAAAAAAAAAGACTCAAGCGTATACAATGATTTTGACAAACGTTCGTCAAAGCACGTTGGAATCACCAAAGTAAGCGCGTAGTCAAAATCAGAAGACAAAATATATTCTCAAAAATAGGATTATGAACTATGGACGATACCACACTGTAAGGGAGTAATTTTGGACATTGGTGACTGTTGCCAGAGTAGAAGCTCACGTACACTGCTTCTTACCTTTACACACACACACACACATAACAAAAATGTAGAGTAAGCAAGCAGCAAGTGTTACTGAAACTATTGCATTTTTTTAATAAAAACTAATTCCCTTTAGTGTTTGTTATGCTTAATTTAATTAAAATATATAAGTATTTAACATTTTTTCACTTTGCTCCCTCCCATTTTATGTTTTAATGGGAGTTGTGTAAATTATTATTTGAAATATGCGCGCACAGTAAATTATTCTGTATGTGTATGTATGTGGAATTGTTGCAGTTGGTTGCATTAATGTTGCCGCATTAGAAAAATTTGGAAAATAAAAATGTGCAACATCAAAATAGTAAACAAAAATAGTAAAATAGAGACAAAATGCCACACACACTACAAATACCACTACCACATCCACATAAATGCATTCAAGTATTTTATGTTGGTCAGAGGAGGAAGCAAAGGAAGCATGGCAAGGGGGCAATGTAAGCATGCATACGTACTTACTACAAATGCACATGAATGTGTTGACTCAAAAATGTGTGCTATACATTTTTGTACACCAGCGGTTACATGATTTTTCTATATATTTTTTTTTTTTTATTTAATTCGTTCCAGAATGTTGTACATTTGCTGGTGCACATATATTTTTTATTTTTTTTTTTATTGTAGTAGTTGTTTTTGTTGCTATTGGCATTGCACGAAAGTCAGTTTTCGTGGCTTGAGCGCATTTTTGCACATGCATGCTTGCCATTGTTGTGTATAGTGCAGCATAATTTTAGGCGCAATATAAAAAATACAATATTCCATACATTTTGTATTGTTATGTGTCAATTTTTTTTTTTTTTTTGTAAAATTGAAATATATGTATGGGACTATTTGATTTTTGAAATGTAATATTGTTGGTATTTTCATATTTTCAACGAATGTTTTTTAAAGTTACTGAAAAATAGTCGCTGTGGCGTAGTGGTAGTGAGTTGGACTGCTATGCCGAGTGTCCGGGGTTCGAATCTCGGCACAGGCACAATCAAAAAGTAGAAAAAATAATTTTTCTACACGGCACCACCTCTTGGCTCTCGGCAGGCAATGGCAAACCTACAAGAGTAAAAATTGCCTATGACAGACCGTTCGGATTCGGCATTAAACTGTAGTTCCCTTCCATTCATGTACAAATATAACACGCACAACATATGTGGATGCGAAAAGCTCGGCGTAGGCCCTCCATGGGCTGTTGTGCCATTAAAAGTAAGTAAAGTAAGAAAAAGGTAGAGGTCACTCTAGTACTCGTTTTAACTAGTTTTTATTTTTTTTTATTAAAATGTCATAATACTATTTATTTAAGCTTCAATTACGAAATATTAAATAACTTGTGAAGGCAAAGCTTTTGTGTTTTTTGTTTTGTTGTTGGTAGAATACTAGTCAATCTGATATTAAAGGATTTGTGCCTCCTATTACGTTACCTAAAATCACTGCTACTTGATAAAAAAAAAAATTGTCATTATTCTAGTGACACAATGATTGACTCACTTCACTGTTATATAAAAATATGACATCCAAATATGAGTAATGTGAAGGGTGTGTTTACGGCTTAAAATGTGTTAATTATTGCGAAACTTTTACTATAATTTTCTATACTTTGCTACTCTATCACCATGAGATTATGGTAGCATGTAACATGAATTTATTAAAATTACATTTCAAATCAACTCTCCTCTGCTGTCTCGCTGTTCATGTGTGTATGAGTGTGACAGATGTAATTTTCAATTATCTTCATGGATATATTTTACGATTTGTGTAGCAAGATGTGTTTTGTGGAAAAATGTTGCAAATTACAAAACTATGAAAAGTGCAGAAACTTTTAATTGCTTTCGTTTTCATAACTGAGTGCAGACTGCTGCAGTATTTTGTATTTGTATTTGTATTTTTCCGCATTACTTAAACACATACACATAAATACATAAGTATTAAGCAAAAATATGATGTAAATTATGTATAGTTTAGTAATAAAAATGTGTTGTCGACACATATAGTGGGTTTTAATTTAACATGACATTTATGTTTTTGCTTTGAATAGAAACTTGTAGTATTTTTTTTAGTAAGAATTTGTTGTTTTCTATTAAATAATATACGAGTATTTATTTATAATTGTATGTAAGTATGTATGTATGTATGTATGTATGTGTGTGTGTATGTTCTACTCTCTCTCTCTCTCTCTCTGCCTCTCTCTCTGATACATTGGTTCTTAAACTTTTCTTCTATCTCAGTTGGAAAGATTGTAAAAGTTGGTTGCATAATTTGAAAACATCTGCTTGTGTATGTTAAGTACATACAGAGCTGAGAGAAAATATTTTGACACTTTTGTGCTGCTTCATCTTCATTTTCATCTTATCAGCATCAAGCACGCAGGCAATCAGACAAACTGACATACCATACAAATAGACCGACTGACAAACTGAAAAAATTATGACGAAAATATAGTACCGATAAGTATACCAAAAATGATATGCCATATAAATGATACACACCCATTCGTCATCATTATAGAGCAAATGGAATGAGAATAGCAGAAGAAGGGGGGCAGGGAGCTAGGGAGCCAGGGAGGCAGATGAAGATGAAAGAGAAAAATGCTCCTCTTCTTTAGTAACGATGAATGATAACAAGTAAACAAAAAACTAATTTCTGTTGTACGCACGTTGTATGCAAGCAGCATACAGCTGTGCGTTTATGTGCGTGTGTGTGTGTGTGTGTGTATGTGTGTGTATGTTTGTGTATGAAACCCAAGTTTAATACTTTTTCTCTGTTATCGTTGCTTACTTTTTTTCTGTTTGCATGTGGAGAAAATGTCAAAGCAATACGAAACGATTTTGTCATGATAAAAGTAAAGCGCTTGCAAGCGTTTTCATACTTTTACTTACATATGTACATACTTATACACATACTCGTAAACATGTGTGGGTGCAGACAGAAAATGCATTAGGAGTTTTTATGTATGGCATGTATAGGTATGTAAAAAATAAAGCTCTGTTGAAAAATAAATGATATATTTTTTTTTTAAATAAAAGATATTCTCAAAAGCAGAGAGAGAGTGAGAGCGAGAGAGAGAAAGAGAGACATAGTAAGCTAACTTTTGTGGTATTTAAAAGAGTAAATATTTGTAATCGTTGAATGATATTATTCTGAAAAGCTTAAAGCATTAAACCCAAGTTTATTACCTAGAACAATCCCACACCCTATAACAAAAAAGTTCTTTAACGCTGCACAAACCTGTATCCCTATAACATCGCTACTAAGGCGTAATTTAACATTTTCTTGCTGTACTTCTGATACTAGCTTTGAACCCAATATGTTATTTCGGCATGCAAGAACCATTGAATAGGGTAATTTTCTTGCAACTTCTACAGCAAACCAAGTTGAGGAGTTTACATTTTCAGCTACTTTAGTTTGAGGAGTAAATAGAAAAAAAAAAGGAAAATGAATGAGGTGAATAGAAAAAACAACCTTCATTTAATTTTTATTATTAAAGTTTTCCAATTTGAAAATTGTGTCCTTCTAAAGAATTTTGTTCCTTTTTAATATTGCATTATCCTTTTTTGTATTTATGAATTATAATCATTTTTATACTTTTTTCTTCTCACAACTTTTTTGCACTTTTATAATTTAATTTCTCCCAAAAATGTTGTTTAATTTTATCTTTATCTTTACCCTTTTCAATTTCTTGTCCATTCCCAGATTTTTTCGCAGGTAAGATTTTATTTCTTTGATAATTGTCTTTCCCAAAGATTTTATACATTTTATCAGGATTTAGTTTTTATAAACTTATCAAGAAAAATTTTCATTATTAGATTTTTAACTTTTTAAATTGTGGGCTTTTCAAGAATTTCGTACATACATACGAGGTGTGATCAAAAAAATAACCGTTATTTTCAAATTTCGTGAGTTACGTATGTTTGATTTTCACATTTTTTCTGTTATGTTGGTACACATGTCTGTTATATATGTTGGCAATATCAACCATTTTGGATTGTCAGTTTGTTTTTGACAGATAAAAAGATTAGTCGTGTTTTGGTGGGCTCTTCGATTTTTTACTATTCGAAAAAATGGATCAAAGAAACTGTATTCAGTTTTGTGTAAAAAATTAAATTAAATGCGCAAGGACATTTGAAATGTTGACTGTGGCCTTTGGCGACTCTACTATGAGCAGAACACAAGTTCAATTGTGGCATAAACGGTTTAAGGAAGGCCGAGAAGATGTCAATGAAGATGCTCACCGATGAAAACATTGACGCAGTGAAGAAAATGATTTTGGATAATCGTCGAATCACTATCAGAGAGGTTGCTGATGATGTTGGCATATCATTCGGCTCATGTCAAGCAATTTTTACGGTTTTTTATGTTTTAGGCATGAAACGTGCGGCAGCGAAGATTGTTCCAAAAGTGCTAAATATTGAGCAAAAACAACGTCGCTTGTGCGTAAGTTTTTGGCCAAAAACAAAACCGTTATCATGCCTCAACCACCATATTCACCGGACTTGGCCCCGCTGACTTTTTCCTCTTCCCAAAACTGAAGACACCGATGAAAGGAAAGCGTTTTGCTACGATTGAGGAGATAAAAGAAAAATCGAAACAGGAGCTGTTGGCGATACCAAAAATCGCGTTTCAGAAGTGTTTCGAGGATTGGAAAAAACGCTGGCATATCTGAGGGGGATTACTTTGAAGGGGACAAGATAGTTGTTGATGAATAAATAAATACTTTTTGAAAAAATTGAAAATAACGGTTATTTTTTGATCATAACTCGTATGTAATATATTCTCTCTAGATAATTTTCAGAAATCTCTAAATATTTAGAATTTCATCTATTTGCACAATTTTGTCCATACTAAACCTCTTTTCTATCTATTAAGTAGAAATTAATTTGAAAAACTCTATCCAAATTATGCAATGAACACATTTAAAATTACAAATATCTAAAGCTTCTTTTTCGTCGCTGTTGAAATAACGAATTCAATTTCTAGGATTCTCGTTTTTAATTAGTACTTATTCCCTTTTGTTGTTATGGTGGTATAATTTGTTGTTGTTGTTGTTGTTGTTGTTGTTGTACGTGTTTTTATCACCACCATTATATGTTCAACATTTAATCTCATTTCAAACGAGACCTGATTCCACTCAGCATAATTCTTTTTCTCCCAGAACACATTAAATATTTGGTAGCATTATTTTAATTTAAATCCCTAAACATAATATACACGTTAAAAGTAAAATTACGAAAAAGCAAAAACAAAAGAGAGAACGAAAAAGGCCAAAAACCAGTAATACATAATAACAATGGCAGCAGTTAAAGGAGAAAAAAGCAAGCGAACGAGGAGAAAACGCATTAATTTATAATGCCGCTTAAGAAGCTTCACAGCAGCTTAGAAACGTATAGCGTATAGCTGCCATCGCCCGCAATTGTGCGAAAAATGAAAGAAGGACAGAAAGTTTCGGGTTGTTTTTTTTTTTTGTTTTTTGTTTTTTCTTTGCAGTTTGGGGAACGGATTATTTTGTTGCGTAGATGAAAGAGGAAATGTGTGCAAAAGTTCATACTCGTTGTTTCCATTTCCCTTTGACTATTTTTACTTCCAGACAATTTTCACACTTTCTACTCTTTTTCACGTTTTTCACTTCTTTCCCATTTTTGGACTTCTTTTTCACTTTCTATTCTCTTCCAAATTTCTACTTCTTTTCCCCTTTTTTTCCTTTCGAATTTTCCACCACACACCATAGCCAGAGTGAGCGGAAACTGTGAATTAATTTGATTCACTGCCGCCTTGATTACCTCTTCTTGTACTGCTTCTAGCAGGCTTTGCCCCTCGCTCTCCCATTCCCTTGTCCACTCTTTCCTCTACTGCTCGCTTCCCATTTAGCGCTTGTTGTTCCATATAACAACAATCTAACACCACCAAAACGACAATAACGATAATGCAAACAGCTGTCAGTGGTGCCAACTTTAAATGAGAAATTATTAAAATGGCGTTTATAATTCTACACACACACAAAAAAGTACAACAAACAGCAAAAAGCAAAACAAAAAAAAAAAAATCAAAATTATTTATGAAATTACAACAAAATATACAAGTATTCAAAAGCGACATTATCTCTGCTTTGCTGTTGATGGCAAGCGGAGAGTGTGACACTGTTCGTGGTGGTGCAAAACGTCTCCCCTTTTACGTTACTGCTGTTGTCGTACATCACCGCTTTACATTATGTACTCGTACATGCCAAAGGAAAAACAAAAATGAACAAGCAAATTATTACTTAAAGCAGCAGCCCCAACCTCGTGACAACCAACTGCCGAAGCAGCAACATTTTGGCAACAGCCGCAGCACTAGCAGCTGTAGCAGCATCATCAGCAGGATATACAGCTTGCAGCCATCATTTTTGTTTAACGGAAACGCTGAAATGTCGCGGTGTATTACACTTTGCGGTAATGTTCACTCACATAAATGAGTTCACCCCATATTGCTGTCATCATTTCACGCAAATCACTTGCAATTTTACAATATTATGACGAGAGAAGACAAAAAAAAACAAACAAAAAATAATAAAAAATTTCAAAGCAGAAAGAAGTACAGAAAAAAGTAGGAACTTCAAATCTTAAGTGAGATGCGGTATTAAATTTTACTAATAGTAAAAGCTGGACTAGTTATTTATGAATATTAATGAATGATTGCAATGACCATAATTTATACCGTCATTAAACTATTCTAACATTTTGCATTCGTTTTTATTCGAACTTTTACCACAAAAGAATATTGTAATATAATAACGCTGTCCTACATTCAAGTGAGTTTAAGTACAAGCATCACCTCCAGTAGTGGTCGCTGTGGCGTAGTGGTAGTGCGTTGGACTGCTACGCAGAGTGTTCGGGGTTTCAATCTCGGCACAGAAAAAATCAAAAAGTAGAAAAAATAATATTTCTACACGGCACCACCTCTTGGAAGGCAATGGCAAACCTACAAGAGTAAAAATGGTTAATGAAAAGCTTTTCATTTCGCCGTTCGGATTCGGCATTAAACTGTAGGTCCCTTCCATTCATCTACAAATATAACACACACAACATGAGTGGATGCGAAAAGCTTGGCTTCGGCCCTCCATGGGCTGTTGTGCCATTAAAAGTAAAATAAAGTATCACTCTCCAGTATTGCATACTTTTAGGCATACATTTCATGAAGTTAGTTCTAAGTTAATACTTAATTTTTGCTCTGCACAATGTTTTTTTTTTTGCCAATGTGAAACTTTTATTCACTTTTATTACTTAAGTAACAAAATAGTTTAAGTGATTTTATATTACTAGCAATTTAAGGCGCTCGAAATATTTATACATTTATTTTAAATCCTGCATTTAAAAATGTAAAGGTATATGACTAAATTTGGACAGTAAATTGTTTTTTTAGTATCACATTCTAATACGGATAAAAGAAACAAACGTAACGTACAGACAAAAAAACTAATAACTTTTCATAAATTTTTCAATTTGTGGTAACTTTGCTGTGTGGCCTACAAGCACAGATTACCGTACAACCCAGTGAAACACGTGACACAAATTTTGTCGGAAAAATAAAGAGATGCTAAGACGACATAATTTGAAAAACGCTAACATTGCCTCTGGAATGAAAATAGAAATATGTTGCTTTTATCTAGAAGCCTAATTCAAATCAACTCAGCTTTGTCCGAAAAGTTTAGTCTTCCTCATAAATGCTGAACTAGCGCTGTTCTAATCTAATAGTCAAACGAAAAGTATAAGTTTCGTTTGCTGGGTGTTAAAAAGTTTAACCTTAATGTCTGCATTTTATTAGCTATATGCAATTTATTTACTTTTAGTTATTTTTTTTCTCCGTTATTCTTTTAAGAATGTATATAAAATTGTGACAAAATGGTGATCTCCTTGAAAAGAAAGCAGCATATAAAAATCAAGGAATATAGGAAAATGTGTGTGCAAGGGAGGGGGGTGAATGTGGAGTATAAAAGTGAAACAAGTCTACTCAAACAGCATTCATAAGCTAACACACACACACACACACACACACACACACACACACACACACACACACACACACACACACACACACACACACACACACACAGAAGCATACGCTGACATACGCAAACATCGAGTGATATCACCCTGAAAAAATCGCAATGTGTTAGTCTTTTTGACAGGAGGCAGGCAAGCTGTCCCGTATCCTGTCGTTATGTGAGTATGTGTGTGTGCGTTGTGTGTTGTGTTTGTTTGCCTCTCTTTACTTTACTTTACATCGTTTTACTTTAGCCTTGTGTGTTTGTGTGTACTGGGATTTCTTTGCTATTTTTTCTTCTGCTTTGTAAGACAAACAGTGCGCTAAAACTGTAAGCGGAAATTTACACAACGGAAACGGAAATAAAAACGACAAACGCAAACATGAACATACATCCACAAACACACTCTTACACTGGCATAGAGCTCAAGTGAAATGAAAACGAGACACATCAACTCAGCAGCCCTCAAGTAAAGTAATATAATTCATTTTTTCTATGTTCTACGTTCACTTTCTACTCTCCCTCGTCCGCTTCTTTACAAAAAAAAGTCAATCCCTCTGTCTAATTTGTTGTTGTTGGTCGTAATGCTTACGTTGAAGTTAACTCATTAATTTTGTTTTTCTAACAGGAAAAAAAAACATCTTTTAAAAGTTAAACTAATGCTACAACAACAATATACAAATGCCACACTGTCTGACTGAATGGCTCACTGACTGGCAAGTAAAGTTATAGCTTCAAATTACCTACTCCAAAAAATAATAAAAATAAGAATTAAATAAAAAGCAAGCTAAAAAAAAGGAGCAAAAATTATTTTAAAACTTTATATTTTTATAGTGTATGCTTTTCGGCGCACTTAGATGATTGTAAAATACAGTACTTTTCGCTTGAAGCGAACTTCAAGGGACTGGGCAAAATGGTTCGTTTTCCGGAGTTCGCGAAAAAAATGTCATGGTTTATTAGAAATAAAGCGGGTACTTTTGAAATTAGTTCGTTTTAGGCGGAAGTTCATTTTAAACGGGTTCGTTTTAAGCGAAAAGTACTGTGGTTAAATGTAAGGGAAGAATGGTTGTGCCCTTCTGATTTTCTGGCTTAGAGCATACGAACTAACCATATAGTAAACAGACACTGGCAGGCACTGTATAAAAATTAAACATAAATGCTGTTTTCTTCTTTTTTTTTTTGGTGATAAGGACACTCTTGGCTTGGCATTTAAATAGCAGTAATTATGGTTAAACTTATGTGAGCTTAAAACTGATATTTGTTTTGCTTAATTAAAGAGCAGCAAAATAATTGCTTAGCAGTTAGTTGCATAGCGGAAGAATTGGTGCAGTAGGCAGGCAACATATTGTTTTTTGTTTTGTTTTTAATGCTTAATTGAGTATAATTTTTGTTTTTAGAAAATAATTAATTTAAACCCATGTAATTTTTGTAAGAACGTCAAGGTAAAGTTTTGGTTTCACAGTTTTGGTTGTATTGCTGTATGAGTTTGGTGTTGTATTTTTGTTGAAAACTTTTGTGTGTAAGCGTAAAAGTATGCCTCAGCCTCAGTTAACTCAGTTAGCCAACAAATGTTGGTGTTTATAATCTCTCAAATTTGAGTAAAGCAGAAGCCTGAGGAAAACTCATTTATATTTATTGGAAGGAGATTGATAAGTATTCAGTCTCAGTGAAAGTTCGGATTTAGGCAAGCCGAATTGGAAATGCAAATATTGGCAATAATTTGGCTTAGGGCAAAGTCATTTAACACGAAAGCTCAAAAAGAAAAACTTTCAATAATGAAACTAAACCAGGCGTATCCCAATATTCAGGGATCTTCTGAAGAGAGGGAAGAGGGGAGGAGAGTTATCGAAAATGGTTTTCACGCTCTCGTAGAAAAGGGAGTAGAGATATTACTTGAATGAATAAGTGGTAGAAAAAATGTATCTGACTTTAGATTTTTAGTAATTATAGTTACACAATTTTACTTAAATAACACATGAAATCAAATGTATAAATATCTTACATCTAATCACTGTGAAAATCACATGGAAAATATAAAATATTCAAAGATTATACATATTATGTATTAATAAAAAGATCAATAAAAAACAGTTTTTGTGGCACATAAAAATCAAATCAGCTACATATCCATAAAAAAAATGCAATAATAAATTTATGAAAGTATTAATAACCAATGTTGCATACTTTTAGGCTTAAATATACTTTTGCAAAGATTTTTCATTATCATTTAAAAATTAACGCATTTGTTTTTTTGTTGGAACATTCAGTGTGATATATGAATGTTGATTGGAAGGAAGACTGATATGTCGGCAGAAGAAGGAGGGAAGGAAATTCAATCACAGGACATCGATAAACAGATTTAAGTTTTATTAAATAAGTTTTATTGGCATAGGCTAAAAATATTTACAAGTATTTGCATATTTATAGAAATAACTAAAAAGAGAAGAAAATACTATTAAAATAATCTGTATATGCATTGTTATTTATGCGGGAATAGCTTATCTAACTTTAATGAATCTATGGAAGAACATTCTATTCATAGCCATACTTTTCGATTATCTTCTACTTAATGAGTACTTCTGTTCTAGATTTTTGTTCTTATGAGTGCTTAGAAAAGCTTAACCTCCATGAAAACAAACAGATTAAGCATCAAATGAACTATGCTGTGATCTGTAGTTTACTCAGAATATTTTAAGCTTCAGAACCGATTTGGACCTAGAAAGTTTAGACTTCGCCATTGATGCAAGGCCACCTTTAATCAAAACTAACTCTGTTTAATCTGCTCTTTAATGAAAATAAATTTATTCTTCATCACTATCAAACTTAACTCTATCACAATCTAACTCTACTTTATCCATTGTTCACTCAGAAAAGATAAGTTTTTAGTTTTTACCATGAATTCAAACTTAACTCTATCCTAAGCTAAGTCTGATTTATGTGGAGTTTTCTCCCACTCTATTCCAAATTATTTCAATTGTGCGTTATCTGTAGATATCTTCGGTTTATACCAAAAAGTTTAGTCTGCAAACATAAATCTTCTCTTAACTAACGATGCTTTATTTGCAGTTTACTCAGACAAATTTAATCTCCATCCATCATGAAGGCAAATCTTAGGTTAGATCAGAAGGGAATTTACACCTCATCCAAATCCAAGTTAATTTTGAATTACCTTCGTCGAGCCGCATGAAAGTATGCGGCGGTATGAAAGTCCTTTGAAATATCCTCAAAACTACTTAGTATGCAAATGCTCAGCGCTACTAAATAAATTAGATATGTCAAACAAGGTAACAATATTCTGGGTCCATGGCCATACAAAAATTTTTAATATTAGAAGGAAAATCAGAAAAGTGCTTGGCAGCGGCCAGGAACTTCATTGGTCTCGAGCCCTTTCTATGTACAGGAGCAGAAACTAGTAAAGATGAAACTGTTAAAGATGATAACTGGCCTTAGGTCTCTAGCCATAGACAGTCAACTTAGATATTTGGGTAGTTTAACTCAACGCGAACTGGCTTATGTCGTAAGCGTAAGTCAGAATAATCACAGGTTTACTTTAATACATGAAAAATCTGGACATAGGCCAGGACAAGTGATTGAAATGCTGGAGCACTTGCTCCTGCACTGCCAGACAATCAATTGGAGGAGTAAAAGGTATCTACGGCACTATATATGGGCAAAATGCTTTGATATCGTAAATCAAGAGCTGAAACCTTCATTGAAATTCCGCAGTAAGATCGCCTTGTTGATTGTGTATAAAATTCCTCTTACTGCGTCTACAAAAATAGAGCTAACACTTAACCCATTATTATCTATCGTTCAAAAGAAACTTCATTCATTTTTGTTACTTAGTATTTCAGCGAAAAGAAATTTCACTTAAAATAAATAATACAAATCCTACTTACTAACTTTATTTCAATCAACTTTGTCTGACTTATACAAATTCTCTCTACTCAATAAAAGTTAATTTCACCGCAAATAAAATAAATTAAACACCTAACTAAAAATTAACAGCACATGAAACAAACATAATCATAAAACATAATGGAATATTCTACATTTGCTATGCAAATGCAAAGTAAGTGTATATTTACAAACATAGTTACTCATCCGCCAAAAAATATGCAAACAATTTTCCATTTCGTTGCAAAATAATTAAAGCTCTTCTGCCTCATTTAGGTATAATGTGTATGTACTAAGGTAAATATGTATGTATCTGCAAATCTACCGCATGAAATTTGTAATTAAACTATTATAATACATTCCCCTTTCACTGTAAGTTAAAATTGTTGCCCGTTGCATATTACCAGGCGCTTACACAATACAACATACGCAACAGTAGCGCTCATATTTTAAATAAATTGTTTCATTTTACATTTCGCCAAGTTGGGTTGAATTTGCATTGTGCGAATTCCCGAAAAGTTAAAAAATTAAAAGCAGAAATATTTTTAATTACGAGTACATTAAATATACTTCGCGCTTGTAATGCCAGTATGCCAGACGAGCATATGCACTATGTACTTATATGAGTGTCTGTTTATGTGGTTGACTGTGTGTGTGTGTTACATGTGGCATATGCCAATATAAGTTTATATGTTGTTGTTTTTAACTACAAAATTCCTTTTAATGGTGCATACCACAGTTGGACACTGTGCAAGGAGGGAGGGAGTGGAGTGTAAGTGCCTCTGATGCACAACAATAAATAAATATGATGTATCATTTTATTACAGGTTTTTTCTTCAGCACTTTGCATTTGTTATGTTGTAATAAATATAATAAATAACAATCTCACATGAACATGCAATACAATATTTAATTAAATTACTCACTTTATCGCAGCAAAACACAACAGCATTTGGCTACAATTTGCATTTAAAATGAATTCATCATGTATTTTTTCTGAAATATGGTATGTATTTCAACACGTTCAATACTTTACTGGGTACATACGTATAATAAATGCGTGAATTTTTTAAATTTGTGTGCTTAAAAGTAAACAAGGCAAGGTTTTTCTTTATTTTTTTTTTGGCTTTAAAGCAACACAGGTGTACGTGTAAGTATGTGTGCAGAATCATTTCTCACAATTCCAACTTGTTAATATGTATGGTATGTATACAAAATATGTGCAACTGAAATTGCTTTGCAAAGAGAAATCAATCATCATCGTCCTAATTTGATGAAAGTGATCGGGGAAAAGTTTTAATTTAAATTGATCAAAGTGTGCTTTTAGGCATTGGTGGCACGACGCAACTCACCACGAAAATATACAAAGCAACGATTGATTGCCCGGAGCACCACAGTGAAAGAGAAGTATTAAAAAATTGTAAATATTCGCAGTATCTACATTTACTAATATCGATGGTATTTAAGAGTGGATGGGGGGAGAAAGGGGCAAGAGGAGTTACTATGATTGATTGTTTTTCTGTTTGTAAATATCTGTACGTAATTGTAATTGGGAATTATGATATGGCATGGTAGTAAAACATGGCATACTTTGCGGCGTAGCGTTTTTTTTTTCTTGTTTTTAGGTTTTATTACTTGTAAATGTTGAAATGTAAATACAATTTCAGACGTTTTTTTTTGTTTGTTTCATTTAAAATGCATTAAAAAATCAGTACGAGAATAATAAATGTTGAAAATATTTATCTACATTAAGACAAGTAACCAAAAGAACTCGATATACTTGAGATATTTTAGTGGTAGAAGAAGGAGAAGCTTAGGTGCTTAGCATAATTCACTACGTGGCAGAGTGATTGCGGTACTTAGAAAATTATTTTAGCACTTATCAGGCTATCTGTAGGTTTTCATCAACTATGCTTAAGAAATATTCACTAAGAGCTGTGGTTCTTAATCAAAAATCCAACGAGATGCCACACACCATACATCTGAACCACAAGGTACAAATTGAATTGAGTTTTGCTAGATATGTAATGGAGTAGAACACGTCAGTGTGGCAGTGAAAGGTCAACTGGAAATACATGGAAACTAAGAAAGTATTTAAGAAGACTAGAAGTCTAAGGCATCTGTTGCCATTACAAAAATGTCGACCTTATATGTAAAGTGTAAGTGTATTGAAGTGTAAGGCGCCCATTGGTTTGTATAATCCAATTACAACTGCAACATTAAGGCTGAACAAACTATAATTGGAGGAAAACATAACAACTTGCCAAGAAAAGTCGAAGATGTCTGTAATTTACCTTATTTTTTAATAAACTAGTTGATGCTCTGTGTCCCTTTATCGAACTTAGGACATAATAATGATGATATTGCACCTACATTGTTTATTACCTTATAATAATGTACATAAGTATGCAGCAATGTCCTTAAACAAAATTTAATAAATCATTCCAAGAAAATATTAAGCATATTTTTAGGCTATTGTAATATAAATATTTCAATATAAGTAATTTAATTCACAGTGGCTAGCATTAAATAGAATAAATTTATTTACCAAAAAAATAGCAGAAAACAACTAATAAAATTCCATAAATATTTGAGTATATATTAATAAAAAATTAATAGCAAAAAAAAAAAAACAAAACAAAAATATGGCAACATTATTACATGGAGCTATTTGATGGTGTGCATACTTGAAACTGTTTGCTCGATTGAAATGTGATAAAATGTGATGTGATATAAGATGACAATGTAAATAAGTGGGCGGCAATACAAAAATTTACAAGTACAATAAATGAATGCAATACTTAGCAATATAAATTGTTAAGCAAATACAAAGTAAAGCTACAACAAAAAACAAACACACAAAAAATTACAAAATATTTTTGAAAAAGCGATAAAAAAACAAAAAGAAAACTAAAATGAATCGTAGGCATTCCAAAAAAAAAAAAAAATAAGAAATAAATACACAGAGCTAAAAGAAAAGGGAAGAGAGAGAAAGCGCAAACTAAAAATACCAAAATACCAATTGCTTCTAATATGAATTTCAAATTTCATTATTGCTTTGCATTTTCCTCTTCTCCACAAGAAAATCTTAAAAGCCCAAAATATTTTAAACCGAAGATTTTAGTCAGAATATTTTTTCGGAAATTTTTCCATCGCATTTTTATTTACACAAAACAACGACTTAAAAAGAGAATGAGGAATAAAAATACACCCATTTACATTAACATTTTTGGCATTTTGTATAAATACTTATAAACAACAAAAAATGACAGCTAAGAGAGTCGCTTCCGCTCTAAAGCGGAAGTGCTTTTGAAAGCGCTTGAATTTTGAACCGATTTTGCTCTTTTACTTTAACTCTTATTCTTTCTTTTCGCTGCTGTCTGACGAGGCTTCTTCTACTTTGGTTACTAGTTTCTTTTTTCATGAGTTCTCAACTTCTCTTCTCTTCTTTTCTCTTGTTTTGTTTTGTTTTTTTGTTGGCTTTTTAAATGCTGCATCGTCGTAGTCTACTGCTGTTGGGTTATTTTGTTTTTTGTTTTTTTTTAAGACACTTTAGTTTGCTGCCGTTGCTGCTGCACTTATTGCTGATTCGTATACATTTCCCCCCTTTTTTTTTTGGCAATAGAAATCGCATTAATTTTACATTTGTACATAGTATGTTCTCATGTATATGTAGTTTAAGTATTAAAAAAATAATGATTTCAATATTTTTGGAATTTTTGTTTTTTATTTTCTAAGTGCAAGTACTTGTATACATAAAAATTTTCAGCTTAGCAGTTAGCGTTGAACATTTTAACTACATACTTCTACCTACACTTGCACCTACTCAAACACACACATTCATAAATAGTACATTCATACAAAAATACCATATGTATAAAAGAGTTTAAGTGTATATTCAAGTTTAAGTGTCGCATGAACACATAAGTACATATTTTTGTTTTATTTTTTCCATATACTTATTTACTTATATGCGGAGTTGTGTATTGCACTATGTAGGTGTAGCATACTTCTTGGCGCATTTCATATGCACTGAACACTTATCTACTCTACGCTCTTGTGTTGTAGTGGGGCAACTTTGAATTTTAAGCAGTTTTTCTGTTCTCAGTTTTTACAAGTACCTAAGTGTAAATAAGTAGCTAATGTATTTATCCGGTGTATTGCTATCAAGTTGAATTTATGTGAAATGAAAAAGGTGTTAAATAAATTTCTTTATGATTTGTTTAAATTGCATTTATTGCATTTAATAGGAAAGTAAGTGGTTACTTAAAAAATATCTTCGTTATTTTGTTTTGATTAGCTACAGTGAGACCTTTGCAGTGAGATTATTTAGTATGCAAATAGATTTTTACTTGATGATGAATGTTTTTGATGTTGAGATCGTTTTATTGGTTATCTTAAAACTAAGAAAATCTGAGGAGTTGTTTCTTCAGACTCATGAACTTGAAGGTAAAATACACGAATCGTTTCAACTCTGGTTATAATAGCCGAGCATAATTTGACAGCTTCTGACTGAAAACTTCAAGACATTCGATAGAGTGGAAAATCCACAAATACAGAGACGATTTTTGTGGTTACCTTGTTCCCTCTTCAAAGCTTAGAAAATTTAAATGATTTCTCAAACAAATAATAAACAATAAATATTTAACAGCTTACTTCCTTAGCCTGTAGCAGTCATATTCTGCATAGATAAAAAAATTTCTGAAGTCAACAAGTAGTTGAAGAAATGGAGAGACCAACGACTTAATGAAAACGACTTTTACAAACCGAAGCTCATTCACTGAATCAAGGAAGTGAAGTCAACTAGTAAATCTCAATGAATCAACTGCCCTTCGTTTCTACCTAGAAGCATAAGAATTTGTAATCAAAAACAATTAAAAATAAGAAAATAAGCCTAGTTGGGTTATGTTCCTAATGAGACTAACAACATAATGGAAAGCAAAGATGAAATAAAATCAAGTGATACGCTTAACGCTATTTGGAAGCATAGAAATTTTTTTTAAAAAAATATCACTAGTAGCTCTAAATTTAATCTACCAAGATATCTCAGGAGAATGAGACGAGGCCAGCAACGAAGTGTAATCAAGAGATTGGCTTACAACTAAGTAGTAGGTCTCAATGAATCTGCTGCTCCTTGTTTCTTCTTGGAACCATACACATTTTGTAATACAATAACACAAATACCTGAACTACTTAGTCCGCAAAGAAATCGAAAGGAGAATGAGACCAGCGAATGAGAACATAGACTTTTAAAAATCGATTTTATAAAACGACTTTAGAAACAGAAGTTGTTGCTTGCTTTGAATCAAAGTTGGAGTGAAATTAAGAGTCTGGTTCAAAAAGACAAATCCGAAACACTGTCTTCATTACAAATTTATTAACAATCACTCCACATTGACGGCTCTTCGCTAGATTAGAGTGAAAAAGCAATAGGTCCACTTTTTATGAACACTTAGATTTTGATGCTGTAAGAAATAGGATTTAAGAAATACATCGTTTGCAAAAAGAGTTATAAACTTCTTTTGTTTTTACCTGCTGTTAGACATGCTGCTGATATGCAAAGTGCTAAGTCCGCAGTTGTCCAAAAATTGCGCGCTAAGGCATATAAAAAGGAAAAATCATTTTTTTTCTTTTTTAATTAATCGCATTGAATGCGATATTGCTGCTTAATTATTCGCAGAAATTTGATATGTTTTATAAAATTGATATTTTTATCTCTTGAAAAATTTGATAAAGAGTACTTAGCACCGTTTCACTCTAAGCTAGCGATATGTGTAAGAAGTTCTAACAAAAGACTTCAAAAATGCAATGCCAATGTAATGTAAGTAAAGTGACCAGTTATTCTAGATATAAAAACTTTTGAGTTACTTAATTTAACCAATAAATACTAAGCGCCCAACATGGGGTAATGTTAATGCCTACAATGCAGTCTGTTAAATACGTAAGAAATTAGGAATTTTTACTAATAATTTTCAATGTATGCCGAAAGTAAATTCTAAACAATCGAAATCGTTAAGCTAAGAATTTGTATCCATTCACCGCCCAACATTGGGCGTTACATAATATACTACTGTGGGCAAAAAGTAGTAAGACTTTTTAATTTAAATTTCGCGCGGAAACCCATTCATCAAAATATTATTTTTTTAAGGTTGGTATGACTGTCGGTGACATCTGTGTCAAATGTCACATCAAAATAATCATTAGTGTTTAGTATACGTTTGTCTTTCTGAAGTACCAAAAGTGCATTCGGCGATTTTCACAATGAGTGAAATTATTCAACAAAGAAGTTCCATTAAATTTTGTGTGCGGAATCAAATTTCTATTTCTGGTGCCGAAACGTTCAGAATGTTGCAAAAGGCCTTCGGTGATAATTGTATGTCGCGAGCAAGTGTTTTTGATTGGTACAAATTGTTCAAAGATGGTCGAGAACGCGTTGACGACGAACCACATCCAGGACGGCCATCAACATCAACTGATGATCAACACGTCAATAAAATCAAGGAATTGGTGCTCGAGAATCGACGATTAACAGTCAGAGACCTTACTGGCATCGTTGGAATATCGGAAGGATCAGTGAAAACCATTTTAAAACATCATTTGGGCCTAAGAAGAGTGAATGCACGATTGGTTCCAAAATCACTGCATTGGTTTTACGAGACCATTTTGCCAAAAATTCGACTGATATCGTTCCGCAACCACCCTACCACCCTATTCGCCTGACTTAGCACCGTGTGACTTTTGGCTATTTTCTAAACTCAAAAAACCGCTTCGTGGACACCGTTTTGAGTCAATTGAAGACATTAAACACATTAAGACTTTAACAACTGTTTCGAGAATTGGAAAAAACGTTGGCACAAGTGTATTTGGGCCGGGGCGGATTACTTTGAAGGGGACGAAATAGATTTGGAAGAATGAATAAAAAAATTTGAAATTATGAACAAAGTCTTACTACTTTTTGCCCACAGTAGTACAGGAAAATGAGTAAAACTATTTCTATATAAAAAATATTCGACGAACGAATCCCACGCTCACCTCCCGACCTAAGAGGGCAGTTATGCGAATCTAACTTTTAGTTTTTACAGAAAGTTGCACGGTACTTGATTTCATTGATATTTTCCGCTCAACATGAGCCTGTTTGAATTTGGTGTGAAATGAATTCGTAAGTACTTAGATGTCAGCTTATACCATAAGTATTTCTTCTAAAAACTTGGAATGAATTCATAAAAACAATAATATGAAATAAATGTTTACCTTGGGCAATGTTCCTTCCTTTTCTACCCCCACATTATGTGCTAACAATTAATAAATTTAATCTTTTATGATATATCTTTCTAAACTTATAACTTTTCTGTGTATTATTGCTCCAACTTTCGCCAGCATAACAACAAATTAACTTCAATACGAGTACAATATTATAGAATATGCAGAATTATTTTCCTCCCCCATTTTCTAAATGATGACAATCGCTCATCACACGTGGATAAGTAATATTTGAAGTATGTACATATATATGTATATAAAATCTATAGAATACTTCATCTACTCGTATTTGATATTTTTGATTGTTAGCGATTATGAGCCTTCAAGCCTTTCTCTGTTTGCGTGCTAATTACGTCTAAACCACAATACATTGGAAAAGCGTGTGCAAAAGCTGAAATGACATTAATACGATGCTAACAGCATAAATGCCATAATAAATTTATACTACTACATACATACATACATGTATATACATACACACTGACAAAATGAAATTGAGTTAAACATTTTAACATCCATCAAACTATCAAAAAGTGAGTGATACCTTCTATATCCTACTATGTTCGTACAAACAAAGGTGATATACATACAAACATAAATGTGTGTGTGCGTGTGTGTGTGTGTGGCTGTGTGTGTGTATGTGTGGCACACGTAAATAGCAAAAATGAAATGAGAGAAAATTGAGACGTCAATGAAAATGCTAAATTAGCATCAGAGACATTTAATGATGCGGTTGCTGTGTGATGAAATGTTGATGGTGGTGGAGCAGCAACACACGGTGCTCCTCATTCAGCTCCTGTTTCGGTTGCTGCTAACTAGCACTAACTATTTTCAATGTACACAGATGAGAGCAGCAGCAGTATCAGTAGCAATAGCAGCAGCACTATCAGTAGCAGTAGCAGCAGCAGCAACAGCACCAGTAGTAGCATTTCGCTTCAGCATTTGTAATTGTAGAAGGTGTTTAATAAAATTGATTGCTTTTTCGTTTTACGTAGCTTCACAGCATCAGAGCAAGTGTATGTAGCTTAGTTAGGTGTTGAAAGTGTATGTGTGTGCATGTGTAGCTCGCGTATTTATAGTGAAATTTATGCCAAAATTTGTAGAATTTTCGCTCCAACTATTACATCACGTACTAGTAGCAGTCGAAGCAAATATGAATGGAGTTATCATAAGGTATATGCGTTTTTAGAAAATCTGTGTAGTATATACACATACATATATTATCATTGTAATGGCAGGTATCAAACACAATAAGTGTTTCGAATGATATTTGTAAAATAATATCGTAAAGCGGTCGAATCTTTATGGCATTTAAAGCGAGTGTTTATATCTGATAATGGTTTTATATCGAGGGGGAGGGGACCTGGGGCGTAGGACACAAGGTAAAGTTCATGACAGCCGCAGGTGCGTCCATGGTCGATCCTTGCGCTTCTACGTTTCAAGTCGATACACAGCCTCCTCGTGGCGTCCCCTGGATAGCGATCTGATAACCGTCAGTGAGTCAGCTAATGTGTGCGGCGGGCTTCTTCATGGCCTTGAATGAATGGATGTGCGTCGGGCTTGGAACCCACCACATCAAAATATTTCCCCAATGAATCCTCAAACGAAGTCCCGGATATTTAACCCCCCTAATGTTGACAACTCACGCAAACGCCCAAAGGACAACGATTTGCGGATATGCAGTGAGAATGTCCGAACCCTCTACCGGGAAGGTGCCTCTATCCAGCTGGTGGATGCCCTCCAACAATATAGAGCTGACATCACCGCTATACAGGAAATGCGATGGACGGGACAGGGTTGCTCCGTTCTAGAACACACTTTTATGTGTTTGTCGATACTATTGATAATATTTTATTGGTGAGGCTCATAAGAAAAGTATTAACTTTTCTCAAGTTACTTTTGGAGTATTTCTAGCTGGATGTAAAATATAATGGGCATCACTTGCAGTTATAGTCTGACTCCAGCTTATGCAGACTTAGAAAATCTAAGTAATAGGTAGTTGGTTGACTTAAAAAACTCTATAGCTTTGAAAACTGAAAATCTGGAACTTGCTTAACTTTACACCAGAAGCTTCCATAGGTTTAATAATTTGAGGAAGAAACTTTTTCTGTTCTACTAGATTGCAACCTGAAGACTTAGGTTTCAGGCAAAGATTATGTGTTCCAATCTTAGATTATGAGTTTTAACTCAGGTTGTTTTTCAAACTTAGATCATGTTGGAAACGATAACTGAGTTTCAGAATATCAAATTCAGACCGTGTTCTGACACTGTTCCAAAATCAAATCGTGTCTAAAATAATTGAAATATATTCCAAACTTGTACCATGGTCCAAATATAAACTGTATTCCGAACTTAATGCTTAAAACTCAAACCATGTTTCAAGTTCAGTCCCTGTTCCAATTTTAGACAGTGTTTCATACTCAGACTGTGTTCCAAACTCAAACCATGTTCCAAATTTATAATGTGTTTCACCATTTTGGTGATGTGAATTGACTCGATTTGACTCCGTTGGACAATTATTTGTGGGGAGCCCGTAATGATAAGTGTTACGCTAACTATCCAGCAACGATTGAGGCTTTTAAGGACGAAATTGGTGCAGAATTGGTCAAGTACGGAAAATGTACTGAAAAATTGGGTTGATCGTAAACAAACCAAAAATCAAATTCCAAATTACAATTGGTCCACCCTGCATTTAAGTATTGTCAATCAATATCATCTTTACTACGCTGTCAATATCACAAACTCATATGCTCGTCAACTACTTATATACAAGAAAATAGTTGAAATGATTTTCATGCGATTCTTGCAATTCTGACCTTCTGTTTTTTCTACTTTTTTTTTTTACTGCTTTGCGTGCAAATAAATTCTCTTTCCGATATTTTTTCATACCGATTCTCAAGTGTTTTTTCATGAGGCTTTCCAACTTTAATACATAATACCTATCATTTTTATTCCATCATACTTAGCGCGCAATAACTCATCATACATATCTTAACAAACAGACACACACACACACACATAGACACATACAAATACTAAAATAATACATCCGGATATATGTATGTACACATGTACATATGTGTATGTGTATATATATTTAATGGTACAAAATAACACCATCTCTAAATGCATATGATGATGTTGTTGTTGTTGCTGCTGCTGCTGCTGCTGATTTTGTTGTTGTTGTTATTGTAAGGTTATCAAAGTTCACATTTATTTATGTGTGTATGCGCAAGTAAAATACTCCTGCTTCCTTTCTTCGCAAGGATTTTCCTTTCGCGCACAAATGTTTTTCTTATAGCACACATCATTAGTATGTGGTATTGGTGATGCACATGGTGGCATTGTTAGTGGAGATGGAAATGGTGCATGGAGATGTTTGTACTATACTACAACATTGATGAAATGAAGCGCTGCTGTTTGTATGGGAGCGAGTGTGTATGTGTGTGTACGGTAAAAAGAAAAACGTTTAATATTATCACCAGTTTCCTGTTGACTTGACAGCAATGACATTGTAGCGGCGGTGATGTACCACTGAACTTTAGCAGCTGCGATGTGAACTTGTTATTATTCTTTCTTTTGCTGGTATGTTGTTTTATGCGTTGTATTTTTCGTTGTACGAATGCTTTCACTTTACATCAAATAAATTAAAGAATGAAATTTTTATGTGATTATTCCAATGATATTTTGACATTATGTTGATTTACGATGTGATGACTGTGTTTGTCGCATCTGTGTAGGTACATATGTATGTGTGTGTGTTTCCGTGTAAATCACTTTAACCTTGACGTTGCCGATATATATTTTGAGTTTTTATGTACTTGCTGAACTAGCAAAGCCAAACTATTTAACTATATTAATTTAGCTTGTATGCACCAAAGAGTTGGATTATTAATATTATGCACAATAGAAACAACAACATATTTTTAGCGCTACATTTTAAAGTACTGATTACCTTCAATATCTCCTATTCTATTTGAATTATTCCTTGCATTCTAGTTTATTTGCTACTACATGTCATTTTTTTTTCTTTATTCAAGGATGTTAAGGTAATAAGGGTGATAGATCCGTGATTGACAATAATCGTGGTATTGCTTTATTGTCTGTTACATCAAAAATATTTATTAAAATCTGACATATTACATAATTTTATGAGGCAAATCTACTCTCGCTCTCAAGTTTTTCAATCAATGGAATCTGGTCATCAAATCGATGCTGTATTCACCAATTTTTCAAAGGCCAGTGATAGGATAAATATTGACATATCATTTAAAACAGTTAATTAAAATTAGCTTTTTGGCCAAGTTTTTGGAAAGAAAACACATGGATTTTACACTATCACAATGCACCATCTCACAAGACTTTCATTTTGGATGAATTTCTGGCCAAACACTCAACAAATAACATCGACTCACCTGATGTGTCTCCGGCTGACTCGAAAGGCTAATTGCAAATGGTTGCGATTTTCTTATTTTTCAAAGTAATATTGACCACATTGGTAAAAGCTGTGTTAACAATCATCAAGTTTTTAATATTCAAAAACAGAGTAGTAAGGCTGCTCCATTTATTTACAAAATATCTATCTGAACAAAATTTCTGAGTGCATAGATTTGGCTATACAATTTGACACTGTTACTGCCTATTCTCTCTAACGTCGGAATTGGTAAATATACTTCACTTATAAAGGGTGACTTTTATAAGAGTTTAGTTTTTGAAAATGAAGAAAAAAAAGAGAAATTTTACAAAAGGGAATGAAATTTTTATTTGGATCGATAAGTGAATTCATGCCATTCACTTTTTAAAAATAATTTCACTTAAATGTTGCCCGCGGCTATGCTTCAAGTGGTCCATTCTGAAGGTCCAATTTTGGCACATTTTTCACACATTTCGGCCGGAATCTCACAAATGACGCGTTCAATGTTGGCTTCCAAAGCAGCAATCGTGTTTGGATTGTTCCTATAGACAAGAGACTTAACATAGCTCCACAAAAAATAGTCTAACGGGGTCAAATCACACGATCTTGATGGCCAATTGACTATAGCAAATCGTGAGATTAACTGCTCACCAAATTCGCCTCTCAATTGATGCATGGATTCGCGAGCAGAAGCCTCACTGAGGCATGTGGCAACGTCCTGTTGAAACCACATGTCGGCCGATATTAATTCTTGCATTTTCGGCAAAAACAAAGTTTGTTATCATCGAACGGTAGCGGTACCTTTCTCCATTGACCGTATCGTTGCGGTCTTCATCGTATTTGAAGAAGTACGGCCCAATGATGCCGCCTACTCATAAACCGCACCAAAAAGTGAATTTTTCGGGATGCATTGGTCGCTGCTGAATAGCTCTGGCTGATCTT
Organism: Palloptera scutellata; assembly: GCA_958295655.1. NCBI lineage: Eukaryota > Metazoa > Arthropoda > Insecta > Diptera > Pallopteridae > Palloptera > Palloptera scutellata. The sequence continues at coordinate 92,446,609 of OY282450.1, forward strand.
CATTCTAAATACAGCAATTCTGCTTATTCACGTATCCATTGAGCCAAAAGTGAGTCTCGTCGCTGAAGACAATTTTGCAATAAAACTCATTTTTCACAGAGCACGAATTTTGATAATAAATTTCAATAATTTGCAAACATTGTTCAGGCGTACGCCTATTCATTATGAAATGGCAAACCAAACCGAGCCTAAATCAAGTGATAGCTGTCAAAAAGACCAACTCCGGAAAAAGTATTGCCAGATTGAAAGCCACACTTCTAGAAAAAAACACCCTTTATCTAGCATTTGCCAGTTATAACTTTTGCTATTTCAACCATCTCACATCTGTCTACAAAAGGTCTTCAACAGCCATGCCTAAGAGTATGCTTCAGAAATTATGTGATGTAAATGAGAAGGGAAATGTTATGGTAGAACAAAATGCTGATAAAGATCGCCGATTGCTTTCTTTGAGACTTATAGATGCCATTTTCATCGTTTTAAGTTTTATACTTCAATTAATCAATCTTAAACTTAATCTTAACTTGTTATGTTATATTTTCGATAAGTCTGTTTAATTATTTAAGCCAAAAAGTGTGAGCACTTTTGGTAAAAAGTTCAAGTTCAAGCCATTAAAGTAAAACAAGATTCGCAAATATTTACAAATCTTTAGTGAACATGAAAATATTTTAAGAATTATAAATATGTATCAGATAAAACAAAAACCAACACCAAATGTATGTTAAAAAATTATAAAAACATATAAAAACAATAATAACAAATATTACAAAAAAATCAATCAAGAAAAAAAACCACAACCCAAAATGAAATTAAAAATTATTACACAAAATCACATTTAGCAATTGATACTTAACGCATCAACGAAACACAAACGACGCATACAAATGAAACGCACTAGTTTCAGTTAGTACTTAAGTCATGTAGCAGAGCAGTACTTAGTTACGCTGGTACATTAATATTTAATAAGAAAAGAAAAAAAGAAATTATTGAATTCATACCCTCACTTTGTTTATTTGTATATTCTTCATTCTTCTTCTTATTTTTACTATGTTCAGGATATTTAGTAGTAAATAAAGAAGAGGAAGATGATGACGGCGTTGTTGACGACGACGATGTCTTTGGTCTCGAGGTGGCGATGCGTGAGGGCGCATGAGGTTTATGGCTTACTGTATTGTGTTTTTGCATTTTAATGTAATAGCAATACAATTTACATACGCATTTTTTTTGTGTACGTATGGAATAACACAAGAGGAAAAAGAATTTATAAAAATTAATATTAAAAAAAAAATAATAAATAAATAAATATAAATAAATAATGATAAAGAAAATTCAGGAGAAAAAAATGAAATATCTCAAGTAGTAAATCTTTTTCCCATTATTATATTCTTTGTCAAAATAAAAATAAAATCCTTTCAAATATTTACTTCAAGTAAGAAAGAAAATATTTCAACAATACGTAACTAAAAAGGGATAATCGTCAAAAGTGGGTTTATTTTTGATGTGTCGGTGTGTGTGCTTTTATTATATAATCAAAATGGTTAACTTTATACTAACTTTGGTCTGAAGAAAGGAAAGAGTTTCACATCAATCGTGATAGCTCGTCTTAGAGAGCGATTTTCAGTGAATATCCTCTTTTCTGACCTTTTCACAATTAGCGTGGAGAATGGTTCTTATCTCGTTTTCTTTAATTTTTTCTTTCCCCATTTTTTGTCCTTCTTCCCTTATTATTTTTCTCACTTTCTTGTTTTCTCCTTTGTCCCTCTACTTTCCCTCTTCCTTCTTTTATTTCCCCATTCCTTTTTCCACTTTTCCTTCCTCATCACAAATCTTTCGTCTTTCATCTTTCATCTTTCATCTTTCATCTTTCATCTTTCATCGTTCATCGTTCATCGTTCATCTTTCATCTTTCATCTTTCATCTTTCATCTTTCATCTTTCATCTTTCATCTTTCATCTTTCATCTTTCATCTTTCATCTTTCATCTTTCATCTTTCATCTTTCATCTTTCATCTTTCATCTTTCATCTTTCATCTTTCATCTTTCATCTTTCATCTTTCATCTTTCATCTTTCATCTTTCATCTTTCATCTTTCATCTTTCATCTTTCATCTTTCATCTTTCATCTTTCATCTTTCATCTTTCATCTTTCATCTTTCATCTTTCATCTTTCATCTTTCATCTTTCATCTTTCATCTTTCATCTTTCATCTTTCATCTTTCATCTTTCATCTTTCATCTTTCATCTTTCATCTTTCATCTTTCATCTTTCATCTTTCATCTTTCATCTTTCATCTTTCATCTTTCATCTTTCATCTTTCATCTTTCATCTTTCATCTTTCATCTTTCATCTTTCATCTTTCATCTTTCATCTTTCATCTTTCATCTTTCATCTTTCATCTTTCATCTTTCATCTTTCATCTTTCATCTTTCATCTTTCATCTTTCATCTTTCATCTTTCATCTTTCATCTTTCATCTTTCATCTTTCATCTTTCATCTTTCATCTTTCATCTTTCATCTTTCATCTTTCATCTTTCATCTTTCATCTTTCATCTTTCATCTTTCATCTTTCATCTTTCATCCTTCATCTTTCATCTTTCATCTCTCATCTTTTATCTTTTATCTTTCATCTTTCATCTTTCATCTTTCATCTTTCATCTTTCATCTTTCATCTTTCATCTTTCATCTTTCATCTTTCATCTTTCATCTTTCATCTTTCATCTTTCATCTTTCATCTTTCATCTTTCATCTTTCATCTTTCATCTTTCATCTTTCATCTTTCATCTTTCATCTTTCATCTTTCATCTTTCATCTTTCATCTTTCATCTTTCATCTTTCATCTTTCATCTTTCATCTTTCATCTTTCATCTTTCATCTTTCATCTTCCATCTTCCATCTTTCATCTTTCATCTTTCATCTTTCATCTTTCATCTTTCATCCTTCATCTTTCATCTTTCATCTTTCATCTTTCATCTTTCATCTTTCATCTTTCATCTTTCATCTTTCATTTTTCATCATTCATATTTCATTTTTCACTTTTTACCCTTCACCTTTCTTCTCTCACTTTTCACCCTTCACCTTTCATCTTTCACCTTCCATCTTTCATTTTTTATGTTATATCTTTTATTTTTCATCTTTCACCTTTCTCCTTTAATTTTTCACCTTTTTGCTTTTACCTTTCATCTTTCATCTTTCATTTTACATCTTTCATTTGTTATCTTTCATTTTTCATCTTTAATTTATCACCTTTAATTTTTCACCTTTCATTTTTCACCTTTCATCTTTCACCTGTCATCTTTCACCTTCGACCTTTTTCTTTCATCTTCCACTTTTCATCTTTCATCTTTCATCTTACATCTTTAATTTGTCATCTCTCAACTTTTCTCTCTCATCTTTCATCGTTAATCTTTCATCTAATCTATGTATCTACTTGCATATATTTTTGTAAGTCTATCTCTTCATACCATCGACAATCTATGCCCATATTTGACGATTATACCTTATATTAAATACGTATGGTATATAAATATATATGTACATAATGCACATATGCAGCAGAAGTAGTACAAGTATTAATAGTTGTTGTTTTACTTACAATCTTCCACACACATCAAACGATCCTCCATCAATTTGAGGCCCGTTGGGCAGGCGCACGATATGCGTGGACTGCGCTCATTGATGCGCGGCGCTGGTAGGCATAAATGCGAACAATGTCCGTTTACAGCTTGACAGTGATTGATGCCATCGGGTTGACGATATGGATGATAAACATGAATGACCATCGGATGTTGCAGCTGCATGGATGGATGAATGCAGTTTTGGTTGTTGTTGTTGTTGTTGTATTTTTTGTTTTGCCATTTGGTTGGTTGGATGCCGATTTTTGGTTTTGTTGTTATTGTATTGTGTGTGCGCATATAAATTTTGGTTGGTTTATTTGTTGGTTTACACACACACAACATTTGCAAAATGCAAATGCATTATAAATTTTGGTTGTAAAACAGAGACAGCGACACCGGCAGCAAACAGCGACAGCAGCAAAAATAAAAAAAGAAAAATCGAAAAATAAATGAAACGGAAATGCGTTAAAAGCTTATAATTGTTGAATAAAAAAAACATCAGTATACACATAAATAATTTGAATGAAAAATATTTAACTTTTGCGAGTACAAATAAACATTTTTACACACACAAATATGCGGTTTATTAAATGTCAATGCATTTGTGTGAATGATGTTTGTGTGTGTGTGTGTGTGAAGAAACATAAACTCTCGCACACACTCGATTTTCTTCGACAGCGTGAACAATGCGATGTTATATAAATAAATCGCATAAAAATCGCGCGTAAGTCGCGCGTAAATCGCGCGTAAACCGCGAATAATCGCTTATTACTCGCATTCATTGTTTCATTTTTAAAAGCTGAAGAATGAGCATTCCAGTTCGCGTTCACGTTCACGTTCGTTTGCAGACATTTGTAAATCACATGATAAATAAACTCGTATGCCCTTTCACACACACACACACACACACATTCTCATTTGGACAAATACTCGTATACGTGAAGAACTATGTATTTTTATGCATTTTAAAAATACTTGGTTTATTTTTTTTTGCAAAAAACTTTTTCTCCCTCCCGTAAAACTTAGTGCATTTTCCTCTCTTTGGATTTCATTTTTCACCCTATTTTTCTTTTTTTGCCTTTTTTTTTTATTGTAATTTATTCTTCAGCATCATTCTCCCATATGAAATTCTTTCATTCAACTTGATGATGATGATGACAAATTTGTGAAATATTTCATGTCATTCTCTTTAGCTTGAGAAAACTGCTAACAAATTTACAATATTTTATAACATTCGTTTTCCAAGCACACTCTCAAAACATTTAAGCTATTTATGTAGTGCTATGTAACGAAGTTTTGCAAGTTTTGTTCCTGAGCATGTATTTATTTATGCATCGTAAATAGGTCGATTGTATAAAATTTACAACTTAATAATAGTTTCAAATGTTAAAAAAATTCATAGTTGTTTGAGTTTTGGATAATAGAATTTCTAAACTTTAAGTTTTATAATCAACTCAAAATTAAACATTTTAACAGAAAATAGAGAAAAAAGATGTTAAAGCTAACAATGTAAAAAATTTCAAATACGAAAAAAATTAGATAGCAGAAGAAAAAACGGGTAATTTAGAAAGTTTAGAAGGAAGATAAAATTCCGAAAATGGAAAATATTCCGAAATAAAATATTAAAAACAAATAAGAAAATGCTCAAAAACTAACATAATTGTGAAAATGGACTGATTACTAAAAATAGTCTAATTTAAAAGAAACAAAAAAAATAACAAAAAATAAAAGGGGGGGAAAAACTAAAAATGCCTGGAATTTTAAAATTGGATAAAATTCTTAACCCGAACAAAATGGACAAAATTCCAACCTTACTTACTTTACTTTTAATGGCACAACAGCCCATGGAGGGCCTAGGCCCAGCTTTTTGCATCCACTCATGTTGTGCGTGTTATATTTATACATGAATGGAAGGGACCTACAGTTTAATGCCGAATCCGAACGGCGAAGTGAAAAGCTTTTCATAGGCAATTTTTACTCTTGTAGGTTTTCCATTGCCTGCCAAGAGCTGGTGCCGTGTAGAAAAATTATTTTTTCTACTTTTTGATTTTGCCTGTGCCGAGATTCGAACCCCGGACACTCTGCGTAGCAGTCCAACGCACTACCCCCAACCCCCTTTACTTTACTTACTTTTAATGGCACAACAGCCCATGGAGGGCCTGGGCCGAGCTTGTCGCATCCACTCATGTTGTGCGTGTTATATTTGTACATGAATGGAAGGGACCTACAGTTTAATGCCGAATCCGAACGGCGAGTACGAAAATTAACGATATTTAAAAAAAAGCAAACAACTCTGAAAATGATCTAAATTGTAAAAATGATTTGTACAACAAATTCCAAAAATTGACTATATTCGTAAAAATGGATAAAGTTCAAAATTTCGTAAATATAGACAAAATTTAGAAAAGTTTCCAAAATACTGGAAGTGTGCGAATTTAAAAAAAAATTGGCAAATTGAAAGGACAACATTTTTTAATGTGTAGAATATTTTAAAGAGAAGAAGAAGACGAAATCTTGAAAATGGATGAAGATCTAAAAAGGCATAGAATTGAATCTAAATTGGAATTAATTGGATAATTGCCCCTGAATTAAATAGAAAGAATTTCAGAAGTGGAGTAAACTTCACCAAAAATATTTAATGAAAGACGGATGGTTTATGAAAAAGTGGATTTCACTTCATTAAGTGGCCGATGAGACCGATTTAAGCGTGAATTGACTTTGCCTCGATTTTAAGAAGCCTCATATAACGAAATATAAATTTCGAGGTTTTCTGAGTTTACTCCTTACTCGTGAACTATAAAAGCTACGATCAAGAAATTTTCATTATTTACTTTTAAGAACATTCAACATTTAACTGCCATAAATTTTGTCCATTTTTATAATTTTAACATTTTCGCAGCGGAGAGAACTGGCGAGGTGAAAAGTAGTTAAGTTTTGTACAATCAAAAACATAACTTGTTAACAGCTGTAGCAAATATTTCTGAATGCTTTTACCATAAATTAAAGATAATGCTGTATAAATTTTCATTAAACACAAATACATACACAGTTAATATTCTCCATATGACATCCAAGCAATTCTTACCATATGCACTGCTGTAATGGGTTCTACACCGTCTCCATTGAATTTGTTCGCCTTGAATACAGTCTGCTTATCCCAATCAGTCCAATAGATATAATCCTCGAAGGTGGTAATCGAGAAAGGATGACGTAAATATTCCGTTGAATATAAAATCTGACGACGCTGTGAGCCATCATAATTTGCTGATGAGATGACATTCAATTTACCATCGACCCAATAGATGCGTTTGCGTACCAAATCCAATGTGATGCCATTTGGCCACTTAACGTCGTAGTTGATGATGGTGGCGCGATGTGAACCATCCATGCCAGCGCGTTCAATGCGCGGTGATGCACCCCAATCGGACCAATACATCCACCTATAAAAATGAAAGAGAGAATGAGAAAAAGAATAAAGAAATGCAAAACAAAAAAACAAAAATAAATAGCAAACAATGAGCAGCAGATTTGAGTCGAGTTGTAAAGGAGCGTTGTATGCGTGTGTGCTTGAGTGTGTTGACGACACACACACACACACAACATGTGCCACAAAAACATTTAAGCATTCATTGTAACACACATAACACTCAGTTATGTTCATATGTATTGCCTTGTCTGTGTACATGTCAATGTGTCAGTGTTAGTTGTGGTGTCAGGTTTTTGCATTGTGAATTTTCTCTCTGTGTTTTCTGTGTGTCTGTACTTGATGCCATGTGGCGTGTTAGTCAAGTATCACTCAAAATAACTTTACTCTCAACCACTCCTTCTCGCATCGCACTCACTCTTCCCGTTTGTAAGCTTCCTCTTTGTTCGCTGCTGCATACATATATATTTATTCTTACAAAACTTACCCTTCAATTGGATCCAATGCTATCGAACGTGGTATGTCCAATTCATCCTCAATTAGCACTTTACCCATATTGCCATCAAAGTTGGTTAACTCAATGGTACATTTGTGTGTGTCGGTGAAGTAAATGTGATTGTAGATCCAATCGACTGCCAGGCCATCGGATGTCACTGTATGATCTTTGAGTACGATTGTTTTGTCGTTACCCTCATCGATGGGTGCTCTGGTGATTTTTGAAATGGAAGGGGAAAAGAGGGAGGGAAAAAATTTTGCGCATTTTTAATATTGCGGGAGAAATAAATGCATGAACGTCGAATGTAAATGTATGTACATATGTATGTATTTAGGTAGAATCAAGATGAAGTTCAAGTGACACTCTCAGGTTTCTCTTTGATAAAGGGCGGACACATCAACACTTACTTAGTTAAATAAACTAAATCGCTGGAGTTTAAATGATGCAGCATCAATGCATTTAATGTGCTCACTTGTCAAGTGGTTATACTAAGGAGCTCCTTCAGTTTACCTAACAAATCGACATCGAGGACTTCATTGAATATATAAGGACAACCACTTAAAGCTGACCTTTTTCTAAATTTTTCTTTACAAATATTTGTACAGACAGAAACGCAGAAAAACTCATTAACCTTCCTCATACTTTATGGCGCTGCTGCTTCCTCGAGCCCTGCTGATGTTGTTGTCACATATTAATGACGCATTTAATGTAATTAAATTTACAGACATGTTTTTTTTACTATGATTTTGTGTATTTTTTATGCTTTTTTAAAAAACTCTGTTTTTACAAATATAAAAGTCAATTAGCATTGAACCAGGTACGAATAAACGAGCTCCTTATTTATACTGAATTACATCTAGTTGTGTCTCGTATATATAGTCTACTTTAAGTGTCAGAAGTGCTGTTGCACAGTTTTACAAAACAGACTTGTGGAAAGGAAAATATTTTCAGTGATTTACCTTGCATATTGTATGCATAGAATATAGAATATTATATCCCCACAAATGTCAACCATTTGATTTACGTATTTCACTCTCGCTGCTATGCTGTAATACCACATAAATTATTCAATGTCTACTGCTTAAAACCTCAATAACTCCTACTCATAAATTGTCAGCCATGCCGAAAACCGAAACCAATCCAACCAAATTGAAGCAGCAACAGCATCCAGAGTCGCAGCCAAGTCATTCAAGTTAGCCACGCAGAAAAACTCATTAACCTTCCTCATACTTGATGGCGCTGCTGCTTCCTCGAGTTCTGCTGATGTTGTTGTCACATGTTAATGAAGCATTTAATGTAATTAAATTTAATTGACATTTTCAGCAATCTAGCAAATGCGCTCGGTCTCAAGCGCTCCCAAGTAACCACTTGCTTTGCTAAAACTTCCTTCTTTAATTCATCCCTTTCCTGCGCTTTCTCAAAAGGACAACTTACTTGTAAATGCTTTGTGTTGAAACGTCACTCCAGAATATCATTCCCGTGCGAAAGACAAAATCCAATGCTGTCGCTGACTTTGTATTATTCACAATCGATGTCATTTCCATATGATCTAAGGCGATTTTCCGAATGTCATGACGTCGTGCCAATAATAATGATGCATGTCCTTCGGTCGCCTTGCAGCGTGTGTGATTGCGCGGGTCACGCATATACCCAGCCTCGCATTCGCATTTAAATCCACCAATTTCATTGATGCAAATTTGTGAGCATGCACCAGGATTTTCACATTCGTTGATGTCAACGCAGGTTTTGTTATTGATTAGTTTGTATCTAGAAAGAGAGAGAAAGAGTGAGATGATGTTGATTTGCTATACTACATATTTGTGTACATGTGTGGATGTGTATGAGAAAACATCAAAGGCAGCATTTAAAATTACTTCGTGATATTGTATGAAATTTCGAAATTAATCAGTTTTTGATACGTTTTCGATTTCTTGGAATTGCAAAGAATTCTTTGAAGAGTACGGCATGACATTGTGGTGGAAGTTGAAAGAGAAAGAGTAGAAAAAATATGCAGAAGCATAGCGATCTACTTTAAACTGAATTGAGCTATGAATAAAAAGTTATTGGTGTCGATGAGCTTATAAAAGATGAGTGAAGCAACAAACAGTTTATGGAAAATGTTTTCAGTAAATTTTAAGGTCTTGAACATAAATGCTTAGAAAATAGACAAAGCCACAACGCTTCTAATGGAACTTCACAGATTTTTCAGTTATTCAGTTATTGCATTAGAGATTGTGATATTAAAAAATCAGTTCAAAACATATCAAATCCTGGTTATTTTTCCAGGGATTTTCTTTTCATAACTTCTAAACCACATCTCGCTACTATAAAATCTATCCACTTTCATTCTATGTATGAACCTAATACGTTTTCTTGTTTAGTACTAGACAATTTATTGACATTGGCCAAGAAGCTTAAGAACTGCAAAGATTTATTAATTTTTTAAAAGAGTTTGGTACATTTTGTGTTCATATCTTTGGATATGAATTTTTTTTTAAATCTCAAACATTTCCTTATCACCGTTGAAAAATTATGGAAGTAGGTTTAGTAATTCCGAAACTGCAGTGCTTTTTTCACTCAAAGAATTTCCTCCATATTTTAAATTATTTATTTAGGTGATGTAAGTACATAAGACAAAAATCTTTTCGTACAATTTTAGTGCTACCTAAATTTAAAACAAACAAATATTAAAAAAAAAAAAATTATCTGCCAGTTAGTTTAACTTTTAGTGCCACTCTTAATCTCACTTTAGTATCGTAAGCATATTCTTTCAGTTCCTCATAATAACAAAAATGAAAACGAAACCGTTTAACACCAATCAAATACGTTCATATTAATTCACAAACTCTTTCAAGGACTGTGTCAACTTACCCCGAGTTACATTCACATTTATAACCAATTTGCATATCAATGCATTTATGTGCACAACCACCATTATTCATGGCGCATTCATTTATTGAGCATTTACCCGCTGGTTCATCTTCACCATCGGGACAATCTTTCTTTTTATCGCATACCTTCGACAAAGGTATACACTGGCCACCACCACAATCGAATTGTGTGGTTGCATTACATTTGGTTTGTTTAGTTATAGCTAGAATAATAGGAAGAAAGTGTAAAGAGGTCATAGTTCATAGTTCATAGGTTACAGTAAATGTTTACTTACAGCAGCTTAGCTCATCACTTTTATCAGCACAATCTGCTTCACCATTACACGATAAATGTCCAGCGATGCATGTACGATCACCGCATTGAAATTGATCGGGACGACATGTAACATTGCGGCAATTTACTTGCAGCTCATCATCACCATCGGGACAATCCTTTTCACCATCACAGAGCCAGCTCTGATGTAGGCATGTAATGCGATCGCTACATTGATATTCATGTTTGAGGCATGGTGTAATCACTTGAGTAATATTGGAGCAAGACTTGGAGAGGGAAGAGAAAGGTGTGAGTAGTTTTTAATGAAGCATACTTTTAGGATAACTAGTTAAATCGACTTTTGGGTGTATATTTTGTATATTTTGTTTGCAACATTTTGTTAAAAGCTGCTGTCAACTTTTAAAATTAAATCGATTATTCGAAGTTAATCAAATTTTAATAACAATTGGACTTTTTAAACTCATGTTTACTCGAAATATGAGAACCAAGCCAGAAAGTTAATTTTAATATCATTATCTACCTTCAGAAAAAGTACCAAGTTTCATTTTAATTATCCTTTTTTGCATCTACTAAAATAAAAACATAATAACACTGGAAGGGGTTACTGACGAGCAAAACTTTTCGTATTAAAATAAACATTTTGAGGTTGGAAAAATATATAGCAACAACAAGAACAACAACAATAATATAAAACCTTACCTTACACCCATATGGCCACATGGCATTTACAAGCACGAATGAATGGCATTTACATGCAAAATTTTACACCAAAAACCGACAAAACAAAGACACTAAAACTCGGGTAGAAAGAGGGGGGAAAAGAAATTTTGGAAAACATAGAAAAGCGCCCAAAATTTAGGCAAAGATCAAATAAAAAATAATAAATTTTTCCATCTATATAACTAGAAAATTCTGTATAGCTAGAAAGTATACTACTCGTATTGTATATACATATGTACATATGTACACATACATATTGGATACTCCTCTTCGTTGTTGGTGTTGGTGTTATTGTTAGTGTAGTTATTGTTGTTGTACATTCAAATAATATTGCACAATACCTACATATTATATACGAGATAACAGTAGAAGCAGCAGTAACAGCCACAGCAGCGGACCAGAAAGCACTGAACCTTTAAAACTCTATACAAGTGTGCGCGCATAAAAGTATGCAATGGAAAAATGGAAGACTTGAGCTACACTCCACTTGGAGTGGAAATATGGTATAAAATTGTTCCTTATGCAAATGCACAAATACAAAAACAAAATGTGAAAAGCAGCTAGTTGGAAATAGCAACAAGAAATAGCACCAACATCGAGAGGACAAAACAATAACTACAAAAACAACAGCAATACCACAACAACAATGGCTACAGAAACAACAATACAATCAACAACAATAATGCAATAACAATAATAAAAACGAAAAGAATTAGAATAAAACTGCACTTTAATTTTTGGTACAATGCAACATTCATTTCATCTGTTATTGCATTCATTTAAGAGTTTCGGAATAATTTGAAAAAATATTAAATTATGTACTAACATATTATATATTAAACAGACACTGAGAGGTAGAAGGTAGAAATATGTATAAAGAAGCTACCTATCTAAAATCTTAAATGTTACAAAGAATTGTAACTAATGTGCGTAGTAATGCAAAAAAAAAAACAAAAATACTGTGTACATAAATATGTAAAACTAAACCGAAACTGAAGCTACTACAGTTGAACCAAAAGCAAAAGAACCTACGTAACACATGTACCTACTACATTTACTTACACTTCCTAAATAGAAACTGAAAAAACCAAGTTAGCTGGCTGCCAAAAACAAAAGCGCCGCCTAAAAATAGGCTGCACGAAATCAAAACAAAGTTCAACCACACTGAAATGCAAGCAGTATACGCTCTACGATATCTTGTTCTCTTATGGCATTTTAGTCGTTTGCATTTTAAGCTGAACAAACTCATTATTATTCTAGCGATGATGCGTTGGCGTTGTGCTCTAGCGAAATTTAAAGCTATATTCTTTTCAACAAAAAAAATACTTTGAGCTTGAGATTAATTAAGTACATAAGCAGCAGTAAAAGTTATGGTTTTTAGTTTATTAGCTTTTCATCAAGTTCAGTCTAGTGGGAAGGTAAGTAGTTGGTAGTAGTCGTAGAAGTGAAAGTAGAATTAGGTAGAACGTACTTAGTTAGTTGAAAAAAAAGATAGTTAAAGTGAGCAGTAGAAATTCGTAGTAAAGAGTTTTTCTTTTTTACTTGCTGGAATGTTGGTATTTCATTTTGGTTTTTGTAGTTGTGAATGTGAATTTCTATATTGGGTTTAGAATTTGCAAAGTCTAATCTAATCCATAAATAATTCAAGGTAAAGAGTTTAAAAAGTTATAGAAAATTAAAAGGAAAATTCAATTAAATTCATTAACTCATGGATTTTGCTAAGTAAGGGTTAGGGATCTCAAAATCCCGGTCACTGGCGTTGACCGAGATTCAAAGTACCTCTAAAATTACCTCGTCTTAAGCCATGAATACTATTCACATGTTAACACCTGTGGCCTCTTTGGAAAATAGGTTACGGGCAACCCGGCTATCAGGCTAAATTCAGTAAGTCCCTGGCCTGAACTTTTTGAAGGAGAACGATATTCCAAAATTCCTTTCTAATTCAACGGTCTATTAAAGAACATTGAAAATAAACTCTCCACTCCCTTTTCTGTTAAACACTTTATCACTTCCATTCCTTCGAAACCGGATGATATTGACAGTCGTTGCCAGTAGAAGGATGCGGAGCATTTTCACACTTAAAAGTAGTATTAAAGCATTCGTCTGTCTGGTCACTGTAGAGTTTATCAGGTTGAAGTCTTCGCTATATAGGCAACAACGAGCTGATACATTTGGCCAACGTCTATACATCACACAACTCCAAGATGGCATTTGAAAGTCGGTATTTACTCAATGAAGTAGCGGATAAGATAGGATAAGACAGGCAAGGAGATAAGTATGTTGACAGAATTCTGTAGAAATTATTCAAATAAAAAAGGAGGAAGAATCAACATCTCATTACTTCTGTTTGTGCTCAGCTAATAGGAGCAGCAAAATATCCTAGGTGAGTAAAGGAATTTTTTTACGAGCAGTCCGACTTGGGGCTTGGCGCTTGACTTAGAAGACCTTTTAAAATATTTAATAGCTTCCAAATGGTTTGATGTTATTTTAAGAGGGTAGATGAACACCGACGTGGTATCAGAATTTGCAATCTTTGGCCTAAAAAAAAAGAAGAGAAAACTTCCAGCATTTCAAATCACTAGCTCAAATAAAACATAAAATACTACTTTAAATCACCAGTTTAGTTTTCCTCTTCTGTTTTTTTTTGATGTTTTTTGTTTTTGTTTTTTTTTTTTTTGGTTTCCAAAATGTAATTGAATGAAATTCCTTACTCGAATAGCAGAGATAATTAAAATTTTTATTTTTTACATGTGAAAAATATGTTTGCACTTGTTTTGTGTGCTGCATATTATCCAAAGGCATTTAATTTTGTAAACGCCAGGACGAGAGGAATAGGGGAGGGGGGGGGGGAGAGGGGGCAGGGGGTGTAAAAAGAAAGAAGCCGAAAAAACCTACTTTGCTAAATTCATAGAAACCACAAAAAATGCAGCACAGTAAATAAAATCAGAAATACTCAGTAATGGAACAAAAGAACGTATAGCAACACTGGCTGTATTTAGGGTTACAGGAGCAGCAGTAACTGAAATATAGTAAAATGAAAAGAAAAAAACATAAAAGGAAACCAAAAAAATGCACACGAAAAGCAACAAATTTGCTGCTACAATGGCATCAAAACACAAGAATGAATTCTAATTTAATTTGCTACTACAATTTGGAAAGGCAAACGATGTTTGAGCTGCTTTTACATTTGGTAGCTTACATATTTTTGCTATTCTTTTTTCATATTTATTTACTAAGTATTTTCAGGATTGTGTGGTAATTTAAATGAAAAGTAAAAACGAATAAATGCTGGTGGCAAGCAGCCAGCCAGTTAGCCAGTGTGGCTATTGCTGCTAACGCTGCTATTGCTATTGTTTTAATGTAGTTTTCATGTACCATGTACTATTGTCATGTTACTTAAATTTCTTGTGTACTTGTGTACTTGTTTACTTCTAGGTAAAAAATATAAATATGTTGGTGTAATAAAATAATTGAAATATTTATTTTTAAAGCTACAATACCAGCAGCTAGCATACATCAAAATTCAGGTAAAGGTATATTACTTGTACTCCCCTTTTCTAAATTTTTCGCTTACCTTCTCGTCTGAACCATCCGGGCAATCTGGATCACCATCGCACACCCATTTTTTGGTAATGCATGCGCCGTCGGCACATGAAAAATCGGTACGTGCATTGCATGCCACCACTGGGCAGCCCACTTCATCGCTATCATCACCGCAATCATCATCATGATCGCATACCCAACGTTTTTGTATGCAACGTCCATTGCTGCAGGTGAACTCATCAGAGCGACAAGTTTCATCTGTGAATGTAAAGTGGGGGTAGTACGAAAGTGGAAGTGATGGAAGAGAGAATAATTAAAATGTTAGTGAAAATTTCAAGTTGTAAATTTTATCGTTAATCAAGTTAGTAAATATAACAGAGGAGGATTTTCTTCTTTATTCATTTATTAATACTTTAATAAAAATTGTTAAGTAAATATGCAAAGTAATAATTAATAAGCAACATTCAATTAGATCTAAGTTATGGACATAAATAGGTGAAATTATTGTAGTGTTATGTATTTATTTATGTTCTATGTACTAATGATAATTAAATTTAAAATTAAATATTATAAGTTTCCAATTATACAAAATCATCAACCAGTTGCTTAGTATAAAAAGTAGCACATACTTAAATCTGATTTCAAAAAATGAAAAATAAGTACTTAGTTGAAATTGTCTAGGGAGTATCTAGTGTGTAGGGAGTTTCCTCCTTTTAAGACCACCAAGCTGTGTAATCCAGCCAAGGCTTTTATTTCTTAGACGATGCCCACTTGGACGTTCAGTTACAGCATGTGACAACTTTCACTTTTCTTCAGTTGTAAATTATATATATAAAAATCGTTAACAATATTAAGTAAGAGCATTTCCTAAGCGAATTTTTTGTGAAATTTTGCCATTTCTGAAGAGCTGAAAACTCACATGTAAATGAAAGAAAGTACTATTTGAAATACGAAAGACTATTTTGACTAATAATTGTGAAAATATGCTCCTCCATTCACCGTACCCTTAATACTGCATATGTTGTATCTATCTGAGTTGCATGTGATTGTCAGGAGTCATAGTATTGTAGTCTAGCTGGTATTTAACTGGTTCTTGACCACCCCAGTGAATAAGTGTGGTTGTGATAATGGAGGCTGCATCACAGTAAACCGTTTTTACTCTAAATTCGTGGAGTGAATATTAGTACTTCACAAATTTCTGGTCGATAAAGCAAGATATAAAATAAACGATATTGCTCGCCAGGTGCTAACAGCTAGACGCTGGACTCAAAGACTTACGCATACTTTTTCGATACTCCACGCTACCCACTTTCCTAGGTACCCCATTCAGCCCTCTCCTCTCCTGAAAACCCTTCAAAAAACTAAATAAAAAAATAAATAAAAAAATAAGAAAAGGTTCAAGATTTATAAATGATAAAACACCCGTAATTATTATGACCCATTCCTAACCCGCACCCAATTCTTGATGAACTTTTTCATACAGGATCGAATCTGGATAGAGTAAACTTTAATGTAGAAAATCGGGAACAAAAGTTCACAAAACTTTCGCTTGTGTGGTACTGTAATAAATATTAAGAATTATTTAAAAGTGAACAGACAAACTCGAGAAATCATTTCATATAATTATTAAAATAAATTGAACGAAAATCTTAACTTGACCCTAAAAAAAGTAAAAGTTAAATATTAAAAATACAAGAAAGTAAAAATAATTTAATCCAATCACCAACTAGAAAACAGAAGCTAAGCTAAAATGAAATCAACAATAATAGTAATAATAAGTATAGAACAAATATCAAATATTGTGGGTACTTATATCAAGAAAAAAGGTATCCAACCGACAGCGAGTAATTACAACAGAACAAAAAGCATATGAATTTACTCTGTAGTAGAGTAAAAACAAAAATGACAATACCAACAACCAGAACGAAAACGTAAAATTGTAACTGCAAACAGGAAACTAAAGTGTCTTCGTGTATGTGTGTGTTTGTATCTGTGTAAATAATTGTATGTATGTGTGCATAAGTCATTTTTTAAGTGCTATGTAGTATGTATAGTAAGTCAATATATGTAGTAAGTGTGTATTACCAACACCACAGTAATGTATTGTCACTTTGTTGACAATAATCGAAAAAAATATTTACAACTATAGCAAGAAAATAAAGCCAAAAAGAAATATTATATTGAAGTGTGTACTATACGTGTGTTAATGTGTGTGAATGTGTGTGTGTGTGTGTGTGTGTGTATTTAAGGTAGACAAGGTATACGAAAAACTACGAAAATGTATGGAATTCTCCTTTCAAATTCCCCAAAAAACAAAATCGAAAGAAAAACGGAAAAGTATCTTACTGCAGGAAGCCTCATCGGAACCATCGGAGCAATCTTTGCTCTGATCACACATCCATGCTAATGGTATACATTCACCCTCGCCAGTTTTACATGAGTATTCATCGGGTGAGCACGTTTTACTCTCTGCAAAAATGTAAATGAAATGATTTTTGTTATAATTATTTTTAAACGAAAAAGAAAGAGAAGAAAAAAAACAAAACAACTTAAGTGAAATCAATTGTTGAACTATTGAGAAATTTGCAGTGTGTGTGTGTGAATTTGCTGTTGGTTTTTGAGTTTTTGTATTTTGTAGTAGTAAAAGTAGATCAAGAGTTGATTAACGCATAACCTCACTCTCCCTCCTTCTCTCTCTTACTTTTTAGTGATGTCACTCAGAGTGACTCGTTTGTTTTGTTTTATTTTAATTATTGCATTAAATCATTACTCTCTTTCACTTACTTACGCGCTGCACTCTCTTCCTTTTTCACACTCGCACTCTCTTTCATAGATAGTACTGCGATTTGCAATGCACGTATATACATATAATGTACTGTATGTAAATGTGTGCGCCTATTTGTATGCTTAAACATTTTTCAACATTTGCGTATACATTTCAATTAGAGATTCCATCAACCACGTTCACAAATTTGCGTAGAAATTTGCAATTATCTTTTATTTGTATTTGTTTTAGCAATTGTATTTACATTTGCGCACTCACGTTTCTTTCTAAGTACATATTTATGCATATGTACGTGCATCTGTGTCTGTATGTATATTTTTGTTTTACGTGTTTGCTTCATGTGTATTTTAGTGTTATAATGCCAAATATTCTTCTTCGTTTATTTAACTAGCGAAAATTCTAATTTTACACTAATTGCATAAAACTTTCTCTTGATAAATGCATTTAAAATTGCAAACACATTTTACATGTGTCTACGCACATATACATACATTCATACGAGTACATACATATATACAATGTTGACGAAAAGTATTCAAACGATTTCAAATACTAGTTGATAAATTTGTGAAGTTTTCATTTTAAATAGAAGTACTAGTATCTGTAGTAGAGAAGCATGCTATCGATCACATCTGGGAACAAGGTACGACCTTTTGCAATAATTTGAGGACGTATACTTTTGTTATTGGAGATGGTTATATTTGACTGAAACTTGGTAACGGTTTGGCAAGTTTCACTAACAATAGAAGCGGAAAAGCGATTACTGTTTGAGGGTGGTTAGACCTGGAACACGGTCTAAATTTGGACATCTTCTTCTACTTATAATAAGTACTTTCTTAATTGTATATGTATGTATAAGAAATATATTTGTCATAAATGAAATTCCTATTTGCATAAACTAAATATTATTTAGATTGTAACTTTCTTAATTGTAAATGTATGTATAAGCAAAATATTTGTCATAAATGAAATTCCTAGTTGCATAAACTAAATATTTGTTTACATTGTAGCTATCATTTACAAATTGTCACACGTAATTAAATACTCTCGTATGCATAATAATAACATTGCATATGAGAGCATGTAATCATGTCGTGAGAATTTGAACGTAATACTTTAAAAATATTAAAGGGCTCAGTTGAAAAATACTCAGTTCAGAAATGACTCATCTGAAGTGCCCGAAACCGAAAGAAATTCACTGCTTTGACACTCTTTGACAACGAACAAACTTCATTAATAAAAAAGGTAATAAAAACACTTACACTTAAAAAACTTACTTACTTATAAATTGTTAGAAAAACATCAAGCAAAAGAATTGGAAAGTTTTTAAAAAAAAAAAAAAAACAACAGAACAACAAAACTAAGTAAATTTGTCACACAATTTTCAGACTTTTCAAAACTAATGAGCAATGAAGTAAGAAAAGCTATTGAAAGAAAAAAAATAAACAAAAATAGTATTAAAGACAAGTAAAAATAGAAGAAAAAGTTAGAAGAAATTCTTAAGATTCTTTTTTTTTTTAGATTTTTTAAAAAAATACTTAACTTAACAGCGAAACGTAGAAGGTTGTCAGTTGTTGTTGTTGTTCTCGCGGCAGTTGTCACTGACGGTATTGGCAACAGCAATAGTTACAACCAACAACAGTTACAACAACAACCTAAATCGAAAATAGCAGTAGTAAAAATAATAAAATCAGTGACAATAATAGCAGTGAAACTAAACAAAGGAAAAGTGACTTTGATGCACAAACAAACACAATGTCGATGAGACGAAGAGGAAATGGCCGTAGTATGGTATAGGGAAAGAAAGTAAGTCATGGAAGGGCGATGCTATAAAAGTAGTTTGTGTGCATAAGATTCTACATTGAATTGCGTTGAAACTTAACTTCATTTGTCGAAAAACTAAAAGCATTTAAAATTAAATTAAAATTAAATTGCAAAATTTATTGCCTGTTTGTATGTGCATGTATGCGTAATCATGTGAGTTTGCTATATAGCTGGAAAATTGAAAATGTGATTGCTGTTTATGGGTGATTCTGTGCTGTTGCTTTAAATTAAATTAAAATGCTTTTATTGGAAAATAAATTGTAGCATATGTATGCGTATACAAATAATTTCATTATTAATGGTAAAAGGACTAGCTTACTACTTACTTATACAAGGGGTGTGTAATAAATACATGCCTCAAATGAGCATGTCTGTAGGTAAATGATTGATTTCATTATGTGAAGCAAAGTGGAAATACTAATTAAAATGCTGTTAAATGAAATCGTTTGTTTGTTTTATTGTGTGTAATAAACACAAACACTTCTGCTGTTTGTATGTAGTTTGATGGGTGGGAATGTTGATTTAAAAACATTTTTTTTTTTAACTTTTTTACTAACGATTTTTAATAAAAAGCCAAAAATAGTGTAGAATCTTTATTTTGTCTAGTAAATGTTGATGTAATTGCGTCGATGAAAGAATAAGTGAAATATGAAAACTTTTATATTGGTTTTAATTATTAACGGAATTTTTCAGATTTCTAATACCATATGATAGTACGTATAATAAACTCAAAAAATATGCACAAAACTCAGCAGTTTCTAAACCAGTACATTTATAT
Organism: Palloptera scutellata; assembly: GCA_958295655.1. Lineage (NCBI taxonomy): Eukaryota > Metazoa > Arthropoda > Insecta > Diptera > Pallopteridae > Palloptera > Palloptera scutellata. The sequence continues at coordinate 92,466,953 of OY282450.1, forward strand.
ATGGAGTTTCTCCAGCAATGCATAAGGAAATATTCAATGAATTAAAGAAATGTGATGTTAAGGGCTTTCAAAGTTGACGAGTTTGAGATGAGTTTCATGCCATAATCACTCATACGTCAGATGGTGTGGTATTTTTGTGTCTATTATATTTTTAACAAATATTTTGACAAGTTTTCCTGCATCCAAAGGATTACCTGGTACTCCAGGTAATGCTCTCAATGTTTTTATTGATATGTTTATTCATGTTTATTGCCAGTCTTGTGCCTCACATCAAATTTGGCAGAGTATATTTATAATGTAAAATACCTCAAGAGTTTCGCACTCGTTTTCTATAACAACTTAACAGGAAATCAGCTGACCAACTTCCTTAGCTGCTGAGAAAGGATACTGTTGTGCATATGCTTGTGTCTGTTAAATATAATATAAAATATAATATTGCTTACTAATCATTAATTTAGTTTACATCTACCACTTAATTATGTTAGCGAACATTTATTATAATAAACTATACACTACACGCACTACTTTGCGTATGAGTAACTAACATTTAATTTTAGTATTTTCGAAAATATTGATATAGTAAATTTTAATGCAAATTTACTGCTGCTACTGTTATAATACTAGTACTCGTATGTATGTAAAACCCACTCTGCTTTACTGTTGTTTACACTCTAACACTTTTCAAATATTTTACACAGCAAAATCAAATCATTTGCGCCTAATTAATTCTATTGCTCCTCTGTGCAACGCCTTCAAATTTGACTTTGCTTTTGCTTTTACTTTTGCCTAAGTATTTCAACACTGCGCCCCAAAATTGTTTCCACTTCAATACATTGCAGCGTGCTAGGCCAGCTACACTGTTGCTACCCACTACCACGGTATACTACTATAATTTGTATATGCTGTTGTTATTTTGCAGGAACGTTGCTTTTATAACATTTCATTTTCCAAATCATTACATTAAGCAAATTAACTTTGAAGTAAAATTTTCAAATATTTCCATTCACACTATGCCGAAAAAAACGAAAAAAATCTAAAAAAAAAATATATAATGTCGGAGCAATAGTAAGAAAATGGACGGAGCTGGCGAAGATGGTGGGTTAGGAGGTGTTTCGAAGAGTTGGTATGTAGAAGCTGGAAAAATGAAAACCGTTTAGATTAATAGCTATCGACTATATTCGTGGTGTTACTTATTTGGCATACGAAACGATGTTATGTAATCTTTTGGTTTTTAATTGATAGTGCGAGAAACGGAAGGATTGATGGGGGAGTGTGGGTGAATGAGAGGTTGGTATTTGAGCTTTGAAAAATCATCAAAGTATAAAGAAACTTTTTAATTATGCATTTATCGAATGCTGATCATCATTCTAAAGATTATAGCTCTGCGCAGAACTGTTATTTAGAGGAATAGACACAAACATAGTAAATATTAGCAAAGGAACTATGGAAATTTGGGTAGCTGAGAGATTTTAAGGAGGACACAGAAGCAAAAGTTTTTCAATTAATGATTTTAATGATGATGCGCTATCATTTAGATTGATGAAAGTGAATCTGAATATCTTTAGAAGGCATATTTCAATTAAAAAGTAATTTGTAAAGTGTTTAAGTGTTTGAATTTAAGTCTTGCATTGAGAAAATGTGGAAATGAAACTTGACAAATAAGCCAAAGTTTTTATCTTTGCTGTTGCATTTACGTATACGCTTTTAAAGGAATAAAAGCTGTACAATTCGAGTGAAGAATGTCTGATGCAATAAAAATCACTCATACGTCAGGTTGTGCTGTATATGTATGCTCTATTTTTAACAAAAAAATATTTTGCAAAGCTATTTTTACTATTCCAAAGTGAAAGCAAATCTTTGAGGTAAACAGTTATCTGAAAGTTTGTTTGTATTAAAAAAAAAAAAAAAATAACCTTCAAAGTCTGTATGCATACAAAAACTACTGCAAGACAATAATATTTTCGCTATGATGAATGAGAGCTGCTGCTGAGTGACATTCTCAGTAGGAAACATATTCAATTGTGATTTACTCACTAAGTCTGCATTACAGAATTTTTGTTTCTAATTTGTTTAAAGTTGATTACTGCTAAGCATAAAATTTTGAGCACATTTGGCGAAATACAAATGTACCAAATAAATGAAAATAGAAGAAAAATTATAAAAAGTTCTCTAATTGAATTGAAGCTTGAGAGGTAGGAAAGAATCATGAGAGAATCGAAATTCCACTATAAAACTTTGAAAATTTTTGGGAATATGTTGTAAAAGGAACAAGCTACAGAGAAGTTCTGGTTTAATTTGTCTTCTAAAATTGTAAAAATGTTAGGAATTTGTGAAATCAATTAGAAATAAATATATAGGTTAGGGGCAAAATTGATATCCTGGGAGTTTTTCTGAATTTTATAAGTTACCACCATTTAACCTTTCTCTCAGCTTGAGAGTTCAGTTCATTACTATTTGAATTTAAATTGCTTCGTAAAAATTCTGATATTCTGATTCTGTTAGGATTTACATTCTCCAAAGAATCTGTAGGAAACAATAAGTACTCGTACCTCACCTCAAAATTATATTCAATACTAGCAATGAATCATTAAAATTTATATATGAAAGTCACTGATGTCACTCATTGTTGAGTGTTGACAGTCTTTAGAATCCTACTAGGTATTTCACATATAACTTTTTTTTTTCTATATATTCCCAAATAAATGTTTATGTGTTTTTGTGCAATATTCTATGCTATTATACTTCAATAAAATCTTTACATTGATCAGCTTTTATGCCAACACAATACCAAAAGTGATACTTGCATGATGCAGGCGCAGAGCGAGCAACCGAAAAAAAGTTCTAAACAATTTGGGGCAATTGATAAAAAGATGAAAATTGAAGAGAAAAAAAATAAGAAGAGTATGCTAAGAAAAAAGTGAAGTACATATGCAAAAAAGAATGAAACGAGTAGCGAGCATAAGAGTAATTGGGTTATTTCTCACAAAAGAAAAGAAAAAGCAGCAAACAAAAAGGAAAAAATGTGTGAAGAAAAGATGAAATTACCATACAAATTTAAGTACACAAGCAGGCAGGAAAGCATTCATCACGGAAGAGAAGCAGACAAGGAATCAAGGAAAGGCAAGCAAGGATACAAGCAAAAGGCAGGCAAGGTAGAAAAGGGGAATTGGAAGTAAAAAGAAATCAGTCAGAGAAGTAAAGAAAAGCAGAAAGAGTAGCAAAGGAGTAAAGCAGGCAGTCAGGCTGGCAAGTGTATAAAATGACAACGCCGCCAAGAACTATCATGCCTTCTATCTACTTTGAAAGCATTGGAAAAAAGGGGAAAAGTATGATGGAAAAAAGAGCAGGCAATGAGGTTTGCTAAAAAAAATCTCTTAAATGAAATATTGCATTAAAAAAAATAGTGACTAGCAACAAAAAAAAAAAAAGAAACGTAATAAAAATGGTAGTAGTAGTAGTAGTAAGAAATGTAATGCAAAGTTGCATTGATTATAAGCAGACTTTAGTGTGAAGGAAAACCAGAAAAAGTGCAATTGCAAGAGCAATTGCAAGGGGAAGACAAGGAAAATAAAAATTTGTTCTGCTTACTGATAAATTTCAATTACAAAAGCTCAATAGAAATTGAAAGCTGATTTCTTTTGTAATACGATCATATTTCGCATTTTCACAAGCGTTGCCGTCTTCTGCTTTTTTTGTTTTCATACTATGTTTTTCTATTGTGGTCAAGTATTCAGTTTCATTTTACAATGATGAATGTAAGCTTTTTTTGTCGCAAAATTGTTAACTTTTCTACACACAAAAACGAACGGCTTTTTCCCTTGGAGTGTGTGAGTGGAAAAATATAAAAACGGTGTCCTATCATGAATTGTAAAACACACTGACACTTAAAATAAGTAGGAGAAAAAAATCGCATATATTTTAATATACATACATTATTTAAGTAGCATATAAAAAGAGTTGTCTACCTTTTTTTCTTCAACGTCCTTAACCTGATGACATAATAGAGAAAAGTAAAGTTAAAAAAAATTTTAAAATAAAGCTTTTACTTTAATTTTTCGCATTTTTCGCTTGGGAGTTTCTTTTTTTGTTTCAAGAAAATATATAAATACTTTTACTCTTCTTGAATACCAGAAACATAAAAAAATGAATTCCTTGCTATTAAAAATGCATAATATATTGCAAAGTTTTTCTTCAACTTCAAATGGCTTTGAGTACCTTCTCATATTTTAAAAAGTTTCCAGCAGAATAAATTCGTGTTTTATTTATGGGTTTTTCCAGCATTATACAAAATCGTGAAATTAAGGTAAAAGTTTTTGGAAGTTTATTAAAGTCTAGTTAATTAAAATTTTTTCTTTTAAATTATAACAAAATGAGAAAAATTTAATTTGTAGAAACTGGTAGGTAATAAAATGAGTGTGCAGAGGCTTAACCTTTCGCTTTTGGCTATTGGCAGTCTAGACTTATTTATTTGTTTGCTACTGGATTTTGCTTATATAAATCGATTGTATTTTTAAACATGGAGAGAAAATGACTATCAGCATCGGAGGAGATTATGTACTTGAACTTATTGATATACTTTTATATACTTACACATGTGGAAAAATATCAAATCAAGTTGATACTAAAGAAAATATAGGCTTTTGGAAGCTTTTTTCTTAAAAGATACTGAACTCTAAATTATCGATATTTTTCTGTAAATAAATATCAAACCAAGTTGACAGTTAAGAAAGTAACAGTAGGGTTTTTTTTTGCCATTTTTCTATAAAATTGCATACTACATAAAAGCCAAATTGAATTGACTAATCGACAGTATCAACTTTTGACACATTTACTATAAGATATGTAAAATTAACTACTAGTCAAGTTGACATTGTCGATAAATTCATCTACTTAACACATTTTTGTATGTGATAAATGTAAAAAACGGCGGCAACATCTTTTCATATATGAAATAAGATGTGAAATTAAATTGACATTATCAATAGAAAAGATTAAGATTAAATGTCAATAAAAATTTACTTAACTTTCTTACCCATCAAGTTAGCATTAAGTACCTACCAATAGAAGCAAATTCTTGACCTGGTAATATTGACACATTATAAACACTTTTTGACACTTTCTGACACATTATTACGTAAATTACGTATAAAATAAATTGCCAATTAAAGTCATCACAAATGATTGATTTCATCTTTACAACATATTTGGAGATTAAATAAATATCAAACCAAGTTTTACCAAGTTTTTTTTTCTTAGTTCAGACAATATTAATATAAAGTAATAGCTTTTTGACAGTTGTTTACAATTTGACAAAAAAAAAGGTGTTAAATTAAAGCGATGTTATCAATGTATTATTTTTGACATATGTATGTATTTCTAACTGAAATAAATGCCAGTTAAATTCTAATTTATCGATGGTATTAACTTTTTGTAAGTCAAAAATATCGATAAAAATCATATTTTTGGAACATTCCCACATTAGATACAGGTCAAATCAATTACATTTGCATTCTCAAAAATGCATAAAAGTGGAAATTGTTTAGCTACACAACATAGATTAAAATCAAGAGTAGAATACTTATGGTAAATTTCGTCTCTGATTCTCCCTCCTTCTTTCTCCCAACTATCAATCTTCCTTCCATTCAACACATTGCTCTGCATTCATAGGGGTACACCGTAAGTGTTGAATGAAGCAATACAAAAAAAAATAAAAAAATAAAAAATATTTAAAATTACTCATACGTCAGGTAGTGCTATTATTATAAAAGAAACTGAAATCTTTTAATGTTTATTTTGCAATTTTTAGCATTTATTTTCATTTATTTCTATTTTAAGTTAAAGGGAATTTCGCTTTGGGTTTTTTTCCTTTCTACTTTTCACGAGAGCTTAAAACTTCTGCCAGGTATTTCCATCTTTTTTTCGGACAATAGTTCTAATGCCTTGTTAAGTAGTATTTTTGGTTGATATTTTTGGTTTTTGACGAATGGAACGTCTCCATGTGTTTTGCGGTCCCCCAAGGTTCTTGCCTCCTTGTGGTTCTAGACATAAGTAATTATTCTTTTCTTATACATAATCACCCTAGTCTCATCTCCTAATGTCATTAAGGGATGCCACAGGGAGTTTTTGAGAGAACCTTATTACTTCAAATTGACTTCGAATGGGTTTTACTATCCAACTCTTTGGTTTTCTATGAAAGGGTTCTCTTCTTAGCTCTGCGAAACTCTGACTATCTAAGGAAGTCTACGGCTGATTCAGACAATCTTAAATTTCTTCAAGTATTATGAAAGGAATAACTCATTTTACTGAACAATTTTAGATGAGGTTTTAAATTATAATTTTTAATTCTGCATGAATCGCTATTATTCTTAGTGGAATTGTTATCTGTTAAGTATGAGAAAGAATTCTCGAATTGCAGTTTTAGTTTCCATCCCAGCCAAATTAAAGTAATAAATTTCTAAGCTAAAAAGTGTCTCCCAACTCATCACCAGCACTATATGGTAAATGAAATTCATACGCGTGTTGGATATCACGCTCGTATGCGTAAGAGTATGTAGTCACTCATACAGACATTTCCACTAAGTAAAATACTGAACTAAAATACTAAATTTTATGACTTTCTACATGAATGGACCCCAGGGTTGTGCGCGAACACACATTTTCATAAAAGAAAATACTTACTAAGCCACAACAAATTTCATATATGCACACACAATTGCGCTGAGAAAAAGAAAAAGAAACAGCAGAAAACACAGAAAACAAGAACAAACGAATAAGCTTAAATTGCAATAAAAATACGAGTAACCAACCACCAGCGTAGAAAATTTATTGCATACCTGCCACATAATTTTCACACTTTTCGGCATACCTAAATACGAAGAGGAGGTATAAGTACACACGTGTGTGCGTTTTGTATATCTATATTTTATTATTAAGCACATACACGGAGAATGGAAATAATGTTTGTGTTTGTGTGAGTAATAAAATTTAGCTCATACCACATTCCGATAATAAATAGAAGCTAAAAAAAATATATATAATCTAATCGGATATGAAATCAAGTGAATTTGTAAAAGTAGAATTACATTATTGACGATGGCGATGACGATGACGATGCTGTTGGTGAAAGTGTTGTGGCTGCTGGCAGGCTGGTTGGCGGTTGCCAAGGCAATAGTAACAGCCACCAACATAGCCAGCAGCAAGTGAAACAGCAAGCAGCTGTAAGATTAGAACATCATAAACAAAGGACATCATTAGAAGTTATAGGTGGTGCATGTGTGTACATGTATGCAAGTAAGTGTGTTTTGCGTGTGTGTGTGTGTGTGGTTACATGACCTTTCCAGTTACAAATGCTTATATTGCTTCATATGTACGTACATATGCATGTAGTTTAATGACTAAATGATAGCATTGTATGCTGTTATGACCATAGCACATAGACGCACGCACACACATTCCAGAAAGACCATTTTATATGAATATATGTGCATGCACACTTACATAAACCTTCTCGTATGCACACAGTTACATTTTAGTTAGGCATTTAGGGTTAGACTTCTGTTTATGATAGTGGTGTATGACACTGAAATGCCATCAACAGAAACACCAGCAGCACACGCTGACTAACAACAGAAATAATAATCCGACCATTTACTACATATGTGCGTTTGTGTGACACAGACAGTGCGTTTATGTTAATTGCTTAAAATGTAGTGTATTTATTTTACATACGTGTGCATAACTACGTGAAAGTAGATACCTATTACTTAGTATAAGAATTTCACGTTTGCATAACTGCTCACACTTTCTTTCTTACTTTCTCTCTAGTAATCTCTCCCTCCCTGTGTTTTTTCCCCCTACAGCTTTTCACTGTCTGTCAGAGTGTCTGTGCTTGTGAGTACGTGTTGTTTGAAAATTTCTTAATTATAACCATAGATAAGAGAGTGTTCAAATTGCAAAAGTTATGCGTATTACAGCAATTTCATCTATAGCATTTTGAATGCTGCTCCGCTCGGGAAAAAGGAATTCGTAAGCGTGTGTATGAGCATGTGTGCTCAATGGAATGTACATTATTTGTGGGGGGGTTAGTATGTGGAATGTGTTAGTTGGAGGTAAGGCAGGCATGAGAAAGGCGGGTTCTACTCAACGTTATGCAGAAAAGTAAATGTATATTGTGCATTCTTTTTGGCATTTAAATTACATTTAGAACTTTTAAAACCATGTAGTAGCTATATTTATGGTAATATGCGATAATTTCTAAAATGAGAACAAGAAAGCGGAAGAAAATACCGATTACAGCTAAAAATTATTGAATTATGGAATGTCAAGAAGGCTGGCTTATTTTGAATTAATTAACAAATAAATTAAATATTGTAAATTTGTATTTTTCTGCTGCATAAATAACTTCTTCATGGAAATCCATAAATTTTGAAAATAATGCATTGTTTTTTTTGTACTTAGCGTTAAGATTTGATATTTTTCTCCATTGTAAGTATTGCAGCTATTTCAGTTACCCAAATACTTGCAATTATGATACATTCATGCTAGCAATAACTCATAACATATTCAGGTAAACATGTCATAACAATAAGTATATGTTGGTGTTCGAGTGGGTATGCGTTAGTGCTACATACTCGCATACATAATTTATGCATATTTACACTATGTATGCAACGTCAAGTATTATGAAAAATTGTTTTGTTATTTGAATTTGTAGGTAAGGTAAATATAAATTATATTTCGATATTTACTCTTTATTCGATGTAGCTGTATGGAGAGCCTGGATTTTGTTTAAGATAAAGATTAAGATAAATATAATTTGTTGTTAATAGCTATTCATTTATTTTGAAAAACAAAATATTCAACAGATATCAGTACAAGGTAACAATATTTACGATATTTGATTATGGTAATATGTAGAAAGTAAGTAGTGGACAATAATACGTATGTAATACATATGTGTTTTTGTGTGTAATTGTTCAAGTTAGTAGTACCGCATACATACCATACAAACGTGGATATTTTTTTGTTTGAAACTACTTCTATAAGGAGTGCGTCGAATAAAATTGTCTGGTACAAAAATGATGAAATCTTTTGAACCAGTAGTCCGACTTTTTTAAACTAAAGTATTATATTTTGCAAATTATTTTTAGATTAAAAAAATAGAAACAAGAAACTACAAATTATTAGTTTTTAATAAAAAGTTTTAATTTTTCAGGAACCCCTTCCATTAATGTTTTTATGGTAGTGTCCGACACCCTCACAGCTGCTGCAGACCACTTTCTTGTGAAATATTGAAGGTCTTTGGCCACTTTTTTTGTTACTTTCATCTCCCTTTTCACTAAAGCCCAGTGTACCTCTCAATCGGCCTTAGTTCTGGACAGTTTGGTGGATTGGCTTCTCTAGGCACTAAAATCACTTCATTACGTTGGAACCACTCTAAGGCCGTTTTGCTGTAGTGACATGAAGCGAGGTCAGGCCAAAAAAACGTAGACACTTCATGTTGACGTAAAAATGGAAGCAATCTCTTTTGCAAGCATTCCTTCAAATATATTTCGCCGTTGATTGTACCCGATGTCACGAATGTGCTGCTCCTTTTGCCACAACTACAAATTGCCTGCCAAACAAGGAATTACTTTGGGAATTTTGTAATTTTTTTGGTTTTGCATTTTTCAGCGACATTTCCTCGAGAATCAGCTGTATAAAATTCCTGGCCATGTAGCTGGGAAAAGTCCGCTAAAACATAAGTTTCACCGTCCATTATGCAGCATTCAAAATGCTTGACTACATCTCGGCTCAGCATTTTCGCTCGTTGTTTTGCGGTTTCATTCTTCACGGCGTTTCTATCCGGAACTTTTTGAACTTTGTACGTCCTCAGCCCAGCTTCCTTCTTAGTCCTGCACACAAAAGATTCTGAGCAACCAGCCTATCCCGCCAATTTCCTTCCCGAAATGTTTGGATCTCTCTTTAAAATGGTCACAACGTTCTTCGCCTTCTCACAGTAATGTGGCCCCTTCTTTTTACCAGAACCTTTCTTCCGATCAATACGCAGTTTTTCCTTAAAACGTTTAATAACGCGAGAAATGGTTCTATGGCATCCTCTATGGTTCCTCTTTGGCATTTTTTTTGAATGACCACTTTCTTGCACTACCACTTCGGTTGACATTTTCGCGTTAAATAAATTTTTATTGTCTTTAACTGATACATAATACAAAGCTAATTAATTTAATTCAAAGCTACTAAGATAAAAATTTTTGATTTTGAATCTTTCAATAGCACAGTATGGGAAGAAATGTAACGGACAATTTGGTTCGTCGCAGTCCTTATGATCTCACTACACGATGGCAGCTCCAACAAATCACACAAAAAAAACCTAGTGTTTCATCTATGAGATTTCCACTCCACTACACGATGGCAGCTCCAACAAATCACACAAAAAAACCTAGTGTTTCATCTATGAGATTTCCACTCAAGCACAAAATCCCATCATAAATCAGTCATACGCCATGTGCCACTTTAAATTATAAATTTACTGTGAAGGCACGGCGAGAGAGTGCAGTGAAGAAAATGCTAAATATATGCACACAACGATGTATATTTCAACAAATGCATAACTAATTTGATATAAATTTTACAAGAAATTACATTAAATTTCAACATATCACTTATACGTCAGGTTAACCCATTTAATTTTTGTTTTCAACCACACTATGCTCCAACATTTACAACCACATATAAGCTATAGATAACTGTGAAAAAGAAAGAAAAAAAAAGGATATATATTTCAGCCACCAACAAGGAGCATATGCTGCAAGACATTTTAACAGCAGCAGCAGTAGCAACAACAGCAAATGCTTGACAAAACTTTTCAGCTTTTGCTGCTTTTTTTTCTTTTTGCATATTTGTCTGTTGCATACAATTTAATGAAAACGTTTTTATCCTTTCTCTCTTTGCTGCTACTGCCTGCTGTTGCTACTTGGTTTTCTTTCACATTCATTTGAATATAAAATTTCTGCTTTTTGTTTTTGTTTTTTGATACTATATTTGTTAATATATTTAAATAAAAAAGCATTACAGTAACACATATCTAAATAAGCATGAGTAAGAGCATCAGCACAAAAGACATTTGCCACATGTCAAGTATGTGTGACAGCCAGCAACAGCAGTAGAAGCAGTAGCTTTGCGTGTGTTTGAACTTTGTACACGTACATGGGAGTTGTTTGAAGAGAGGGGGAAGCGAGGACAGCCAGAGCAGGCAGAGAACAAGCAAGCTAGCAAGAGAGTCATGTAAAAACAGAAATTTAAATGAAATGAATTAACATAATTCCTTTTTGATTTTTTTTCAAGTTCTTAATACTAGCAGCATTCTCTCAGTATACACTTCATTGGTTTCAGCTGCTGCTGTTACACTTGTGTTTTTTGCTGCTAATGAAGCGCATCACATATATTTCTTTAGGGCACACACAATTCATATAAATTTAGCAAGTGAGCTATGCTGCAGTAGAAACTTTAACAGTAGATTTTAAATCGTGCACGTGATTAAAAGCGCGCCACACTGATGTCTTTATTTTAATTTATTATTTCTATTTTAATTTTTCTCCTTTTCTCTTTTGCTATTGTTTTATTTGTTCTTTTTTTTTATATGAAATCTAAATCCAAATGTGTGGAGCCCTTACTTTAAAATTGCTTTGTTTATGCTAATGTAATGCCAAAAAAGTGAGAAAGCCAAATAATGAATCATTTTCAAAGATAATGTGTGTAGGTGTGCGTGTGTGTGTAACTTTTGGTATGTGGTTTTTATAGAAATTTAATTAATTTGAGTATAATAAAACAATATACATATACGAGGTATGATAAAAAAATGACCGTTATTTTCAAAAAGTATTTATTTATTCATCAACAACTATCTTGTCCCCTTCAAAGTAATCACCCTCAGATATAATACACTTATGCCAGCGTTTTTTCCAATCCTAGAAACACTTCTGAAACGCGCTTTTTGGTATCGCCAACAGCTCCGGTTTCGATTTTTCTTTTATCTCCTCAATCGTAGCAAAACGCTTTCCCTTTATCGGTGTCTTCAGTTTTGGGAAGAGGAAAAAGTCAGCGGGGGCCAAGTGGGGGGTCCGGTGAATACGGTGGTTGAGGCATGATAACGGTTTTGTTTTTGGCCAAAAACTTACGCACAAGCGACGTTGTTTTTTTATGCTCAAAATTTAGCAATTTTGGAACTATCTTCGCTGCCGCACGTTTCATGCCTAAAACATCCGTAAAAATTGCTTGGCATGAGCCGAACGATATGCCAACATCATCAGCAACCTCTCTGATAGTGATTCGACGATTATCCAAAATCATTTTCTTCACTGCGTCAATGTTTTCATCGGTAAGCATCGTCATTGACATCTTCTCGGCCTTCCTTAAACCGGTTATACCACAATTAAACTTGTGTTCTGCTCATAGTAGACTCGCCAAAGGCCACAGTCAACATTTCAAATGTCCTTGCGCATTTAATTTAAATTTTTACACAAAACTGAATACAGTTTCTTTGATCAATTTTTTCGAATAGTAAAAAATCGAAGAGCACACCAAAACACGACTAACCTTTTTATCTGTCAAAAACAAACTGTATTGCCAACATATATACCAACATAAAAAAAAAAAAAAATGCAAAAATCGAACATACGTAGCTCACGAAATTTGAAAATAACGGTTATTTTTTGATCACACCTCGTACATACTACATACAATATATGCACATATACAATTTTTTAGGTAATTTGTACCAAAATAAATTGTAATTTTCTTAAAATTTGCCTTTAACCGTAACATTTGAATATTCCATATGAGTTTAAATGCTTCCTGATTAATTTTACTTAGCGGCTAATTTAATAGAGTAACTCATACTACTAGATGTGGCAATGGAATGTAATTGGTCGGGAGTTTAATAGAACTGAGTTATTGTATGGGAAACTAGACGAAATGGTTGTTTAGTCAACGGGAAAAGGTTTGTAGTTTGACAGAGATCGGAATTGGTCCATATGCTTGATGGAGACTACAACTGCTTTAAGGATTATGAAGTTAAAGAGTCTTTTAATCTATGTCAATTCAAGAACTATTATTTACAGCATAATTTTTTGATCTTGTGAATTCCTTCACCTGCCTCTTTTTACTCTGACACAATCTTCCTCACACATATTTAAGGGTATTAAAATTTGAAATATTGTTATTGACATGCTTTTTTAAAGTCTTTTTTTGATCAGTCTGCCCTAATTTGTTGTTGCAATTAGTATCTCGTAGCTGCTAATTTTCTATGGTCGCTGCGGCGTAGTGGTAGTGCGTTGAACTGCTGCGCCGAGTGTCCGGGGTTCGAATCTCGGCACAGGCAAAATCGAAAAGTAGAAAAAATAATTTTTCTACACGGCACCATCTCTTGGCAGGCAATGGCAAACCTACAAGAGTAAAATTGCTATGAAAAGCTTTTCACTTCGCCGTTCGGATTCGGCATTAAACTGTGGGTCCCTCCAATTCATGTACAAATATAACAAGCACAACATGAGTGGATGCGAATAGCTCGGCCTAGGTTCTCCATGGGCTGTTGTGCCATTAAAAGTAAAAGTAAAGTAAGAATTCCTTCACCTGCTTCCTTTTACTCTGACACAATATTCCTCACCCATATTTAAGGGCATTAAAATTTGAAATATTGGTATTGACAAGCTTTTTTAAAGTCTTTTTTTGATCAGTCTGCCCTAATTGTTGTTGCAATTAGTATCTCGTAGCTGCTAATTTTCTACTTTGAATTTGATTTGATTTCATTTCTCTATCTAAAACGAGCCAAATCTCACATATACAATTTTCTACCCTGTGTATGAGTATATATAGAAGGGTGCGAAAACCTCATAATTATGCAGACACTTCTGTTTTTTAACAAAAAAAGTGAGACATTGCCTAAAAATTTCCTTCCCGTCGTATGAGTAACCTTAAAATTTCATACTGACACATATGGGGTATTCATAAGGTGTCGTATCCTCTAATTTGTCATAAATTCTCGTATTGGTCATACAAAAATTTCATGATACGACACCTTGTGAATCGCCTAACAATGTTGTAGAAATCTTTCTGTTTATTTTGCATTTAAAATTTCCTGCCTGTCGTATGAGTTACATTTGCATACATATACTTAAAAACTGATTTAAAAGTAATTTCAAGTATTGCAAAACTCAATTTCCTGTAACCGCAAAAATGTTGAACAAAATAAAAAGTGAAGCAAATACAAAGTACCTAGTATTTATTTACTACACTCTGTTGTCACTGTCACTAACTAGTTACCGCATGATTTTGCCAAGCACTGACACTGTAGACCAACTGACCAAATGCTGCTGTGCATCTAAAATTGAAATCTCAATGGTATTTACATTTCTGTCTGGTCTTGTTGTTGATTCAAATCGACAGAGATTGAATAAGTTTTTTATTTCATTCTTATGTACTATAACAAAAATATGAATAAAATATTACAGAAGTACACGAATGTTAACAAAAATAGTAAATGAATAATATCGTGTCAATGATGGTGTGCTGCACGTTTCTGACAACATTTTGCCACTGCATAGTCTCCATTGAGACCTAATGAAAGTTTGCATTTAATTGAAAAGTGTAAAGGAAAAATGGAAATAGAAATAAAGAATATTAAATTATAAATTCGAATTAAATTCACAATGGAGTTGAGAATTATTTTCAAACTCATGCGTGAAAGAATCGAAATATGCAATATTTTTAATAAAGAGATATGCATTTTTTGGTGTCACAAGTAAACGTAAATAAAAGACATATAAAATAAAATTGTTATAATTTATCTTTTATTACAAAGAGTGGACCTGGTTGTTTTAGCCTTAAGTTATTTTAACAATCTTAACGCTTTGCTCAATGCTAATAAATAAAACGACATAGTAGGGATGCCAATAATACGGTTATGAAACCACAAAATAGATAACCCTGTATATATACAAATGAATTTTGATAAATAAAAGAAACAATATTTTACCATTAAGTTGCTTTATTTTTCAACTCTAGTAAATGTGTAAAATGTAAATGTTAGAGTCTCTGCATATTTCATAAGTTTTTATATATTTTTTAAGCTTTTTGCTTACATGTTTTGTTTACTATTTGGCAAATATACACAAACTAGTCAAATGCAAATTTTAATTTCCAAAATTTAATAAATAAATATTAATATTAGGGACAATTTTAAAAATCACTTAAACACAGATACTTAAAAACTTGATAAAGTTTTAAAAATGTTTGCATATTGAAGTTAAATTTATGTACATATATTAAAAAACTAATTAAAAAGTTGAGTTTGAAAAAGGCTTAGCAAAGTATTTAATGCGACGTATGAATACCATTTTAATGCATATTTAATTAAACGAGGAATGCCTCCAGGAGGTGCTGTAATTGCAATTAGAATTTATTGCTTATTTATCAAAAAAAGAAGCATTTCAGGGACTTATGCATTTATAAACGATTCAAAAGAAATTAGGCCAAGTTTAAATATAAATTTATTTATAAATATCAGATATTTCCTATTGAGTGAGTTTCTATCGAAATTGATGTTGCAGTAAAGTTGAAATATCGAAAGCAAAAATTTCATTCACCACGACATATAAGAGACATTTAATATTTAAAGATTTATAAAATGAAAAACAAAGGAACCATTTAATATTCATTTGAAATACAGCATGTTGTTAGCATGTTGTAAGGAGTGAGATCGAAAAAATCGGATAACTTTAAATTGTCCTAGCATTGAAATCCTTTATGGGAATAAAAAAATGTAAACAGTTTTGAAAAGAAAATTTCATTTCTGATAAAATGATCGATAAAACTAATTTGTTTGTTGTTTTTTACAGAATTCGGACAGCTTTTCCGGTATGAGACTCTCTTGGCGGCAGCATTCCACTTATTTATAAAATCTTCCATGGATTTAGCTTCTTTGTTAGTTGCCTTTAATGTTCCTTTCACTAGAGCCCAATATCTCTCGATTTGGTTGGTTGGCGATTTTTGGTACCAATTTGATGTTTTGGTCTTCGAACCATTTAAGGGTTATTTTACTGTAGTGGCAGGAGGCTAGATCAGGCCAAAAGAAAGTAGATACATTGTGCTTTCTAATGAATGGCAACAATCTCTTCTGGAGGCACTCCTTCACATAAATTTCGGCGTTAACAGTGCCACTTGTTACGAAACTTTTACTCCTTAGCCCACAACTACAAATCGCTTGCCATACCAGAAACTTCTTCAGGAACTTGGACTTTTGTTTTGTCCTAAATCTTTCCTCAACTCCTCCTCGTTCCTTTGCGGTGTAAAACTCTTGACCAGGCAATTGAGAAAATTTAGTCAACACGTATGTTTCATCGTCCATAACACAGCAATTGAATTTTTGGATAAAATATGTCTTCAACTTTTTAGCTCGGCTCTGGGCTACCAAGTTCTTAGTAGCGTTCCTGTCGGGTACTGACTGCACTTTCTATGTTTTAAGACCCGCATTTTTTTTAATTTTACGAACTGAAAACTCACTGCAACTCGCTTTTTCCGCCAATTTTCGATTAGACAACGCTGGATTCTTCTCCAAAAGAGCAACGACTTTCTTCGCCTTTTGTGGAGACACGGCACCGCATTTCCTTCCAGAACCCTATTTTCTAGCAACTGTTAAGTCTGAATTAATTTTTTTAAGAATCATCGAGACAGTGTTGTGTGCAACTTTCGCCTTATTTGCAATGGTTTTCTGGCTCCACTACGGATTTTCTCGAAATAATTCAACAACTAAATCGCGTCTTTCCACTTCCGATGCCATGACTCAACTGAAAGTTCACAAGTCAAAAAACATGTGATGTTGTTGTATTTCATCAGAATTTCTCCAACGCAAAGCCTACTGTTTGAATTTTTTTCATTCAGATGAAGAGTTTCAAAGCAGTGGTCTTTCAAAGTTATCCGATTTTTTCGATCTCACTCCTCAGTAAACATAAAGCTTAATGTTTTAACGTTCTGATTTTATTGAATTTTATTACGGAATATAAAGTAAAGATAAATAAGAGTGTGTTAAAATATCCAAGAGTACGAACAGTTTATAAAGATGATTGAAGTATACTGAAAACAAATTAATATATCTCGTATAGAAATATATGACGTATGAGTAACATTTGATTGGAAGCATTCATTGAGAAAAAACCGATGCATAGACACCAAGGATTACACGAGATGTTAATAAAAAGTTAAGTAAGCTGTACAAGAAATAATTGGGTAGTAAATTGCATGAATGTGTAAAAAACACATGAAGTGTGATTATCGTGTAAATTAATGAATGAAATGATAAAAGAATCTATGTATAAAATGCTACAAAGAATACACATTTGAATTGAAGCACTCACTATGAAAAATAAGCTACAGAATTTAAAGTGTTCGTTCGAATCGGGAAATAACATATTGATCTTTCATTTGAATGTGGAAACTGGAGCTTAGAATATTTTTATACATAGAAGATAGACGTTCTTTGCTCTAAATACATTAAGAAAGAAATTTGCACAAACATTATGCTACATTTTTCAAGTATATAATGAAGCTTTTTAAAAAGTAATGATAAATAGGTACAACTAAGGAGTGTCAACAACAACAAAATAAATCAGAAAAGAAAGCTTCGAATGTATCTTCATAGTATAACATAACAAAATTCCATTTAAATTACTTATTTAGGTAAACAAAAAATGAACAAAAACTTTTCCACGTACACTCTTCGTACATCAAAGCCACACATCAGCACAATAACAACATTATGCATTAATTAAAGTATGTAATTTTTGTTGAAACTTTGTTTACGTATATAAAAGTTCACTGACACTGTCTGTATTATACGCTAGAGCTAATTGATGAACAAGTTGTAAAACACAAACAAACCAACATCAAGTGAAAGTTGTTGTGTGCCGGAACGCAATATTGGGCATTAGGGAGAGGAAGAGAAGCACAAAGTAATAGAACACAATGTTTGTGTAACTGATCTTAATGATTAATTATCAATTAGATGATAGGAAATTAAATTTTGTAGTACCCATTTGTAATTTGTTCTTTTAGATAGTCATTTCCATTTGGATGCAATAGAAATTTAAAAAAAATTTAACTTCAAAAGCCTAATGTAATATGAGTTTCTTGAAGAAATCCGTTTTGATGAAATTACTCATACGATATGTACACCAGTACTTAAAATTTAACTTCTAATTGTGATACTTAAATGTAAACTTGCTTTGAAGATAATTTCTAGTCAATAATTTCTACTTTTGTGCACAAAAGCGCATCAATATCGCATTCAAATAAAATTTAATCCTATTTAAAATTAATTTGAGTGCATTCATTAGATGCAAGCTATTTGAATTTCAAGTAGTGGTTTGAAAATGTAATAATGTTTACTGTTTTATTTGCATATTAATTTCTTGCGGTTGAAATCTCAATTGATATACTGCATATTCTTAAGTTTAGTTCAGCGCATTAGTAATATTTCATATATGCATGTATTATATGGAGATAAAAATATGGTATTCTATAGAAATTAATGACCGAAATATTGCATATAAAATCTGTCATTCAGGATGGAGAAAGGACAAGTAAATTATTGCTTCATTGAAATATGATTTATGAAAATAAAATCTATTTTCAATATTCATTATTTCTAATTTGAAAGTAGATATTGACTATAAAATATCCTTGAAAACTTTGTAGATACTTCATGCACATCTTTATTGATGTTCAAAATAAAGTAGAAATAAAGTGCAATTCTAATATTAATGAATACCAAATAAACTCTTTGATATTTATTGTGAAAGTTTTGTTTTTGATTAGTTAGTAAGTAAGATTATATGAGCTAATACAGCTTTAGTAAATCCCAACAAATTCCCAATAACGATAGTTTTTTTAATAAGAATATAATATTTTACTTTGACACACTGACGAATCCTTAGAAGAAAATGATTAGTTTTTTTTTTAAAAGAGAGAGAATATCACAAAAGCACTGCCAGTAAGTAGATGTATCAGACTATGGCCAATGCTGCAGCAAATCCTTAACTTCCAATTATTGAAAAACAAACAAAAAACACTTGACGTATGAGTAACATTTAAAAATTCTTTTTGTTTTGTTTAATTGAAGAATTTCCAATCATTTCAATGGTATTTCATTAAATATTTCATAAGAATAAGCTCAACAAGTTCAATAAAGTAGCTCCAAAACTGTGTAAAGTAATGAAATAATTTGGACTTTCAAATAACACGAAGTTTTAATAACATTTAGAGTATTATGAATTTAATTGATTTTAATTAAGATTTACAATTGTAATTTAATGTAAATTTAAACGTAAATTTGTATGTTGTTTCTCATTCCCCTTTTTGATAGAATTGAAGATAAGTTGTAATATAATACAACTAAGATAAGATTTATTGAAAACTACGCGGCGTATGAGTAATGTTCATGTACTGTTCACTGAAAAGCATTGAAGAACATTGTTTTTCTCTAGCTATCTCTTTGCTCTCTACTCTTTGTACTTCTGTCTCTTAAGATTTGCTGTGACAAAGCAAAAAAACAAAGAAAAACAAAATCATTTTCCATATTATAACGTATAAATAAATATTGAAATTAATTATGTTTTCTATGTAAACGAAGTAAAAAAAAAAACAAAGCTCAGACATAAATACAAATACCAACAGTATACCTTAATTGGAATGCTTGACCTTTCAATGAATGATAAATTAATAAACTATAAAAACTGAGACTTATTAAAACCAATACTGAAAATGCTTAAGTGACTGCTGTTGTTGTGGTTGTTGACTATAGGAAACCATCAGCAGAAAACAGCTAACAACAGGACAAAATCAAGTATCTAAAATAAATAACCAAAAGTTTAAAATAATAACAACAACAAGAATAGCAATACCAACAGAAAAATAAATCACTTTATCATTTTTGTTTGCAATTTGCTTTAAGAAAAACATCAACAAACACTTGAAGATATCAAGTGAGAGACAAACTATATAAAGAAAAATGTTGAGGAAGTAGAAAAATGAAGGAAAAGAAAACTCAGAAAAAGCTCTTCATGCACTAGGCACTAATTAAAATGCTCATAATTCACAATAAACTTGGTTGGTGTTCCAACTAAATCCTTTTCTGCTCAATGGGGCTTTTTGTTTAACTAACACCAACAACCGTAATCTGTAAACACGTGGCAACATTCACTGACATTTTATACGGTAACAAGAGAGAAAGCAAAAAAAAAATAAAAAGTTACACAAAAAGACAAGCAGCATATTTTGTAACACACCCGTAAATTAGCGCCAATGTAACTTATACACGATGCATGCTTCAGCACGCGCTCGCTCAACGAACGCCTGCCTGCGAAATGTAAATATTTCATAAGAAATGATACGAGCAAGTGAGGCTTGCAGAGAGTAGCTAGTGTAGTATGTGTGACATCGACGGGGGTAACCCTGCTAATGAAAAGTTGTACTTAGTAGTCGAAGACGAAAAGAAACTCATCTTTCGATATTGTGTTACTGTCTGCAACAGTAGCTGCTGTTATTGTTGTCTTTTATGCCAAAAACAACAACAGCGTGAACACTGAAATATTTGTTTATGTTTCACTGCTGTTTTTGTGTTTCTGTTGTTTAGGTTCTACGCAGCTCTTTGCTTGTGTATGCGTGTGTAGGTATGTATGCATGCGTGGTGTTCAAGCATGTGATTTTATTGGATGCATGTGTATGCATGCATGTATAAATATATTATAAGTAATATATCTTTCCTTGCTGTTTTCCATTGTGTTGCTGAGTATTTTCAAAATATTTTTTTTTACTCATACTTTATATGTGCGATGTGATTTTTGATGATAATTTTTGTTATGTTAAAGAAAACTGACACCTACGTTGTTCATATGCAGGCGAGTGTATGGGTATCTAGATCCTAAGCTTATTCGAGCTGGGGAGGATACGAACCACATAAGAAAATGAAAAGACCTTCGTAACTCATTACTTTGCCAACCTTCCACCTTTATACCATTGTGATGTGAGAACATCTTAGCTGCGGGGTATTTTTATAATTTTCAAGGCTACACTTTCCATGCACACTTTCCATTCAAGTCAGGAATGGTATTATTTGCTCTTTTTATGAATTGGCAATTTTTTAAAACAAAATCGGACTACTACACTACTATCTCTTCTATTATTTTTTACTACTTTTCTACTGCTACTTTTACTACTTTTCTACAGCTATTTTATTACTACTTTCTACTACAATTTTCTACTTTTTTTGTACTACATTTTGTACTACACTTTGACTGTTACGCAGAGTCTCAGGTGTTCAAATCTTGACAAGGGCAAATTGAAAAAAAAAATTATACACGGAAAAACTCAAAAAAAAAAAAAAAAAATTAAAAAAAAAAATGCAACAACAACAAAATTAATACACGGCACCACCTCTTGGCAGGCAATGGCAAACCTACTAAAGTAAAAATTGCCTATAAAAATCTTTTCATTTCGTGCGTTGAATGTCACAATTAAAAAAAAAAAAATAAAAAAAAAACTCAATATAACTCATACACAAAATATTAAATCCGAATTACAACAAATATAAAGAATTAGTCGTTGATATAGTAAAATGCTACTATTTCTTACTTATATTAATTCTTATTTTACAACTTTTGCTAATACTTTCTCACCTATTTTTTTCTACTACTCTTTACTGTCACTGTTTTGCATATTTAACTAATTTTATCTAGCACATATCATGAATATTTATATTCCACCATATCGCTACTCCTCCTTCGCATTTCTATCCATTCATATATCCATACTATATATTTTTCAATATAACCCCATATCCCTATTCCTTCGTCATTTCACAGCTTTAGTCCTTCATAATAAGAGCTCTTTAACTTTCCTGTCACTAAATCTCTCTAAGTTTTGATCTGTTTATCTCTTTACATCCATATCAATTTACTTTTTCCACTCTTTGCATCAATATCTTTCACGAATTGTGCTCTTAAATGATCGCATTTACTGTATCAAAGAATGTTACTTAGAAATATCTATCGCAAAGTAAATACACCTCTCCTCGTCGAACTAAATATACCTCATACACAAAATATTAACTCGGAATTACAACAAATGCAAAGAATTAGTCGTTGATGTAGTAATTACCTACAACATTTGTTCCAAGAGATTATTTACAAAATATATAAGCATCTCATAGTTATCAGCGACTACTCCAAAAATTAATCATATAAAAAACATATGGATTTGACCAAAAATGCAACAAGAAAACAAAAGCCAGCATCTTTTATCCACATATTTTTTTTGTAGAGCAAACTAACTGCATGGCGAAAAATACCTTACACTAATTTATACAATGTATATGAACATGAAATCCTGCTGTGAAAGCGTGTCTAATTTGTGTTTATTGTTATGGAAACCTCAACAAAAAATTACGCGCCCTCCCCCCGAAAAAAAAGCATGACACCAAGATTTTTCCTATAGCAACTGTAGCCAACAACAGCAGCAGCAACATCAACAATATTGTAATAGGGAGTATGTACTTACGTAGTACTGGTTTTAATACATCATTTTCTGCTAAGTACGGTTTGGATGTTTTTATTTTTGTTTTGCTGTTATTCTATGTCTAAACTTCTACCTCTTGTTTGTTTCAATATCTGAACCGGAAAAAAAAGTGAAAAATCTCACTGTCATCATCTTCTACTTGTATGTACCTATATATATTCCACATTGTAAAGGAGGCGCAATTGTCTACTTGGCTTTTCTCACCCAATTTTTTTGTTTTTTTTTTTTTTTTGGGCTGATTTTTTCTTCACTGCTACTGCTGTTACTTTTATTCCTTGAAAGCCACTTAAAATGCGCATATAATTTGCGCAATTTTCCTGTTACGTCATAATGAAAAACAACAAAATAGAATATTAAGTTCTATTCATGCAACCTACATACTCGTACACAGTAACCAACGGGCAGGAAACAGTAAACGAACGAAAGAAAAAGTGAGTAACAAAAGGTAGTACGTATGAAGTAGAAAAGAAACTAAGCAGACACGAAATACTGAAACTGAATTGTCCTGCATAAGAAATAATGGAAAATTATGTTAATAATAAACATATACGATACATACAATACACATTCAACTCCAACTCTAACCCTCAACTCAGCTAGCCAAAAAAACAGCAGCAAAAAATTTGAAGTTGAACGTACAAAGTAGAAAGGTGGCATTTATACAAACATTTATTTGTTCTTCTTGCCTGTCTACTTGCTTGCCTCTTGCCATCATTTTTAGTTGCTTGGTGCTTCTTACAACCACCCCACAAACAGCTAATTGGCATCTTCAAGTATAGGTTGCTACCTCTTGGTAACTGGCTGCCGGAGTGTGATGATATTTAGCACGTTGGCGAACATAAGCAACATCATAAAAGTGGCAAAGAATTGTTGTTAAAGAATTTTGCACGTTTTCGTTTCGTTTCACTGCTACTACTTCATCTTCCCCTACACCGCGTCCAAATATTTAACACAGTACAGTAACAGGAAAAGTAAAAGAAAGCTGACATTATGAAGCTATTGTTGTATACATATTTGTTTTATTTAGCAGAACATTTGTTTTGGTTTTTTGGACATGTACTTTAGCAAGAAGGTGATTCCTACAGTGAATGCATCTTTGTGTGAGTCTGTGTGTGTGGGCGGCGTTAATTTATGTTTATGTCAGCACATTTCTTGGCAATACTTCTTTATTATTAAAAGTATGTGTATAAAGACCATTGAAATAAAACATTGTAGATGTACAAACTAAAGCTAAAGACCTTAAGAGTGTTTACTTGGAGTGTTACTTTAATTTTGCCAGTCAGAAAATGCTATTTACAATTGTCACTCATACGCCAAGTTAAACAATTGATTTATAATTTCAATAAATAAATAGCAATTGATATACCAATAGATAGAATAGAAAGATAGAGAAGTTTTTGGTGTTTTCCCCGATCACAATTAAACATCAATTTGTGACAAAAACTTTGCATATTCGTTTCATTATTTAAGCAAAAAAAAAACAACAAGTTATTAACTTTTTGCCAATGAAAAAAGAATGTGTAACGTTTACTTATTAGCTTTTCGTAAATATACATACATATATTTGTTATTCTTAAAATTAGCTTAATTTTATGCGGTTTCATAAATTTAATAAGTAGAAAACAAAGAGAAAATAATAAAAAATTTAAAAATGAATCGAAAAAATGCACATAAATATGTTTTTTTCTATGAATTGCTATTAATTTTTTTGCTTTATATTTTAATAAAGTCTAGACTTGGAATTAAATTTTCATTCCAGATTTCTAATTTTTTTTCTTTAACAATTTTTATTATTATAATCTACCAAATTATAAAATTCATTTAACGTTTTTAGGTGTGTATTAATTATAATGAAAGCATGCACATTTCTGAAGAAATTCTGCAGAAGTGTATTACAAATTTATGATATATGGTAAAATGAGAATTTAACGTGAAAAGAATTAAATAACTCATACCAGCTGTGTAAAATACGCAATATTGATATTTAAATGAATAAAAGTTTCATGGCACACATATTAAATATTATAAGAGAGTTAAATCAGAAAATATTTAAAAAAAAATTATTTCTCAAAATATAAATCTGAAATGGAACTGATTTGTAACAAAAATTATTTTAAAAAGAGAGCATAACACATAATTTTATGTATGTACTTTAACTTTTTGTTAATGCAAAAGCCTAAATTATTTATATGTAAGTTGAATTTCTATATTCATGTATTTAAAAATTTTTTAAATATGGTATTTGGTATGCGGAGCGTATGAGTATTATTTGAATTATTATTCACGTAAGTACGCAGAAAATGTATTTCCAAATAATATTTGTTAGACATTTAAATGGCATATACAAAATAATAAAAAATTTAAAAATGAATCGCAAAAATGCACATAAATATGTTTTTTTCTATGAATTGCTATTAATTTTTTTGCTTTATATATTAATAAAGTCTAGACTTGGAATTAAATTTTCATTCCAGATTTCTAATTTTTTTTCGTTAACAATTTTTATTATTATAATCTACCAAATTATAAAATTCATTTAACGTTTTTAGGTGTGCATTAATTAAAATGAAAGCATGCACATTTCTGAAGAAATTCAGCAGAAGTGGATTACAAATTTATGATATATGGTAAAATGATAATTTAACGTGACAAGAATTAAATATTACTCATACCACCTGTGTAAAATACGCAATATTGATATTTAAATGAATAAAAGTTTCATGGCACACATATTAAATATTATAAGAGAGTTAAATCAGAAAATATTTAAAAAAAAATTATTTCTCAAAATATAAATCTGAAATGGAACTGATTTGTAACAAAAATTATTTGAAAAAGAGAGCATAACACATAATTTTATGTATGTACTTTAACTTTTTGTTAATGCAAAAGCCTAAATTATTTATATGTAAGTTGAATTTCTATATTCATGTATTTAAAAATTTTTTAAATATGGTATTTGGTATGCGGAGCGTATGAGTATTATTTGAATTATTATTCACGTAAGTACGCAGAAAATGTATTTCCAAATAATATTTGTTAGACATTTAAATGGCATATACAAAATAATAAAAAATTTAAAAATGAATCGCAAAAATGCACATAAATATGTTTTTTTCTATGAATTGCTATTAATTTTTTTGCTTTATATTTTAATAAAGTCTAGACTTGGAATTAAATTTTCATTCCAGATTTCTAATTTTTTTTCGTTAACAATTTTTATTATTATAATCTACCAAATTATAAAATTCATTTAACGTTTTTAGGTGTGCATTAATTAAAATGAAAGCATGCACATTTCTGAAGAAATTCAGCAGAAGTGGATTACAAATTTATGATATATGGTAAAATGAGAATTTAACGTGACAAGAATTAAATATTACTCATACCACCTGTGTAAAATACGCAATATTGATATTTAAATGAATAAAAGTTTCATGGCACACATATTAAATATTATAAGAGAGTTAAATCAGAAAATATTTAAAAAAAAATTATTTCTCAAAATATAAATCTGAAATGGAACTGATTTGTAACAAAAATTATTTGAAAAAGAGAGCATAACACATAATTTTATGTATGTACTTTAACTTTTTGTTAATGCAAAAGCCTAAATTATTTATATGTAAGTTGAATTTCTATATTCATGTATTTAAAAATTTTTTAAATATGGTATTTGGTATGCGGAGCGTATGAGTATTATTTGAATTATTATTCACGTAAGTACGCAGAAAATGTATTTCCAAATAATATTTGTTAGACATTTAAATGGCATATACAAAATAATAAAAAATTTAAAAATGAATCGCAAAAATGCACATAAATATGTTTTTTTCTATGAATTGCTATTAATTTTTTTGCTTTATATTTTAATAAAGTCTAGACTTGGAATTAAATTTTCATTCCAGATTTCTAATTTTTTTTCGTTAACAATTTTTATTATTATAATCTACCAAATTATAAAATTCATTTAACGTTTTTAGGTGTGCATTAATTAAAATGAAAGCATGCACATTTCTGAAGAAATTCAGCAGAAGTGGATTACAAATTTATGATATATGGTAAAATGAGAATTTAACGTGACAAGAACTAAATATTACTCATACCACCTGTGTAAAATACGCAATATTGATATTTAAATGAATAAAAGTTTCATGGCACACATATTAAATATTATAAGAGAGTTAAGACAGAAGATATTTTTAAAACAATTGTTTCTCAAAATATAAATCTGAAATGGAACTGATTTGTAACAAAAATTATATTGAAAAGAAAGTATAACACATAATTTTATGTATGTACTTTAACTTTTTGTTAATGCAAAAGCCTAAATTATTTATATGTAAGTTGAATTTCTATATTCATGTATTTAAAAATTTTTTAAATATGGTATTTGGTATGCGGAGCGTATGAGTATTATTTGAATTATTAGTCACGTAAGTACGCAGAAAATGTATTTCCAAATAATATTTGTTAGACATTTAAATGACAAATACAAAATTTTTATGAAGTTTGCATTCGCATTCCTTCATTCTTATATACAAGACCAGAGTAATTTTTTTTCGATTCTTATCTATTTTTTTTTCTTCTTTTTTTTGGGTTAAAAAAATTATAATTTTTTTCATTCGAATGCTTTAGTAAGTAGTAAGTAGTACGTAACTAAATCCTCCTTATAAGTAGTTATTAGTGTTGCATAAACATTTTCTTTATATAAGTATATATTTATAGAGTATAGAGTATATGCTTACTACACTCAGCTTCATCGGATTTATCACGACAGTCGGCGCTACCGTCGCATACCCAACTGCGCGGTATGCATTGTTCACCATTTTTGCATTTAACTTCATTAAATGTGCAGTAATTCACTGTGAATTGAGTTTATGAGGGTTTGTGTTTTTATACATATCAATGCATTTATATTCAAGTAATCGATAGTAATAATCTTCAGTTAAGGAATTCAGCATATTTTCAGATGCGAAGAAGTGATTAACAGGAGATTACCGCTCATAATTTATTTGTATGTTTTGTAATGAGTGTGCATGATTTTTTCCAGTTGGGATTTTTTTTTTTTAATTTGGTATTTTGAGTTTGTGTGAAAATAGTGCAAACGTTCATTAATTGATATAGTATAATTTTTTTAAATTAAAATTTAAGATTTCGAAAAAATAAATCAAATTAATTAAAAATGTGCAACTTACTACATAAAAGCGCATTCTCATCGGAGCCGTCACTGCAATCGTTTTCTTGATCGCAACGCCATTTTTTCGGTATACAATTACCGTTATTGCATCTGAACTGTTCAACGCCACAGGTGGAATCTGTAATTGGAAAACAGAGAAATTATTAATGAATTTTATGGGAGCAAGTAATTGTGAAAGAAAACCATTAGAAATAAAGAGTATCATTGAATAAAGTATCGCCAGATAAATAGTATGAAATTTTCAACAAAAAAGAGTTAAATTTGATTATAAATTAGGTTAAAAAAAGGTTTGAATAAAAAGTTATGCATAAAATATTGTAAAAATGTATGTAAGTATGAAAGAATATGTGTAAATAATGCTGAACAATTGTGTGTAAAATGTAGTCAAATTTAGGAATATTTAGAAGAAAAATGTAAAAAAAAGTAGGTAGTAAATAATATAAAAAATGTTATGCATATACTTTTTTTTAAAATTCTATAAACTACGTTAGCACTAAGACAAGGAGGTATGCATTTGAATCCCACGAACATTTTGAACTCCTTTAACATACGAAACGACTACTTAACAGACGTCACTACCTACACTTACCTTGTCGAAGCCAACATAGCAATTGCAAAAGGAACCTTTGCGTAACTATCCAAAGTATAGAGATCTATGTACTTAGATCTCCAGGCATGCTAACACCACCATCGAAGCACTTGCTATCCATAACTACGATTAGCATATTTACAACTACTAACTTAGTAATAGATTATTTTTCCATGTAAATCATCACTGAGGTGCGCGCCACACCTCAAGCACAAGCTTATTTCAAACTGATTTTCCTAACGATGCACTTAAGCAAAAATCACTTCAACTGAACAGCCATACTTTGATTTAACAAAAAACAAATTATATATAATTACTGTAATTTCCGTTTACTCGGGGTCAAATTTAAGGCAATACAACCCCATGAAAGCGAATGGAAGAACATCTTTATTCAACACTGTATCGATTAAGTTGACATTTTTCAAGCTGTTACAAAGCAGCAACGAAAGAGAAACAGAATATTTTCAACCGCAAATGCTATTATTGTGACAACAACATTACCAGAAACCAACCAACAGCAGCAACAGTTGCGACAACAACAAATGACCCTCATCAATATTGGAAAGTAAACGAATAAAAGGGACAATTTAAATTCAACGGAAAGTGAGAAAAATTCAACGGAAAGTAGAAAAGAAGGAAATGAATGTCATTGAGTGTCAGTGTTTGTGTGTGCGAGAGAGATTATGGCAAAAATATAAGAAGGAAATACGTAAAATAGGGATTTTCATTCATTTTTAAAAGATAAATAAGGATATGAGGTATTTTTGTATAATTTATTTAGAAGCATATGCAAACATACACACAGCTCAATCGACCCATCGCCAATACTTTTTTAATGCGACAAATGAAGCTGTTCGATTTGTCCGGAGGCAATTTAAAGAATTTTTAAAAAACGTAATTTTAATAGAAGCAATAAGGAGATATATTTTAATGAAGTTGCTTGTATAAATCATATGAAAACTGTAAATTTTCGCAATTTTTACAATCTTCAGAGTTTATTAAGTTTCACGGTTCCATGCTTAAATAGTACAGTCAGGTTGCTCTGTACCTGGTTTTTCCAACGGAGATTAGAACGTCCTCTGCTGCGGGTTCCTCCATCGTGACTCAAATAAAACACCCTTCTAGCCGGAGCCAGCGAAGCCGCTGGATTTTTATACGCTTGACTATGTCAATGTCGGGGTACAGCTAATCGTTCCATCTCATTCGATTCACGTCCTCCACGCATATTGTACCGTAGATCTTGCAGATTATCTTTCTCTCGAACGCTCCTCTCATCATTGATGATCAATGTCCACGTTTTGGCACCATATATTAGGACGGGTAGGTCGAGGGACTTATGGAGCGTTATTTTCGTCGGTCGAAAGAGGCCTCTGCTTCTCCATTGCCTAATGAGCCCGTAGTAACACCTGTTGGCAAGAGTTAATATTTGTTTTTGTTAATGCTGGACCCTAGGTAAACGGCATACTTAACGACTTCAAAAGTCTAATTGTCACGAAGTCTACCTTGTGTTCTATGCCTTAAGGTTCACCCATCAATCCTTTATATAGTTATAATAATATTATATTTTTTGGTGATTTATTCATTTGAAACTTTCATTTGACTCATGTAGTCCAGTTAAACCAAAAAAATACTGCTGAAATTTACAAGAATATTAAAGTGCCCAACATTGAAGTTATAGCAAATGTGGTTAATAGATATATTGATACAATGATTTTTCTATTTGAATTTCAAGCTTAAAAGTATGCATCTTTTCTTTCTTTTTCTTTTAATGGCACAATTGCCCATGAAAGGCTTGGCGCATCCACTCAAGCTGTGCGCGTTATATTTGTGCATGAATGGAAGAGACCTACAAATTTTATGCTGAGTCCTAACGGCGAAGTAAAAAGCTTTTCATAGGCAATTTGTACTCTTGTAGGTTTGCCTTTGACGTGGTGCCGTGTAGAAAAATTGTTTTCTCTACTTTTTGATTTTTTGCCTGTTTCGAGATTCGAACTCCAAACACTCTGCATAACAGTCCAACTTAAAAGTATGCTACAGAATTGAAAAAATATAAATATATACTCTATATTATATTATAGAAAGCCTGATGTTGGAGTCAATGTGAACTTGTGGACTATCCCTAAATATCAGTAAATTATCTATCCACAAATTCAGCCATTTAATCATTTTCAACTTTCTACTACAGTCAATTAGAAGCCAAACCATAAGAATTGATATAAAAAATTTACGAAGATTATAAATGACCTTAATATATCATTAGATAAAAACAAAACTTACTACTTCTGGGATGATGGAAATGGTTTGAGGAACAACAAACACGTTTCACTTTATTTGCCTTGGAATATAATCCCCAACGCTGGGCTTTTGGGCATACCAACTGCACAATCGTATGACAAGCATTTCTTCCAATTTCCTGCTAAGTATTCTGTGTCGCCCGTATAAGTGAATTATTTATTTTAAATTCGAATTTTTATTGTCTCAATAAATTTTTTAATACATTTTTTGTGCACAGTATCTCTAAAAATCATTATCTATCTGCCCACTTTTTCTACCCAATTAATTAATTTTAACTAACCAAATCAAATAAAAAACACATCTAAAAATATGCAACGAAAATTCTTCATTACTGTTCAAGTATTTAATATTTTTCTAGGGGGAAATTTACGTTGGAGTAAATGTTTACAGTAACTCCAAGAAACATAATATCCACAGCTCCTATCCATTTATTCATACATATTTATCCTAAATCCCGGCTAAAACTATACTTCAAAATAATAATACTAATAATTTGATATTAGCAGCAAGCCTCTTTTGAAAATACTGCTTCATTGGAGCACAACGAAATTTTTGATGAAGCTTAAAAATATTTCGCATACATTTTACAATATTTTCCAATTATCTGAATATTTACTTGATTCAAATTTCCTCACAATCTTCTACAACAAAAAATAATAAAGGAAATAAAACGTTCACTTGAATACATTTTTAAGCTTATTAATTTATTTCGCTACTTGTTTCATTGGTATTGTATTACACGTAGTTGATGTTGTTGTTGCTATTTGAATTATCACCAAATTTGCACATACCCACACTAGCAAACAAACAAATAAACGAACAATTTTATTTATATGCTTAAATAATTTGTTAGAAGAGCGTGTGTATAATAAGTAAAATTGTGTGAATGGATGTGTGTGTGTGAATGGCTCTTAGCACTTAATTCTCATTAAATGTGCGCACAATTTAAGATCTACTTAAATTGCCTACTTTAATTTCAAAGAAACAGAGAAAAAATATAAGGACAAAGTAAAGCAAGCATGAAAAAGAAAACCAAGAAAGTAAAAGAGAAACGCAAAAAGGAAACAAAACTGAAATAAAGGCTACTAATTCACAGCTTTCTACACTAGCCTCACACGCACATAAGTACTTGTCCCTTACTTACTTACTTTTAATGGCACAACAGCCCATGGAGGGCCTAGGCCGAGCTTTTTCTCATTCACTCATGTTGTGCGTGTTATATTTGTACATGAATGGAAGGGACCTACAGTTTAATGCCGAATCCGAACGGCGAAGTGAAAAGCTTTTCATAGCAATTTTTACTCTTGTAGGTTTGCCATTGCCTTTATTTTGCCTGTGCCGATATTCGAACCCCGGACACTCTGCGTAGCAGTCCAACGCATTACCACTACGCCACAGGACCAAGTACTTGTCCCACATAACGCAATATCCTGCTTTCTATTACTATGTTGTTGCTGTTGCATACTTTTGTGCGTTAAATCATCATTTACGTTTTATTTGGCATACAAGCGGTGTACGTTGGCTCAATTGCTGTACGCTTTAATTTTCTTCTATTGCTCTTTTTTCTGTTTCTTTTGAGTTAAATTTCTTGTTTGTTTCTTTTCCGGGTAACGTTTTTACGAAATGATGACAGGCTATAAATTTGATATGAAAAATGCGCGCTCTTAGATTACACAAGCAACAAAAAAAGGAAACTGAAATTTTTA
This sequence comes from Palloptera scutellata, assembly GCA_958295655.1. Lineage (NCBI taxonomy): Eukaryota > Metazoa > Arthropoda > Insecta > Diptera > Pallopteridae > Palloptera > Palloptera scutellata. Next base: position 92,499,366 of record OY282450.1, read on the forward strand.
TTTTCTTTCTTTCTTTGTTGTTATAATTCAGAAGAGTACTATAATTGTGATTTAGGTTATACAAACTTAATTGAGTTTATGCTTAATGAAACAGTAGCAGGATAAGAAAAAGGAGAAGAAGAAGAAGAAACCAAAGCAGCAGAAGATTCCACAGCAGCAACTATTTTAAGATCTCATGTATTTAATGCTAAACAAAACTACTGATAGCTACTACTTACTTACAGAATTGCTTTAGCTTCTAAAGGAAACACAAACAAAAAAAAAACCAGAAGAAATAAAAATTTAAATAGAAAATACTTAAAATTTAGTGCTTAGTGTTTTAATTTAAATGCTAAATTAATTAGCTTCTTGGTGAGCTGTGGCACTGCAGCAAACGCAACCAACGCATGCCAGTTTGTTTGAAAAGCTAACTAATTTGTCGCATTTTAATTTGCTCATTATTCACTCTCCTACACTGGAGCGAACGAACACACAGTTTCGCCTCTCTCTTTCGCTCCCTTTCTGTCTCTGCCTCTCACTCCATGATCTCATGGTTTCATCATCTTTGCTACTATGAAATCTACATAAAAATCGCTAGCAATGACACATTACAACAGTACAAAAAGTAAACGGCTGTTACGTGCTACTTACACACACAAAAGCACACATACATATACACACACACATTCAACAGCAGCATATTTATATGCGTTTGTATTTGTTCCCGTTATGTTGTGCATTTTAAAAACAAATAAAAAGAGAACCTCAGAAAAAAAAACAAATAAAATAAGATTGAAACTAAAACGCACAATCGTTTTACTATGCTCCCTAAAGTATGCTACTATTACAAACGCATAAAACTCAACTTAACTCAACTACTGGGGAGCACACGTAGATAGTTAGAACGAGACTCGTTTGAATTGCAAAAAAAGACAACTAAAATTTAATATGCGCTCCTCGGGTACACCAGGGACTATGAGCAACATCGCAGTGAAGGTACCTACTGTTAAAGCTGCAAGTCACTTGTAACCCAATGTCAGCAGCCATTTTGTTGTCTATTAACTTGGACTAAAGCACACGTTTTCTCCACGTTTTCGTTTTCTTACCACTAGTATGTTTTTTTTTTTTTTTGTATTTTACTAGCATAGCTTTAGCAGTAAAACTTGAAACGCGTCAAAGCTTCATTCATTCATACTAAAAACTTGATGTCATAACTTATGTTTACAAAAATGAAGAAGAAAAAGAAGAAGGACGAAAGAACCCAATGTAATGGTGTGATTGTGTGTGTATGCCACGTTGGGTATTTAACAAATCCAACGTCATTTCTAGGTAAATACGCAAGACTCATTCATTTGAACGTGATGCGCATTTTTTCATATTTTTTTTTCTTCTTTTCATTTAGTCTGGTTTGCTTGTTATGCATAGAGACTGTTTCGCGTTGCTACTGATGGTTCTGCTTCTGCCACTGGCTGGCTGCTTTTGCTAAATATTTGTTCTGGATATTGCTGCTCCTGGAAGAAGTAGAAGAAGTCCACAACGATTTTAACTTAATTTATAGTAGTTGGAAAATGTTACGCGTATGGAGTGTAATGGAGCGGAGTGGCGTGTGCATGCGTTTGTATTTTGAATTTTTAATTAAATTTCTTTATTTTTCCCCCGTTTTCCTTATTTTCTTTTTGTGTTTAATGACTTCCGGTTACAATTTTGGTGTTCATGCATTTAAACGTATTTACTTTAAATTAGACTTTAATAGTATTCTCAATCTAATATACCGAAACAGTGATGAATGCTTTTCTAACTTGAAAATCTCAGCTTGTTTAATGCCCTTAATTTCCATTTAATGGCAATTTTTCTTTATATGTATTATACCTTCAGGCGTGATAGTTAATAGTTTGTTATGCTGATTCAAAAAGTAAAATACATTAATAGAAGACTGAAAGAGATATATGGAATTTCTATTACACAAATGCTTAAATATGACACCACAATCAGTAGAGAAGGTCTAGTGTTCAGAAGATCCGCTTAGCTTTTTAGTGAATAAACAAATTAGAATGATTAATAAATCACCTTCTAAAGAAAATATCCAATTTAATTTTAAAAATGTGACCTAGTTTCTGCTACTCTAATAAAATTCATCATCATTATGATTATGAAAATTAGAGATGTTTGTGTTTATTTGAATTATAGACAAAAATTAAAGCACACTTTTAGGCATGTATTATATATTCCCATATAGAATTTAACAATTGGTAACTATCAAATAAAGCCTGAAGCATTTGTCAAAAGTAAATCAGCAGAGAGAGAGAGAGAGAGAAAGGGAGAGAGAAAATGCGAGAAGTTTTACAAACAAATTTGAAATTATGACTAGAAATAAATTAGATTTATGGAATTGTACTTTTGTGCTAAACACATGTGGAAACATTTTTGATTTGATTTGCGGCTACCAACCAAAAAAAAAGAAATGTTAATTTATAGGTAGAAATATTCACCATGGGCGCAAAAATGTAATTTTAGAAGCTCATGAACAAAGAGGTTGTATAAAGATAATTTGACAAAATATATAGATAGATTAGATAATATATAGATCATAGATAATTTTCCACTAAAACATATTAGTCCACTTTGATTTAAATCAAATCAAATAACTTTATTTTAATATCATTCCATGATTTAAGTATTCACCAAATATGGTTTAAGAGCATAATTTAGGAACGTAACAAATTTGTAAGCTCTAAAATAAAATTATAGGTATAATTTCAAAAATTTGTTTGCCAATGAAGACTTGTTGCAATACACAACTTAAATTATAAGCAAAAAAGAATCAAACAGAATAACTAAGTTATAAGACTTTGAGTATACTTTTGTGCTCAGCATTAAATTCTCATGTTTTACTTTTGTAATTATTTGCTAAAAAGTACACAATCTAATTTAAATAAAATTTATTTTTAGAAATGGCACAAATATTTACTTTGAAATTAAGTTAAACTATGACCTTTTACATTGTGCATATTTTTAGGCCTCGAAAAAATGTACTACTTGCTACATATAGCTTAAGGAAATTCTTAAAATAAAATTGACAAACAAAAAGCACTGGCAAAGCGTTATATTTTCTTTCAATTACATACTTATTACATTTTCTGTGCATACAACAATATAAAATAAATTATTTGCCTTCTAAAGCTTAGCATACTTTTTGACCTCAGATAAATTGGTTCAAATACTTCAAGCCTTGAAGCATAAATACTTGCTTCAAGAAGAAATCAAATCAAAAGCAAAATAAAGAACAAATTTCACTGGTTATACATAGGTAACAAAATTTAAATGGTAAACAAAAGGATATGAAAAACTAATTGATTGACTAATTGCAACAAAAGAACCAGCATAACTTTTGGCACAAACAACTAAAAGTTTACATAGTATATTTCTAGGGTTTAATTAAATATTTCATGTTTCTTTACTGATTGTTAGTGCATGGTTTAAACTTTAATTCCTTTGAATGCGGTTTAATGGCCTCAATTGCAGGATGTGTTCCTACCTACCAAAACCATGGGCAGCACAAGGTTAACATTTAATTTCTTTTTCACTTTTCACCATAAAATATGTTAGCTTTTATTTCATTTTACATATAAGTTTTTCATTTCGTTTTCGTTGTACGGTTTGGTTTTTAGTGTGCTAGCAACTACAATTTTTGTGTTGATCCTTGATGATGCATTGTTGTTGCCTTGACCTGTTTACCTAGTAAGCTACTTTGTTTTTTTCTATTTGTTTTTGTTTGTGCCAACACACTTTACTTTTGTGTGCGCTTTTTTATGAACGGAATAGAAATTCCTTGAAAATGTGGTGTCAACTTTTAGGCGCACAGGCAGTTTGCATTTTCTGTGAAAATCACTTACAGCTAAGAGCAACAACAAAAAATGTCATAGAAGAAGCACTAACTAGAAACTTGCACCTGATGCCTGGAGCTGTAAAAAATGCTTACCTGTGCTTCTGTTTCAGTACGAGTACGAGTGCGTGTGTGTTTTAGTTACAAATGTCATAGCAAGGTAAATAAACTCAAGGGTGTATACTTTATGCAAACAAGAAAATTTTATAAAGTATTTTGCTTGTGATAGTGTAGATATGTACTCGTACTGTACATATCGTAACAAGATAGTCCTTTTCAGTCTTAAGTATTTGGCTAAATATTTTCTATCATCAATAAAGTTTTCGTGGAAATTTTTCTTGACTCATCATTAGAATAACTAATATTAATGATATTTTATCAGTAGCAGCAGTATTTTTTAACTCACAAAAAATAAATCCCCATTCGAAGTACATACAAGTTTCTATCTGTTTTCAGCATGAGGAAACCAACACAAAGCTTCTTTGGCAACTAATATCATCATGTTTATCAATTCATGCTGAAAATTGCGTGTTATGTTTGCTGCGTATGAACCGGAAATTTCTTTGTATAACCTTGGCAGCTAAGTATGAATGTCCTTGTAGTAGCATTAACAAGTAGTTAAAACGTATCTTCTTTCTTAGCGTATATACGTTAGGTGTCTAATATACAATAGCATGAAGAAAATCTAATTTCTTAGCGTACTATACAAAAAGCATATTTTCGAAATATTTTTTCATTTTTTGCTTTGCTGTAATATTTTTGATTATTGTTTTCCTCTTCTTGCTTTGATACTTCAGTTTTTTGCTTCGCTTAGGGTATATTGCTTTTTCTCTTGACAAAATAAATTTTTGTGTGGTATGCAGCTGTGTTCTTTGAATGCTTCAAATAACATCATGCTGCCTTCTTTTGTTGTTATTTTTATTCTCTGTTACTTAGCCCGGACGAACAGTCAAGCCACTCAACCACTCAGCTCTTCAGCCAGTTGGAGCTGAAATATTAGCTGGGGATATGTTTGGTAATATCCTGCTTATTACAATTCAGTAACTTTTTGATATTTTCACAATGAAATTGCTAACACGAAATAATAACAAGTGTAACAACAACAACCACAACAACAATATCAGGGAACAAGAACAACAACAACGAACAATCAAGTGTAAGTCTACTCTTACAAAATACTAAGGATCCAGGCTGGGCAGTCGAAAATTCTCCAGATCCTAGGTAACTGGATGCAATAAGTTAAATCATTTGGCTTGGTTGATCCGAAAATATGAAGAAAATCCTTACCATGAGTGGACAAAATTTAGTATTAATTTACTTAGATAGCCAAGCGGTAATCAGAACACTATACTTCTCTGAGATACCTTCAAAGCTACCTTGGTTGGGATGCCTTGGGAAGGCATTGAATTACTGAATAAATTAGGTAAGACAAAGGAGGAAACCATGTACTGGTCCTTCGACATACAGGAGACGAGATGACTGATTGTTTGGTAAGGGAGGCAGCAGTATTCACGAATTATTTGGGCCTTGAAATGAAAGGTTCAATAAACCTGCTTACTGAACTCAAATCTTTGAAGTTGTACACTAATAGGAGATCTTAACTTAAAAAGAGCTGATTTCTGTCTTAAATCAATATGAGAAAACCTGTTTAATTTTTCGTACAGCAATTTAAAAAATTCGGCAAAAATACATTTCAAAACTTAATCCAGGAGTAGTTACTGTTTAATATTTCTTTATATTCGGTATTAAAAACTGCATTTAATTACAATCTAAACCTAAAATCATTAGATCTAACCTTGCTTTAAGGTCACATAAGCAGACAGGATTTTTTGGAAGGTGGTTTTCAAAATCAACAAAAAATTAATATTTTTAATTGTTTTGCATTTATAATATGAAATTAATCTCGGCAAAACAACAAACTTGATGCACAAATTTTAACTTCGCAGATCCTCATATTTGTTTCTTAGAGTAAAGCTGACTAAAGTTTTGAAAAAAGAGAATATGAAAAATAGTCAATTTAAAAAAAAATGCAAATTTTACACATTTCACTAACTTTAACTTCTAATAACTTCCAAAATAATCTTTTCATACCATTTGGTTCCAGAGAATACTTATTTCCAACTATGTTACATAACGGGTGTTTTTTTTAGAAGTATGGTTTTTTCAAGAAGAAATAAAACGCATATAATTTAATGTTATGGCCAAGAATTTAGCTTTATTATAAAGATAAGGATTTGCCATTATGTTTTAAAAACGATTTCGGGCAAGTGGCGAATAAATTCCAGCCGAGAGGCCCAATTTTCGACCACTTTTTGCAGCAATTGGGGCCGGGCCGTATGTCAGTAATAACGCGCCGAATATTCGCTTCCAAGGCGTCAATCGTCTCGAGCGTATCTGCGTAGACAAGCGACTTCACATAACCCCAAAAAAAATAGCCCAGCGGTGTTAAATCGCACGATCTTGGAGGCCACGCCACAGGCCCACGACGCGAGATAATGCGCTCACGAAAAGTTTCCTTCAATAAATAGAGTATTTCGTTGGCAGTATGACATGTAGATGGCGGTCTTGTTGGAACCAAAGGTCGTCCACATCAACATACTCCAATTCACAATTCAGGCACGAAAAAGTCATTAATCATGACTTATATAGCATTCCCCATTGACTGTAACATTATGACCGGCTTCATCTTTGAAAAAATATGGACCAATGATTCCCTCTGCCCATAGAGCACACCAAACAGTGACTTTTTGAGGATGTAACGGCGTCTCAACAATGGCTTGTGGATTATGATCACTACAAATACAACAATTTTGCTTATAGTATTAATGTACTCATTCAACCAAAAGTGAGCTTCATCGCTGAACAAAATTTTCTTGTGAAAATCGGGATCGGTGGCCATTTCGTCTTGGGCCCATTCACCGAACGTTGCAAACGTTGTTCAGGAGTAAGTCTATTCATTATGAAATGGCAAACCAAACTGAGCATTAATCAAGTGACAGCTGTCAAAAAGACCAACTCCGAAAAAGTATTGACAGACTGAAAACCACACTTCTGAAAAACACACCCTTTATAAGCATTTATGCTTTTATGCACACTTGGTCATACCATTTTGTCAGAGTATGCCCTGTAAAATTCACAACATACAATAATTTTAAAAATGTTTGGAATGGTGAGTGGTATAAAAAATTTTAAACTCCGATCAAGACTTCTGGTACCTGTTCAAAATGACTTAAGTTAAGCTAAAGACAACTCAAAATCATAACGGGTTTCCTTTCAGGCGATTGCAAACTGGTGGGTGTGGGACACATGAAGAATCCAGGCATAGAGCAGGACAATACCTGTCGCCTTTGTCACCAACAAACGAGAGGCCATCAAACGGTGAATAGTTATTTTACATGATCCAATTCAAAAGACTTCCAAAAATATAAGATTTCGGCACAACACCGGCACAATGCGATGCCAGGCCAACTAACGAATTGAGGTCAAATTTGAATAATATTGTTTACAACTTATTTGAGCAGCAAGAAAACAAAACAAATTTTATACACAACACATATACACTCAAATAAACACCAACACAAATACTTTACTCGTGGTGTATGTGCCAATGTGTAGTGAAATTTATTTCATTTTTTTGGGGCAGAGTGTAAATTATACCATATCCATACGATATGTGTTATTATTTTTATATTTGCTTCTTTGTTCGTAAAAATATATCAGCATAATAAATTAAAATATCAAATATTTATATACAAAAAACGGGCAATGTTGATGCGTTGACATGCAAGTAATGAAAGGGGCAATATGTTCATAAGCCACCCTGTATAAAGCTATAGGGTATATAAATAAATAATAAAACGCTAAAATGTGCGAAAATGAAAGGAATTTTGGACACACCTACATACAAATAAACAAAGAAACAGAAAAATAACGCATAAATAAACATAAGTAATAAATTTAGGTAGTACGAAGTCTCATATAAATGCAAAAGAGAAAGATAGATTGAGCGAAAAAGAGGGAGAAAATTTCATTATAATTGATTTAAGCCTGATACAGCCCAACCTTAGGCTTATAAGTTTAGGGGTTAGGTTTGAAGAGTTCATGTAATTCGGCAGACTGAGAAAATGTTTTATTCACAATAAACTGCGAACAAATGAATTAAACTAAATGAATTAATAATAACAATGGACTTGTATGTCTGCTGTATTCTGAAAGCATATGATAAAATGTTACTTTTTAATATTGGTTGAAATCTGCCTATAAGTTTATATTCATAGTTTTAGTACAGCCAATTTTGTAATAACATTATTATCTTTTTAAATTTTTGTTACCACAACATATGGTTTCTTATGTCCACAGTGCATGTTAGTTGAAAATTGCACTTTGCTATTGCAATGTGCCACAAACAAGAACTTGTGTGAGTCTACTGCGAGAATTCCAATTGGAATTATAATGCTACAAACACTTAATTGAAAATTGTAAATTGTACACATTGGCAACGAGAACTACTGCCACACATAACAAATTCGTATACTCCAACAAAAGCTGCTTTGTTATGTTACTAACACATACATAAAAGCATGTATGTGGCAATACACCAGCAAACACATTAACACTCGCAACAAGCTCACACACACATACTTACACAAAAACATACACACTCAATCGAACACAAATTCAATGTATTGGAAACGAGTGAATTAAGCGCAAACATACAATTCGCAATTGCTAAAAATACTACAAAAATACCAATAAAACTTTAGTCTACTTTTAGGTGGCATAGCATATTTGCAGTGTAGTGTACATGAGCATGGTATCAGTTCACATAAGGCATTTTTAATATTTCTTTACTATTATTGATATTATTATTTATGTATTTTATTTTTAAATCGAAATAAGTATTAGATATTGTGCCATAGAAGAAAAACTTCTCTATTCTCGTTCTCTCTCTCTCGCTGACTTCAAAACTTTCAGTTAATGTGTTGGTTTATTTGAAATGAAATCCAAGTTTCTTATTGTTTTAATCTCAAATCGAAAAAATAAATAAAAGAGAAAAACATAAAATTGATTGTTTTCGTATATTGTTGGTATTTATCTTACTTAGTACTTTCAATTTAGGAAAAACATTATTTTTCTTATATAAGTATGTACATGTAGTTCTAAATAAAATATCTCAAAAATATTTTCAGCATAAATATGTTTTCTTACTGCACTCAGATTTCTTTTTCTGAAACTGTGTAACAAAAGTTTGCAATTTTATAACTTTTACTTTCCGTATAAAGTTTTTACGGTAAATAACTAAAATCATTGGTTTATTTTGGGTCACCATTCATATTAAATGAAGTTCGAAATTGTTATTATTTGAAAACATATTTTCATTATTTTCAAACTTATGGAAAATACTTACTAAGGAAAGAATATAGACAGGGTGGTGCTTGACTCTTATGTAAAAATGTTTAAAAATAATAAACCACAACATTTCCCCTTTGTTTTTACAAACGGTTTTAAAACTAGCAACAACGCCAAACCAACTTAAAAATATTTTTCAAAACTTAGCCAATAATTAAGGATTCCAGCACATATCTCAATAGAAAGCCATGTATTTGTTGATCTCTGGACCTATAAAATTAACCTACTGTAATCTCATCCTTCATCTCCTCCTTTCATCCTATCCTACCTTCACTTCCAAAACATAAGGTTACACAAATGTGCAACATAGATGCTCTATCACTCATCTCAGCTTTAAATATGAACATGTTGTTCATTACAACAGATTATAAAATTTAGCTCCGGACCTGATTTATACAATCATTTATGTATATGGATAACAATCATTACTGTATATGGGAATATACTCATCCCACTAATTAAGAGCTAAGTCAAGCATAAGGCCACAGCAACTATCGCTCAATATACATTAGCGGAAAATAACACATTTGATGTGTGCAAAATTCTTACTTTAACTTAAAGGAATATAATGCTTACTATGCAAACAGAAAATCAAACAGAGCAGGTGACTGTTTAATATATGTACGTATGTAGAACAATACCTTCAACTCTTCTATCAACAATTGAGTGAGATGGAAGAAGTTTCTTGGCTGTCAAACTTATAAAATTAGATATTTGTGTGTCATGTGTGTATAGGTAGTCGCTGTGGTGTAGTGGTAGTGCGTTGGACTGCTACGCAAAGTGTCCGGGGTTCGAATCTCGGCACAGGCAAAATAAAAAGTAAAAAAAATTATTTTTCTACACGGCACCACCTCTTGGCTCTTGGCAGGCAATGGCAAACCTACAAGAGTAAAAATTGCTATGAAAAGCTTTTCACTTCGCCGTTCGGATTCGGCATTATACTGTAGGTCGCTTCCATTCATGTACAAATATAATACGCACAACATGAGTGGATGCGAAAAGCTCGGCCTAGTAAGTAAATTAGTTATCTTCACACACAAAATATGAAATTTTTTGAGAAAGAATTGTATTTTATAAAATAAAATTTGTTATCAATAAACGAAAAAAAAGAAATGTGATCAAAATTCATATTATACAAAATTTAAATATTTACAAAAATAGGTAAATATTCAATGCTATGTTAAATCAATTGGGTTATTCACAAGGCCATATTGTTTGAATGTCATAAAGTTTTGTATAAGAAATTAGAAAATTTGTGACGAATGAGAGGATACGACATTGAATATAGAGAATTACAAATAGTTTATTTATTTGCAAAATGCCAAAATGCTTAAATCATAAGTATGTGTATTTTTAGTGATAGAAGCTCACAAATCGAAATACAAACATTTATAAGCTGCATAATCTGAAAATGGTCAAACTTTACTATGGTATAATGCCATCACACAGTGTTTTAGCATATTTAAATGAGGAAATTTTTCCATACACACAGTGTAATTTATGCATTTACAATGCAACACAGTAACGTAAATTATTTAAATATTATAATGTGTAATAATAGCAAAAATGTCTGCCACTAAGAATTATTATGCGAAACCAAAATATTTACACCCATTTAAATTTCACACACACATTTACCTGCAAAATACATAAACACATACACTCTTACATACATATATACATATCTATAAGCATTTACATATGTTTGTTAAGTGTGTAAATTAACATTATCAATGACGATGATGACGATGATGATGATGATGATAATGATGAAAATTTGTTGTTTGTGTGCGGCAGCAAGAGCAGTTGTACATACTTATTCTATCTTACATGCACACACACAACATATACATACATAAATACATACAGCATACAAGAACAAATACAAATGTTTATATAATGGCATAAGAGAATGTATTATGTATTTGTGAATTTGTGTATTCATAGAATTTTCTAATTACCTTTTACAACTATTAGGCATACATAGCAGCTATGTAAAGGGTGTTTTTTTTTCGAAAGTGTGGTTTTCAATCTGTGGGTTTCAATCAATTTGGTTTGCCATTTCATAATGAATAGACTTACTCCTGAACAACGTTTGCAAATCGTGCAAATTTATTACCAAAATAATGGTTCGAGTCGCGCAACGCATCGCGTGCTGCGTCCAATATTCGGTCGACATAATCGCCCAGCAGAGTCGGTAATTGGAGCAACCATGGATCGGTTTCGCACCACGTTTACTCTAGAGGATAACGCGCATCCTCAGAGGCGCCATACAATGCGCACCGAAGACGCTATTGTTGCTGTGGAGCAGAGTATCGAAGAAGACCCGAATGAGTCCATCTTATCTTATAAAATCCAACTCGTGCAAGAATTGAAGCCGAACGACCATCAAGAGCGTCGCACGTTCGGTGAATGCGCCCAAAACGAGATGGCCATCGATCCCGATATTCACAAGAAAATTTTATTCAGCGATGAAGCTCACTTTTGATGGAATGGGTACGTTAATAAGCTAAATTGTCGCATTTGGAGTGATCATAATCCACAAGCCATTGTTGAGACGCCGTTACATCTTCAAAAAGCCACTGTTTGGTGTGCTCAATGGGCAGAGGGAATCATTGGTCCATATTTCTTCAAAGATGAAGCCGGTCATAATGTTACAGTCAATGGGGAACGCTATAGAGCCATAATTATTGACTTTTTCGTGCCTGAATTGTGAATTGGAGGATGTTGATGTGGACGACCTTTGGTTCCAATAAGACAGCGCTACATGCCATACAGCCAACGAAACAATCAATTTATTGAAGGAAACTTTTGGTGAGCGCATTATCTCGCGTTGTGTGCCTGTGGCGTGGCCTCCAAGTTCGTGCGATTTAAATTATGTGAAGTCGTTTGTCTACGCAGATAAGCGCGAGACGATTGACGCCTTGGAAGAGAATATTCGGCGCGTTATTACTCACATCCGGCCCCAATTGCTGCAAAAAGTGGTCGAAAATTGGGCCTCTCGGCTGGAATTTATTCGAACTAGCCACGGCGGCCACATGCCCGAAATCGTTTTTAAAACATAAGTAATGGCAAATCCTTATCTTTAAAATAAAGCTTAATTCTTGGCCATAACATTAAATTATATGCATTTTATATCTTCTTGAAAACTACACTTCTAAAAAAAAAACACCCTGTACATATACAAGCTGCAACTAAGTACATATCTACAAATATTCTCAATTATTTATATTATAATCATTCTGATCTGTGTATGTATGTGTTAGTTTTACTTATTTAAACAATTGCTGTTGTTGTTGTGATTATCACTGTAATTGCATTTAATATATACGCCTTTATGTGTACTGCATATGTATGTGAGTGTGTGTGTGTGTGTGTGTGTGTGAATTTGTTTGCATATTCTTCGTGTGAGTAGAAAACAAACAATAAATGAATGCGTGGGTGCGTACCTGCGTGAGTGAGTGAACGGGTGTTTCCTTTAATACCAATACTATTATAGAAATAATTACGTACGGATTGCATTTGCTAAGAGCTTAACATGCCTGGAATTAGTATTCGATTATAGCTTATGTGTATTGGTGTGTTTCTGTGTCTCTGTATGTGTGTAAGTATATGTTTATATATAAAAATAGCTTAATTTATATCAATGAGGTCAGAGTAAAATTATGTGCTTCATTTGCTAAATTATCCTCAAGGGAAGTTATTGTGTTGTAAATAATTACATAATATTACTCAAAATTTTCGTAGACGCTTTTTAGCTTTTATAGCCTACGAGTACGAGAAATTACAAAGAGTAAAAGTTGTAAAAAGCTTACCAAGAACTTGAGTTTTACTTTAGGCTGATTCACGAACAACTAAACAATTTTACATCCCCTTCCCTTTCTGTTATGTTACTTTTATTTCGAGTGTTGTAGTGGAATTAATTGCGATCCTTGTAAAAGTGAGATTCCTACTAAATTTTAAATCTCATTTTAATGAAAAATCTAAAATTAGGTAATTACATTGGAAAGTAGAGTTCGGTTAAAGGTGGTGTGACCAATGCCTCACATAAATCGGTAGGATCCATAGTGTAACCACAACTCTTTAGATTAAAAAAGCTCTCAGAGCAGTATCTTTAATATATATGAAACCAGATACAGGTTATTGCTGAGTTTTTGCTAATGTTTAAACTAATTACGTCATTTAGGAAAAATAAGAGCATTCACTTAGTAAGGTCTTCAATCTAGTCCTAGGCTAATTTTGCACAATTACATAATATGTTTCAAAGTTTCCTTCATTTCAGAGAATTGCATTGAAAATTGTGAATATTTATAAGAGTTCAAGGAACTTTCGCCGCTTAGGGATCTTTTCTTCATGAAATTCAAGTTTCATAAACCCTCCGAGAATTTTTACTTTTTCCATTCAAGTATGAAAACTTGCCTTATGACTTACTAAGTAATTACACCCGGAATGTTTATTGCTCAGAGAAGTACGACGAAATTAGAGAAATTTCAAAAGCATGAATAAGGTAAGACTGCTTAACTTAACTCATTAGTTATGTAGAGATTTTGGGCCTAACCATTTGTAATCTATACAAGATATTAAGTAAATGACTCACTAATTTAAATATTACAGGCAAGTCATTTGCTGGAAGTTCACTTTTCCCCTAATAGAATATGATAAGGGTAATATTTTAATGTGTGGTTTAAATGAAAAATATACAGAAATGAACTCGAATAATATTAGATATAGTGAATTAAAAAGAGTAAAATGTAAAAATTCAATGAGAATTATATAAGTGGGATAAGTAGTGGAAACGGAGAAAAGTTAATAATGATTCTCCCTCCTTCTTCCTCCCGCCAAGGGGTACCACCTGCGTGTTGAATGTATCAACAAAAAAAAACAAAACCCGAAAAAAAAAATTTACTATTCACTAGAAATGGCGTAAAGTTTAAAACTCCCCGAGTTTCAACAAAATTCTTTACAATTTTTCTTTAAAGTTAATTGAGGCAAGTCTGCCAAAGACACTTTGATCGTAGGAAGAATTAATCCTTTTTCCCCTACTTTTCCTCTCATCAAATTCTTTGACGTTTAATATTAATATTATTAAAAAAAAAATTTCAACGACAAAAATCGAATTATAAATATTGTAATAAAATCCTTGGAAGAGTGGTAATTCTGTATACAAAAATAGTAGCATAGGGAAAAATTACACACATGTATTTTCAACACTTTGAGCATTTTGACCGTCACCACCTCACCTTTCTCTTCTGTCCCCAAACTTAAGTGTACACCATTTACATATGTTTTATTTCTACTCTTCAGTTTTGCATACTGAGTACTTTACTTCATAGCTTCCATCTTTTCATGCCTTTTCAATGTACAACACATTTTGAAAAATGTTAAAAGTTTTTCAAGTACTTTTCTGTACTCTTTTCTACCCAGTTTCTACTATTCTGCTACTTAATTTCTCCTACGCATTTCTTGTGTTGTTTAACAAAACCGCCTACCAGTGGTGCCGCCGAGTTGTCATTTACTGTCGTCGCCTGTGTGTTGTAATAACAATTCGATGAAAAGGTCGTTTGCCATTTGCCACTTGGTCTTCCCTGCTTACAGCTTTATACATTATACAGGTACTCGTAAGTAAATAAAGAAAGTATGAAGTTAAATGTAAATATCTCAGTAGGGAAATGAAAAAGGAAAATGTAAATGTTTGTGAAATTCCTTTTCAGACTTTTGCATACTGCATTTTGAAAAGAAGGTGCGAAGAATAAGAACGCGAGAGAGTTTAATGTTAACAGGATTATGCCAAAAAACTGACAGTTTCTAATTAGACTTAATTTCAAAGAATCTGTTTAATAATAATATTACACAACGAACGCTGCAAAGTCTTAGTTGAGGTTAACTTTTAAAATTTATGAAATTATGAAAAATTAAACAATAACAATTTTTTGATGAAAAAGGATATCAACTACAACTTGAAAATAGCAAGTTATTTTGCAAGTGTAAGTTACACCAAGATACGATAACATTCTTTCACCGTTCGCAATCTCTCTCTAGCTTTCTCTCGTTCACAGAAGCAATATGAATTTCTAATTAAGCGCTAACTTTCTCATCATTTGCGTTTCCTTCATTTGTGCAGATTGCGGGCATTTGCCTTTGTCTGCCTCTCGCCTCTCGCCTCTCTCTCTCTCTCTCTCTCTCTCTCCCCCTCTCTCTCGCTCGTGGCCTAGAGGAATTTCATTAAAAACTTTGAAAATACTTTGCAAATTTCAATTAAGCGCATTAGTCGTACTTTGAATGGTTGAGAAGTTTAGCTGCTGCTACTATTTCCCTCAAAAGACTGACGACAAAAGGAACATGCAAGGGGCAGGGGGGAAGTACAAGCAATACAAAGTATAGATATTTTGTCGCCAAATGTTATGCAGAGGGAGAATTGCTGGTGCTGCTGATATTATTTGCATATTCGGTATGCGAATGAAATGATTAACTACTATTGGCCAACCAGACTAAACCGTCCGTTAGTCAGCTAGTCAGCCAGTCAGTATTGCCTTGAAATGCTACCGCGTTATTGTTTTAATTGTTGTTCTTATTGCTGCCTTTACATTCTTTCAATTTAACGGTACATTAATTAAGCGTTATGTGGAAAAGTGAGTGAAGTAAGTAAAGCGCAGAAATGCTAAAGGGTCGGAGGCAAGAAAGAGAGAAAAGTAGAGCGAGAATGAGATAGAGAACGAGAGAGAGAGAGATAGAGAGAGAGAGCCAAAATGTGAGGGAAAAGTAAAAGTTGTTGATCTTTCTTAATGCAAGCGTGTAGTGCGTCTAATGGGGCAATGGCATGACAGACAGCAACAACAATAACCACATACTACTGTGGGCAAAAGTTAGTAAGACTTTTTAACTTAAATTTCGCGCGGAAACCCATTCATCAAAATATTATTTTTTAAGGTTGGTATGACTGTCGGTGACATCTGTGCCAAATGTCACATCAAAATAATCATTAGTGTTTAGTATACGCTTGTCTTTCTGAAGTACAAAAAGTGCATTCGGCGATTTTCACAATGAGTGAAATTATTCAACAAAGAAGTTCCATTAAATTTTGTGTGCGGAATCAAATTTCTGGAAACGTTCCGAAACGTTCAGAATGTTGCAAAAGGCCTTCGGTGATAATTGTATGTCGCGAGCAAGTGTTTTTCATTGGTACAAATTGTTCAAAGATGGTCGAGAACGCGTTGATGACGAACCACGTCCAGGACGGCCATCAACATCAACTGATGTTCAATAAAATCAAGGAATTGGTGCTCGAGAATCGACGATTAACAGTCAGAGACCTTACTGGCATCGTTGGAATATCGGAAGGATCAGTGAAAACCATTTTAAAACATCATTTGGGCCTAAGAAGAGTGAATGCACGATTGGTTCCAAAATCACTGCATTGGTTTTACAAGGCCATTTTGCCAAAAATTCGACTGATATCGTTCCGCAACCACCCTATTCGCCTGACCGTGTGATTAGCACCGTGTGACTTTTGGCTATTTTCTAAACTCAAAAAACCGCTCCGTGGACACCGTTTTGAGTCAATTGAAGACATTAAACATGAATCGCTAAGCGCATTGAAGGCTATTCCGGAAATTGACTTCAACAACTGTTTCGAGAATTGGAAAAAACGTTGGCACAAGTGTATTGGGGCCGGGGGGGATTACTTTGAAGGGGACGAAATAGATTTGGAAGAATGAATAAACAAATTTTAAATTATGAACAAAGTCTTACTAACTTTTGCCCACAGTAATAAAAATAATTTTTTTTTTTTTTTTGAATTTTTAAGTTCTCATAGGGGATTTTTGGCGACATGTTGTTGTTGCTTGTTGAAAGTTCATGTTGGCTTTAGAGGTTTAACATTTTTGTTGTTGTTTTTATTAAAAAAGTATTGTCTTCTTTTTTTTGCGTGGTTTTTCTTTAATTTTTTCCATTTCATTTTGTTATTGTTTCTTTTTTAACAGTGTCGAAAAAAGTATGTCAGTTTATTTACGCTTTTTTCCGTCGGTTTAATATTCGCTGTCCACCTTTTATTTTTTGTTTTTTTGTGTTCTATTGAGCGATTATTATTTTTACGGTGTACTTATTTTCGATTCCTGTGGGAAATCAAATTGAAGTCTGTTTTTAAATGTGAGTCAACTTAAATTTTATTACAAAAAAATTCCAAAATATTCAGAAATTTACATTGTACAGAAATGCGATCTTAAACAAACAGATGCAAGATTTAAAAAGTGATTATTGATATTCCAAAGAACCAATTATAAGTTTTAAAAAGCCAGTGCAGGGAACTTGATTGGCCCTTCATATACATCCATGGTTTCTATGCCACAAATATCGAAAGAAAAGGTAAGTGTTGCTTTCTAATTATATCTCTTTACAAATATATATTAAAATCTTTTTCCAATTAACTTGAAGCTTCTCTTGAAATCATATTTTGCCAACTCTTACTTACTTTTGATGGCACAACAGCCCATGGAGGGCCTAGGCCGAGCTTTTCGCATCCACTCATGTTGTGCGTGTTATATTTGCACATGAATGGGAATTTTGCCAACTCACTTAATATAAAACTAAAGAGCATAACCCAATATCGTATGACCATCACATTATCAAATATTGAATACATTTTCCACTGGAGTACATAAACATATTCTTATTTTAACCCAAAAACCTTCCCAAAAATATATAATACATAAACTTTATAGAATATTTGGTAAAATTGTAAACTGAAAACCGCAAATGCATGAATGCGTGCATTTTAAAGTAAATTCTAATATACTTACCATGCAAGTCATGCATATGTGAATGAAAATAAAAATGAGTGTGAGGAGTGGATAGAAAGAGATAGGGAGGGAGAATGAGAAAGAGGGAGAACGATAGATAGTGAGTGTAGTAGTGAGAATGTTAAGTTCCGATCTAGTGACCGGAAATTCCGGTGATCAATTTTATGCCATGGTGGAGTCGCTTATGTGTAACAAGCTGTATGTATATGTTTACCAAAAACAGCAACAAGAAAATGTTGTCAATATAAAGGCATATGCATGACTTTGTAACATTAGTTGTACAGCAACATTTGGTGATACAATGTATTGCTGGTGAATGGAATGCACAACTTTGCGGTTAAACTTTTTGTTTTTGGAAAGCGCATACCTTGAATAATAATTTAAAAAATATAACCTAAAGTAAAATAAAAGTACCTACATTTAATTCTATAATTTATGAAATTAATACAAATTTAATTTGAAAGTAGTACACACATTTTAATAGATTTTCATAGAAAATTTTACAACCAAAAAGTATGCAATATTGTTTTTTGTGTTTTCGACAAAAATTTGCACCAAAACATATGCAAAAAGTATGCAATGTTATTTTTCATAAATTGTTTTCGATAAAATTTGCACCAAAAAGTATGCAATATTAAACAAAAATTTAATTTCTAAATATTTCTAATTTAAATTATAAATGAAATTTGTTTGTTTTAAAAAGTGTTGAAAATTACAGTGGAATTCAATTTATCTATCGCAATACTTATTTTACAACCGCATTTAAAGTAAACTATACGGCGAAATAGTGACAGCTATAACAATTTGATTTCCAATAAAATTTACACCAAAAAGTATGCAACAAGCTTCAAATTCAAAGTATTACACAATTTATTTTCTGCAGTAAACTACGAGGGACTCCTCGTAGGAAAAGTAGTTAAACTTAAATACATAATTAATTGATTTTAATTGAGTTTCAATAAAATTTACACCAACAAGTAACTGCCAATCTGATTTCTACACATTTCTAACTCATAATATTGCTCAATATTATTTTGTAAAGTAAACTATTTGTATGGAAAGTAGTAAAACGTAGTAGTGGTCGCTGTGGTGTAGTGGTAGTGCGTGAGTGTCCGGGGTTCGAATCTCGGCACAGGTAAAATCAAAAAGTAGGAAAATTAATTTTTTTACACGGCACGGCACCACCTCTTGGCAGGCGATGGCAAACCTACAAGAGTAAAAATTGCTATGAAAAGCCTTTCACTTCGCCGTTCGGATTCGGCATTAAACTGTAGGTCCCTTCCATTCATGTACAAATATAACACGCACAACATGAGTGGATGCGAAAAGCTCGGCCTAGGCCCTCCATGGGCTGTTATGCCATTAAAAGTAAAGTAGTAAAACGTATATACAAAAGTATTCTGTTTTAATTGATTTTCATTAATATGTATGCTTGTAAGTATGCTATAACAAATGTAAATCATTTCAATTTCCAAATAGTTAAAAACTTTATTATTTAGGAGAAACATACGGAAAAAAGGGGGATAATTTGAATTCATTTGAATAATTTTCTATTCAAGATATTTTAAAATCTACACTAAAATGTATGCATTATTAAAAGAATAAACAAACTTGCGACACATTTTTCTTTTAGCCTATCATCGTTTTATTTTTCTCTTCTACTTCAAATATTCGGTGTTTCACTCAAGCAGCTATAATAATATTTAATTATTCAATAGCTATGCATAATCAAGAATTTGTTTTTTTATGCTCAATCACTCCTAAAAATAGCCTACTCTGTATAACGAAAGTAGATAAATATGTTTTCTTTTAGATATTACATAATTTCAGGCTCATTAGAAATTCATTAGGACACACACACATGAACACACAGCAACACAAATTTGATGAGATAACCGCAAAAACATCCGAAAATATTAAAATATTTGCTTAAAAGTTTTAAATCCTAAAATTATGCAGCTAAATTTGACAACATTTATAAGCTTCAATGAGCAAAGTAACCAACACAAAGAAAGGGGAGGGGAATATAAAGTAATTAAATTAAAAATCAAATAAAATAAAACTTGACTATGCAATGGATGCCTAAAAGTGCGCTGTAAAAAAGAGAATGGTAAGGGAATGGGGGGAAAAATGCTTTATATTTTTACTGTAACTGACTTTTGAACTTATGTGTTTTAAGTTTTTTTTAGATTTAATTTTTGACCTACAGTTTAATCCTGACATTATGCATATTTTATAAGTTCTCGGTGCTGCATGCATGTTCATGTATATGCGGTGGTAGAGCAGCAGTGGCACTAGCCACTAACACAACACAAGCACAAAAACTAACATATGAAATCAGAAAAATAAATCTAGTAGGAGAAAAAAACAGAATATTCCCATTTCACATAGAAATGAGCAGAAGTCGTATGCGTATGTGTGGGTGTGTGTGCGTGTGCGTGTTACATTTACAATTTATGTAAAATAGACAACATTTATGTATGCACAAATACACAGATATATACAGGGTGTCTTTTTTAGAAGTGTGGTTTCCAAAGAGAAATAAAACGCTTACTTTTACTTTAAATGGCACAACAGCCCATGGAGGGCCTAGGCCGAGCTTTTCGCATCCACTCATGTTGTGCGTGTTATATTTGTACATGAATGGAAGGGACCTACAGTTTAATGCCGAATCCGAACGGCGAATTGAAAAGCTTTTCATAGCAATTTTTACTCTTGTAGGTTTGCCATTGCCTGCCAAGAGGTGGTGCCGTGTTGGAAAATTATTTTTTTGATTTTGCCTGTGCCGAGATTCGAACCCCGGACATTCTGCGTAGCAGCCCAACACACTACCACTACGCCACAGCGACCATAAAACGCATAAAACATTAAATTGTTATGGCCAAGAATTTAGCTTTTTTATAAAGATAAGGATTTGCTTTTATGTTTTTTGGGCCAGTAGCCGCCGCGGCTGGTTCGAATAAATTCCAGCCGAGAGGCCCAATTTTCGACCACTTTTTGCAGCAATTGGGGCCGGGCCGTATGTCAGTAATAACGCGCCGAATATTCTCTTCCAAGGCGTCAATCGTCTTGAGCTTATCTGCGTAGACAAGCGGCTTCACATAACCCCACAAAAAATAGCCCAGCGGTGTTAAATCGCACGATCTTGGAGGCCACGCCAAAGGCCCACGACGCGAGATAATGCGCTCACCAAAAATTTCCTTCAATAAATTAGTTGTTTCGTTGGCTGTATAACATGTAGAGCCGTCTTGTTGGAACCAAAGGTCGTCCACATAAACATCCAATTCACAATTCAGACACGAAAAAGTCATTAATCATGGCTCTATAGCGTTCCCCATTGACTCTAACATTACGACCGGCTTCATCTTTGAAGAAATATGGACCAATGATTGCGTGTGCCCATAGAGCACACCAAACAGTGACTTTTTGAGGATATAACGGCGTCTCAACAATGGCTTGTGAATTATGATCATTCCAAATGCGACAATTTTGCTTATTAACGTAAACATTCAACCAAAAGTGAGCTTCATCGCTGAACAAAATTTTCTTGTGAAAATCGGGATCGCTGGCCATCTCGTCTTGGGCTCATTCACCGAACGTTGCAAACGTTGTTCGGGAGTAAGTATATTCATTATGAAATGGCAAACCAAACTGAGCATAAATCAAGTGACAGCTGTCAAAAAGACCAACTCCGAAAAAAGTAATGCCAGATTGAAAACCACACTTCTAAAAAAAAAAACACCCTTTACATATTTATATGACTATATACATATATGTGAGAGTTTCTTTTAAATATTTAATAAAAACTGCGGATTTATTTTTGTAGGTTGTATATACATACGAGTATGTATTTATTTTAAAATACAACAAACAAGCAAGAGAAAAAACAACAGCAGTAAAAATAACAAACAAAAATATACACCAAAAACATGCTCTCGTGTCTTCATAAATTAAAACAAAACACGCTGCCATACATAGATTTATGCATGAATCTGTGAGTAAATGTAAAAAGTGTATGTATTTGCTCCAAAAAATATGCAAATCTTTTTTGTATTTTACCACATCACATGTTCTCAATACGGAAAGACAAGAACTAAAAACAACGAAACAATAGCAGGTAGCAGCATCGTTGTTTTGTTGGTGTTAACGTTGTTGTTATGCTTTTGCTTAATAATGTCAAAACGGCCAAGTTAATATGCTTCAGAAACCAACATCACCAACCGCACTAACACCGTAGCATAACAAGAACAACAATGCTCCTGACATAGAATATAAAAAAAATAGAGCACAAAGTATGCTGTCAAATATGACTTTTGTTTTACCAACATACATACATTATCATAAATACCATTTACGTATTTACGTATGCGCAAGTGTCACAAGAAGAAGAAGAAGAACAACAACAACAACAACAACTACAATGACAATATATCAAACACTCTTACAATTTAACTATACTTATACATAAATTAAAATACCAGGGCAATATTTGACAAGTTTTCAGAAAATTAGGTCGTTGCCTAGAGCAGAGTTAGTCAAAGTAAATTATTGTCTCCATTAAGAAAAATCAGTGGAATTTTACAGTTCATCTAAAATGAAAGGGAAACATCTAAGGAAAATAAATTCTAAAGAATATAAATGGTCAGTTGACGGAAACAGAAGGAAACATCACTGTAGGTACTTTCCCAATGAAATAAACTAAATTAGAGAATTGTACTTCGGTTTCCACATATGAGATACATATCTGGTAATAATTCACAAGCTTAACGATCTAGTAGCACATACATCTCATAGGTCAACCCTTTAAACTTTCATGGAATTATATTTTCCAATCGATCTATTTTCCAGGGCAATAACATTTAAAGGACCTTTAATGATGCGATTGAGATAATCCCCCATTGATTGTAACATATTTTTGATTCGTACCATTTTTCAAAAACAATTACAATATAAATGAGTTATGAATCATGTTTGCTATATACTGATAAAGAGATACAAGCTCGAAAGTTCCTTGACGGGTATAATGGAAAAATGAAAGTAATCATATATGACTCTTACACTAAAGACATTTTAAATCTGTAAATCCAAAATGAAAGTAATCATATGTGACTCTTACACTAAAGATATTTTAAATCTGTAAATCCAATTACCTACGATGGAATTACTTTTCTTGAGCAAAAACGTTTGGAAATATTTCAATGCCTCTAGACCAATGAGCTACTTTAGCATTTCATATAAGATATACATAGAGACTGAAAAGAGCTTGAATACCTGCAGTTTTGAAGTTTTCCAAAAATTACCTTGCGCCAAATCCCATGTGAATCACATCTGAATCATAGAAAACAAACGCGTTATGCTTAAAATATGATTGAGATGATTTCATTTTTTAATGAGAAATAATTTGGAAGATTTTTTGGTTCTAAATCAATGAGTCATTCTATTTTTCGATATAAAATACTCACAGAAATTCAATTGAATTTAAATTTTCTTAAGTTTTGTATAGGTATCTTCTTATAAATACATATATCGCATGTGGCTCACAGAAAACAACAGACAATTTTTACTTGTGACTCATATACAATTAAAATGTTAAACCTTTGATTGAGAGATATCTCTGAAAATTTTTGTCTGGCTTTAAATCAATGATATGAAATACGCTTAGAAATTAAAACGATATTAATTGTATACTCTTTCACAAATTTTGACACATATATTTTATTTAAATCACCTATGAGTCACATGTGACTCATGGACTGTAAACATGGAAAACCTTCGTGTTTTCTCTGTAAAATTTAATTTCGCTCAAAAAAATAATTTAAAAGTTATTCTTTTTGCTATTGGTCAATGGGTCATTTCAGTTTTAGGGAAGATATTAACTTAGTACATCTTCCCTGCTGCAGCAATTATCTGATCTTCTCTAATGAGTTCGTTATGAATCACTTGTGGCTCATGTACAGTGCACACGTTCCAACTACTGCAGGGGGTTCTTTATCATAAATTTAATGAGCTACAAAGTGATTTTAAAAGTAAATATAGCTCTGAGTCAATGAGTTATTTTACCTTTCAGCTCAAAATATGCATAAATATTCAAGTCAAAAAAAGTATCTAGTTTGTTAAAGCTTTCTACAAATCTGTCCTGATTAGTTCCTTATGAGCCATAGCTGACTCTTAAATAGAGAACATGTTAATTCTATAAGTTTTGTTGTGTGGACTTTACTTTCACTTGAAATATCTTCTTAATTGGTGGTTTTTTGTTTGTTTTTTTATAATCTAGAAAAAATAAAGTATATTCAACAAATGCTAGATATTTTATTGTAGCTGAACGTTATAAACTTATGTGTTTTATTATACAGATTAGTAGTACCTATGCTGTTAAATCCCTTTTAAAATGGTTTCCTGACTCTGAACCTAAGTCAGTTGAGATTTTATAATTAGCGAAAACTCAGCGAACATTTACTATTTACAGGTTTACAATAGTTCAAGGCTTTCAGTAATTTTTTTTCAATACATAATTGTGTTTCACACAATATTACATTATATATGTACATACATATAACGTAAAAGTTAAAGTTCTCTTCCAAAGTGTATCGCATCTTTTGTTTACTGTTACATTAACGGCACGTTTTTGTTTCATAAAATCCACTGATAACAACAACTCATTTCAAATATGATTAACAGAAATTCATCACTTGATAACACAAGCTATTTCAATCCACTATTTCCTAGAGAGATAGTGCTTTTATAAAAAAGTATATACTTAGCAATTACTGAAGATTATTGCCAAGTGGTGCCTTCGCTTCAGACATATTAGTTTTGTTTTGTTGCTTTTAACGCAATTATTTTTTAGTACATCGTATGCGTAAGTAGCTAAGCAATGATTAAGAAAACTGTTAACTTTCGAGAATGCTCTTGTAGTAGGTACTTGAATAGAGCAAGGACTTGTTATCGAGTTTAGCAAGTGAAGTACATAAAAGATAAAAGAAATAGTTGCTAACATGAATCTATTCCATCGATAACAATAAATTTGTTGTGATTATTTACCTCTGCCATTTTGTAAATTCAACTTTATTCACAAATAAGAAAATATTAAGCAAAGAAAAAATGAGAGGGGAAAATTAATAAGCCAAGAATTTAAAAACTTTTCTAAATTAGATTTCAAAGAAGTACTTATAATAGAAAATATATGTACAAAAATAATCAGAAACTGAAAATAAATAAAAAAGGCTACAAGTATTTTGCTTAAGAAATTCAATTTACGAAATATGCCCTATAAAGGACTTTCGTCTTGTTCAATGAAATACAAACAAAACAAAAAAAAAAGGAAGATGACAAGTAAAACATATACAAAAGGGCAAGAAGTGGAAATCAATCAATATTGAGTGGCCAGCAGAACAGAAACATAAAAATGCATGGTACAAGTATGTATGTAGATGTCGAAGTTGAGATGATAGTCAAGGTAGCCTGCAGTCATGTTAAAAGGTGTAGTTAGGTGGAAAGTTGTAACAGTATGAGTATTGACAGTATTGGATATTGAAAATCTATCAAGAAATAATAAAGATGATAATGAAGGAGATAAGCCAGGAAGAATCTGTTGAGGAAGAACGTTGTAGCAATAAAGTAAGAAAGATAAGAGAAGAATCTACAGTATTTATCTAAATTACTATTGTACTAGTATATGTATATGTAAATAGATTAGAGTGAAAAAAAAATATTCACCTATAATAGATTCAGTGTAAGATTGAATGTAAGGGGGGCCTGGGGCGTAGGACACAAGGTAAAGTTCGTGACAGTCGCAGATGCGTCCATGGTCGATCCTTGCGCTTCTACGTTTCAAGTCGACATACAGCCTCCTCGTGGCGTCCGCTGGATAGCGATCTGACAACCGTCAGTGAGTTAACTAACGTGTGCGGCAGGCTTCTTCATGGCCTTGAATGAATGGTTGTGCGTCGGGCTTGGAACCCACTACGTCAAAATATTTCCCCAAGGAATCCTCAAACGAAGTACCAACAATAATGTCAGCCTTGAGATCAAGCGGAGACTAACTCTTGCCAACAGGTGTTACCACGGGCTCAGTAGGCAATTGAGAAGTAGAGCCCTCTCTCGACCGACGAAAATTACGCTCTATAAGTCCCTCATCCTTCCCGTCCTAATGTATGGCGCAGAGACGTGGACATTGACCATCGATGATGAGAGTCTGTTAGGAGCGTTCGAGAG
The DNA here is from genome assembly GCA_958295655.1 of Palloptera scutellata. NCBI lineage: Eukaryota > Metazoa > Arthropoda > Insecta > Diptera > Pallopteridae > Palloptera > Palloptera scutellata. The sequence continues at coordinate 92,525,646 of OY282450.1, forward strand.
GAAGATACTCCGTAAGATCTACGGTCCAGTATGCGTGGACGACGTGTATCGAATAAGATGGAACGTTGAGCTGTATGAGCTGTACGCCGACACTGACATAGTCAAGCGTATAAAACTCCAGCGGCTTCGCTGGCTGGGTCATGTTGAGCGAATGGAAGAAAGCGCTCCGGCTAAAAGGGTGTTTTATTCGAACCACGGTGGAGGAACATGCAGAAGGGGACGTCTTAATCTCCGTTGCAGGGCAACCTGACTGCACTTGGCCCTATCAACTGGCGCCAGCGAACGCATAGCAGAGGCGACTGGCAAAGCTTTGTAGAGGCGGCCAAGACCGATCATCGGTTGTAGTGCCAGTTAAGTAGTAAGTAAGTAAGCAAGTAAGTAAGTAAGATTGATAAGATTAATAAGTTGGAGAACCAATATACTATTATTTGAAGTAGTTGTGATCGTAGGTATATATGTATGTATCTCATACAAAATATTTCTCTCACTGAATTCCAATAGAGTTGATATGATCCTTGCAGAGAGATATGTATATAGAACACTAGGATTTCAATCGACCAGTCACAGTTGAACAACTAAAGAAAAATCGAAAAAAAACGCCTTAAACTGATCCATCTCAGCTTACGTTCTCAATTATTTCAAATAAATCTCTCTTCACTAACCAATCATAGCATTTTTTTATCACTTAATTGACTCTTAATTAACTCTCTCAACTGACAAATTATTGCTTTCGTTCTCAAGTTTTCGTTCGAGTGCGAGAAAAACTCTCTCAACTGACTAATCACAACATAATTAAAGTATAACTCTCGCAGCTGAGCATTCTTAGCGCTGGCTCCCAATGTGTGAGAGGAAAGCTCCTTTAATTGACCAATCACAGTCGTTGGTTTCTAAAAATAAGTGCGAATAAATTTCTCTCAGCTGAATAATGTCTTGATTTTTCGAAACGTCCCATCAAGTAAAAGATTTTCCGCTATACCATGTCATTATGCATTGTAAACAATTTAAGCAAGGAAAAAATGTTAAATGAAACATTTTATATACAAAATATTTACTTTATATTATTATGTAATATTAGTACTAAGTATTTTTTGAAACATATTTTTGTGACGTCTACAAAAATTCAATACACACACACTTGGAAAATATACAAAAAAAGAAATAGTACATAGTTTCACGGAATTTTGTAAATAAAAAACTAGTAAAATATATTGTATGTTGCATAATTCATAATGCCAAAACAGCAGCTGCTGCTGTTGCTGCTCTGGCGTCAGTATTTCTTGCTACGAAGTCATACACATACTTTATTTTACGATTCAAATATGTATACCTAGCTTTAGTATATGCATAGTGTTTTTGTTTTATCCATTTTTATATGTTTCTTCAACTTCTACAACCACCAACCACTACATACTGGCTGCAATTCTGCAACAAATGCGTGCACATGTGCATACGTGAGAAGTAGTGTTTATTTTTATTTTTTTTTTTGATATGTACATATATTATTCTTAATGGCAGAAACAGCAGTAGCAACAGCAACAGAAGCAGAAGCAGCAGTGAATGCAACAGCAGGTGTTGACACTACTGGCATGTCGTTTGGCATAACAACGACAACGACACCAGAAATAAAAAGCAAAAAAGTCGAAAGTATAGAACTTCAAAATTAAATTTAAATTTCACTTGTAGCATTTCCTTATATCTATAATTTTAAGTAGTAGCTTCTTTTTGTTTGCATCTTCTCCTTTTGGATGCTTGGATTTATTAAACTGCAGGTCCCTTCCCTTCACGTACAAATATATCACACATATATGAGTGGATGTGAATAAGCTAGGCCCTCCATGGGCTGTTTGCGCCATTAAATAAGAAGAAATGAATCACCGAGAATTGCATTCATGCATTGAGAGAGAGGAGAGTTTTTATCGCTGACAGATATAAAGAGGGAAAGATAAAGTTGGTAGTTCTACTGGGCTTATTGAGAGCATTTTACTCTCGCTAAACGCTAACCAATGATTATTATTGGTTAATTGAAAGCATAGTGTAAGGTATGCGCATTCTCTCTGAGCACGATTATAGAAATGGCATCTATTTGTTCAAAATATTGCTTTGTAATCTCTTTGTACGGGGCATTAAACTAAGTTCGGTATACTTTATAGAAATGGGTATTAAATTGTCTTTTGTAAATATTGGTAAATCCTATGTACCTCCCACACAAGTGTAGTCGTAAAATGGAAATATCGAACGAAATTGTGGAGAAAACTAAATGAAATTTGGTATACCTAGTTGAAATAGCTTCAGAGAAACTTATTGAGACACTTGTATGATCATAACTACAACACTAACCATGCCTACCGCCCAACACAATTAAAATACCTAGTTAGGTAAATTAAACCAAATTTGTAAAATGACTGTTGTAAGCATTTTCAACATTGGGCAAAAGCCACGCCTACACACAATATAATGGAAATATTTAGTAGACAACATAAAAGGTACAAAGTATTGGTACAAATACAACAAGGTGTGTTGTTACAGTGAATTATGCTCAAAATAATCCAGCATCAAAATTTAAGCTAACGTTGAATGTAAAAAGGTGCTTTATTTCAGAGGATGTGTGAGGTACATAAATAAATTTCAGCCACATTCGAAAATACCTTTGGATGGATGGATGTGAAGAAGGTCGAGAACCTGACCTACGAGTGCAGGACAGTTCCTCAATCAGTCAGGCTATGTAGCCCATCGTACTTAAGGCCCAGGAAAAGAAGAAGGGGTGACAGCAAGTAAAAGTAAGGTGTTAGAAAAAAAAGGGAACAAATTTAAAAAGGGATTATAGGGGAACTACGTTCTCTTCCGCTAATTTTCCGGATTCTCTCACAAATCTCAGAAGATCGCAGAAGGGGAAGGAGTGAACTTTGTCCATTCCTGTGACATCGAAACCCAAAATGCGCCATCTCGTTCTGGCAAAGGTGGGACATGTGCAGAGAAAATGCTCTGTGCTGTCCACCTCCTCCAGACAAGATGTGCATGTTGGGTCCTCGGTGATGCCGATGTTGGTCATATGTTGGCCCCATGGATTATGTCCTGTGATGAGTCCCACCATCCGCCGAAGGTCCTTCCTTCCTAATTTAAGAAGGAATTCTGCTGCTTTCCTGTTTGGACAAATCACAAAACACTTAGCCGTTTTACAGATGTCCAGATTGGACCAGCGTCTTTTATGTAAATCATTACCATAAGATTTTATACAATGCATGGCACCTGCCAAACTGGTCCCGACTATTGGCTCTGGTCCCAAAGGCATGTTTTTTGATCCACAATTGGCCAACTCGTCGGCTTTCTCCTTTCTCATTCCCAGGAACTCCACAGTGCCCAGGAAGCCAGATAAGATGGAGCTGATTCAGTCTTGCGACTGATCCTCTTACACTCTTGGACAATCTTTGAAGTAATTCTCGCGTTCTCCAGAGCCTTAAGTGCAGCCTGACTGTCACTACAGACACCTATACGTTTTCCGCGCCATTTTCTTTCAATTATTCATTCCACTACTATAAAAATGGCGAAAACTTCTATCTGGAAGACAGTTGCCAACAGTTAAGTAATGAGTATCGTCTGTTATATCGTTTTATTTCGAGCCACAATCTTTTTGCGTGGAATTAGAAATGGCTAATCAAATCATATTCATTTATTAAATATGAAAAACTCTTAGCTTCCCTAAAGCTTGTGGAAAGTGGTAAGATTTAGATAAATATAGATTTTTTCTTCCTTTAAAAATCCTTTCCCAGATGACTACGTAATCTATTGATAATTGTGATAAATTATATTCAAAACCTCCTCTTTACAACTCGCATTACCTTACTCTCTCTAACATCCATTATCCAAATGCTGCTTGATCGAAGGAAACTTAAAATTTCATGTTTTACTAATATTCGTATAATTTCATTTAATTTTAACACAATGAACTTTGGCATTAATAACAGAACAGCAGTAGCGTAGTAGAAACAACCAACGAGAAGACCCAAACAGCAACGGCAATATGAAAACAATGAAAACAATTATTATACAACTTTAACAAGAATAATAAACAAACAACATCGGGAGCAGCACCAGCACCAGCACCAGCAGCAGCAGAAGAGGACACACCTACTTAAACGCCCTTTTGTTAGTATCTCTTTAGAGTTATGTGTTTACTCGCGTAAGTTGCAACATTTTGTATTCATTTCCCTTCTTTATCTCCCATCACGAGCTTTGTGTCATTGAAGTAGACTCCTGCTTAAATTATATTTGTTACTTGCAGTTAGCGTTGTTGTTCTTGTCTTTTGTTGTCGCTGTAGTTTTCTTAATTTTATTTTCTGTGAAACTAAATTTTCTTATTGTTGCCCCTGAAAATGATGATGGCGCCAAATGTTTGTAGATGCGAGTACGTTTGTAATATGTATTGTAAATATACGAGTGAGTGTATAAATATCCCTACTACTCTTTATCATCTTCTTGCTTCTTTATTTGCAACACCTAAAATTGTCGTCGTCACCATTTCTAGCTCTGTGTAATATGCGAGTAGCAGCAGTCGAGTAGATTTATCTGCAATGCTGCTGGAAGTAGTTTTGGCTGTTTCCTGTTGTTGCTTCTGCTCCTGCTCTGTATTTAGTTGAAGTACATTTTTCAATTGTTATTCGCCACTTTTAATAAATGGAGTTTTTTAGTTGTAGATATTTTTGCTTTGCCTTTTGTTTCTGCAATGAATTACATTTTTTGTGGATAAAATTATTGCTTGCAGCTGTATGTACTGGTAGTTAGTTGCTATGCGTGTGTGTGTGTGTGTATGTGTGTGTGACAAAATAGAAAGTATGTTGTGTGTGTACTGATATGATGCTAGCCAGGTGTTTCCAATATTTATCAAATTTTTGAATTTTATTATATTTCGTTGCTAACTAAAGGGTGTTTTTTCTAGAAGTGTGGTTTTCAATCTGGCAATACTTTTTTCGGAGTTGGTCTTTTTGACAGCTGTCACTTGATTTATGCTCAGTTTGGTTTGCCATTTCATAATGAATAGGCGTACGCCTGAACAATGTTTGCAAATTATTGAAATTTATTATCAAAATTCATGCGCTGTGAAAAAGTGTTTCGCAGGCTATGTCCATTTAGCGATGAGGCTCATTTTTGTCTCAATGGATACGTGAATAAGCAAAATTGCCGTATTTGGAGTGAAGACCAGCCAGAGGCAATTAAGCAGCTACCAATGCATCCCGAAAAATGCACTGTTTGGTGCGGGCAGGCGGCATCATTGGGCTGTACTTCTTCAAAGACGATGAAAGACGCAACATTACGGTCAATGGAGAAAGATACCGTTCGATGATATCAGGCTTTTTCTTTTGCCGAAAATGCAAGAATTGGACTTGGCCGACATGTGGTTCCAACAGGACGGTGCCACATGCCATATGCCACACTACACGCGAAACCATGCATCAATTGAGAGGCGAATTTGGTGAGCAGTTAATCTCACATTTTGGTGTAGTCAATTGATCACCAAGATCGTATGATTTGACCCCGTTAGACTATTTTTTGTGGGGCTATGTTAAGTCTCTTATCTATAGGGACAAGCCAAACACAATTGCTGCTTTGGAAGCCAACATTGAACGATTCATTGGTGAGATTCCGGCCGAAATGTGTGAGAAATGTGCCAAAATTGGACCTTCAGAATGGATCACTTTAAGCATAGCCGCGGGCAACATGGCAACATTTAAGTGAAATTATCTTTAAAAAGTAAATGGCAGAAATTGATTTTGAATTTCACTCACTTTTGTAAAATTGTTGTGTTTTTATTCATTTTCACAATCCAAACTCTTAAAAAAATCACCCATTACGAGGAATTTTCGAATAAAAAAAAGTTTAAAATATAAATACCTTTGTAATTCATGTAGTCTACATACTCGTATGTAATTTGTTTCAAGCTAGTGGTTGGATAATCACTGGACTGCATTGGTAGTGGTATCGATTTGCTGCACCTTCACTCTTTGGCATGGAAGAGATAGGGAGCAAAAGTTGAGCAGTAACCTGAGCATATTGAATGAAAAACTTATAGCAACTGGGCATTCGAATTTGCACACACGCATTTGATGACCATCCGAACGTGGAAGTATTTTATTTTCTTTGAATAATACATCGAATAACTACCCGCACTCATCATACTCGTGCACATTTGTGTCAGTTATGTATATGGTCTTCTAGAGTAAACTGATTTGAGTGAATTCGAAGCACATTCATATTTTTATATTCCATTTGCATTTCTCTTGAGTATATTTATGTTTTATTTGGTCGACTCTTGTGCATGTGGGTCAAGGTATGGAATATTCAATAAATACATAGCCTTATTGACAATATATGTTCATGAACACTAGAGCTCTTACTTAAGCAATCACATACTGAACATTGTTAATCAATTCACAATTTTAGATATGTACATAAGTACATCTTCATGATCATGAAGTTGTTTTATGGGAATTCTTAAAAATGGGAGTTGGATACGTGGGAACAATTAATTTCGTGAGGTTCGATGAAAGAATGCACCAGCCAAAAAATTAGAGAGGTGGAAGTATGTATGAGTGGTCAAAGTATCGAGGTCAAAGTTCAAGGAACAAATTACCCCTTGAATATCAATTTGGGAGCGTTGGAAGCCCTTAAAAATCTAAACATATTTTTTTTGTATGGGACACCCTTTTATGAGTCGGAGATGAAGGGTAATTATATTCGGAGGAAATGTTGTAGAGTGAAAAATAGTTGAAGTCGGTCTTACATTTTAACCCACTAGCAACGAGTTGTCGGGTGACTGGTCGATTTCCACAAAAATATCAACATTGTACGGGAGCCCCAGTTAGTGTTTAATGAAGAATAGTCTTATATTTTTCCATTAATGTACAAATATAACACGCACAACATGAGTGGATGCGAAAAGCTCGGCCTAGGCCTTCCATGGGTTGTTGTGCCATTAAAAGTAAAGTAAAGTCTTATATTTTGCCCCTTTGAGATCACCCTGAATGCACGGGGAGCCTAAGTCATAAAAAAGTATATTTTGTATTTGGTGCCCCCTTATGAGTTGTAGATAGAGGGTAAGTATATTGGGGATTAATGTTTGGTGATTGATAATTAATGGAAGTCGGTCTTATATTTAACCATCTGACAGCGTGACTCTTGTTCCGCCGTGAGGTAATTTGTTGATTTTTCCTCGAATTTATTTTTAACTTTGACCTCGATGCGACCCTACTTTACACACACTCCACCTCTCTAATTTTTTGGTTCATTCACTTTCTCATGGAACCTCATAAAATTAAGGGTTCCGGCGTGAGCAACTCGAATGGTCATGCACTATTCCGTAGCTAATCTGCATGTTCAACAACATTTGTGTTGTTGTTATGTGAATACTCTAAAGATGATTTTACTGGATCCTCAATGAACATTCTTGATCGTTTAACATTGGAATCTGAGCAAGTACATCAGAATGTACTGAACAGTCTTTTAACTTGTATATGTTCAAGAATAGTAAAGTTCTTACCTGGATACTGCACAATCTGGGTTCGATCATTCTTCACACATGAACTAGATATTTATGTATGAGCAAAAAATTAAATCTTCTCTCACAATAAATGTGCAAATACGAACCCGGGCACCAATTGAGAACCTATCTAAAGTTAATCCTAATAACACATGTCCCACTATTTTCCCAGAAACTATTTTTCAAGTTTTCACTTTATATGCTAAGTATTACATTTCACATTTAATAAATAATATTTTTTTGGGGGGGGAGGGGGGGGGGCAAATACACAGGATTAGAAAAATATTTAATTTCCTTTTATTAAAAAGAAGTTGCACAAAAGATACTTGCCACACATTATAGATTAATTCTATACACAATATATTTATAAAAAGGTAAAGTGAAGAGGAAATCTTATAAATTATTGCTGAACTATAAAAAGAAGGAAAAAGATATTAATTATCTCAAGTTGAAACCTTAAACTCGAGATGTGCACACAGGCGTAAATCCATCCACATACATACATACACTCACACCTGTTATTAATTGCATACGTTTTAATAATGAACGCAAGTCGGATACAGTAGCGTAAGAGTAAAGTAGGAAGAAGAAGAAGAAAAAGCAACACTTTATACATAATCAGGCACACACACACACACACACACAAACACACACACACACACACACACACCCATACATAAACACGTATACATACTGACGTTTGTACTCGTATATGAATGCATGCATGTGCAACGAAGCAAAGGTGCATCCTTGATAAAGTATTTAAAAATCAAGTTTCCTTTAGAGGTTTTTAAATACCAGCAGAGATTAAATTCCATCCTGGCAGCTATTGCTGCTGCTACCACTTGCTACTTGCTGTACAAACTAACGTAACGATTATCCAAGTATTAATGCTCTGCATAACAGACACACACACACACACACACACATATATATAAATTAATGCTAACATGCATACATTCATAGTTTTCTATAGGTACTAAGCAGTAGCAGTAGTAGCTAGAAGAAGAAGAAGAAGCACCAACAGATTTGCATGCCTGTGCATTACTGCAGCATGGTAGCAAAAGTACAGGTTTCGTTAAAAAAAAAAAAAGAAAGAAGAGTTCAGGAAAAAAGTGAAATGCTTTTATTTATGAGTCTTCGATGGCGGAGTGCAAGCACATAAGCGCATTGAAGCTGAAAGAAGAGCGAAGGAGAGGGAGAGTATGGATAGTATAAAAAAGTGCTGTACAATGCTTTATTCTCCTTGCTACTTCCATACATATTGCCAATAGATGGTGCTGCTGCTGCTGCTCACAAGACCGTAAATTATGAAATTTTGCTGTATGTCGCCTACGGGATGCAGCAACAATTCAAATTGCAATGCGAAATGATGCGATGCGATAAAGTGCGGTCTCGATAAGGTGTGGGTTTAGGTTGTGGCATAATTCTAATGATGTTTCTCTCTCTGGCTCTTTCTGCCACTGCATACCTCCAGGGACAGGAAGAACCAGTCAAGGGAGACAAGAGCTGAGACGAGACAGTAATACAAACACACAGAGACATAAAATCAGGCATGTTGCCACTTGCTGTCTGCCTGCATCGAGCAAGATAAAGATATCAATTGCTTTTGCCATAGTAAATAGTTATTGTATGTTTAGTATTTTACTATTTATTTCAAATTCTATTTTTTTTCTTGCAAATATAAGCTGAACATTTCATTCAAATTGAAATCTAAATCTGCAGAGCGATTAAATTGAATTTATTTGTGCAAAGACAAGCAAGAAAGCAATCAAGAAGCTAGGAAGCAAGTAAACAACAACGACAGAGTTCAAATAGTCCAGCAAGTCAGGCAGAAATGAATGAAAAGAAAAATCTATGAGAAATAATTGGTGGTGGTTGCAAAAAAAAGCAAACAAAAAAAAAACGAACACGTTAAGAAAATTATTTAAAGAATTTTCCGAATTGTGTGTGCGGGTGCATTCAATTTATTTTTCCCAATTTTCATTTTATTTTAGCCAATACAACGAATCACGTACGTTTGTGCACGAATCTCACGTCTTCATTTTCTTTTTCATTATTTTGGTTCAGCTTTTTTATTTTTGCAATTTTTTACACCTTTTTTTTGCATTGCATGCATGTGAAAGAAACACAATCTATTTTTATTCACCTTTGCTTCGGGGTATTCAAATACGTAATATGTGTGTATATGTGCATATGTATTGATGTGTTTTAAATGTATTTATCTGAAGCTATATATTACAATAATCTCACAAACGAATCACGAATGGGGTGAAACAATATCACACAATATTAGTTGATCAAGTTTCAGTCAGTAAGGACTTTGAGTTGTTGACAATATACATCGAGAAAGCATGTAATTCTGTGAAACAAGAAAAAACACTGTTGCAGATTTGAGCGAAAAGATTTTAAATACTTACAATGTAAAATCGCTTTTTTTTGGCGAGTTTTTACTAAGTATTGTAATCACATGAGGGAAAAATCCCTGGTAGGGTTAGTGATAGAGTCTCTCAATTACTGTTGTTAGTTTATATTAAACGACGGAGAGAGAGAGAGAAAGATAGAGGAGAGAGAGAGAGAGTGAGAGAAGGAGAAAGAAAGAATGATAGATATGTCAACGACCATACTAAGTATTTGTAGAAATCATAGGTTAATAAATATAGTTGTCCAAGTAGAGAGAAAGTGGTCGCTGAAAAGTGGTCGCTGTGGTGTAGTGGTAGTGCGTTGGACTGCTACGCAGAGTGTCCGGAGTTCAAATCTCAGCACAGAAAAAATCAAAAAGTAGAAAAAATTATTTTTCTACTTGGCACCACCTACAAGAGTCAAAATTGCCTATGAAAAACTTCTTCGGATTCGGCATTAAACTGTAGGTCCCTTCCATTCATGTACAAATATAACACGCACAACATGAGTGGATGCGAAAAGCTCGGCCTAGGCCCTCCATGGGCTGTTGTGCCATTAAAAGTAAATCGAGAGAATTTGTTTAAAACAGGCTTATTTCAGAGTCGATCGATTATTTACTTATAAGATCACAGTTGAAAAAATATGTAGGAAAAATGCACAAGATATTTAAGTAATTTTTGTATGTTTTTAATTAATGTATTAAAAAAAATCGCGTAAGCGAACTTTATACACCCTACACAAGCTTAGAAATGAGCCAACGGTGAGCCAACGGTGAGCCAACCTTTTATGATTTTTGCGTCCAATATTCATATTACTAAAGTTTGTATGGGAAGTAAGCGTGGCTATTGCCCAACGATGGTTACTTTTGCTGTTATTACGATGTTATTTTTGAAGTTATTTCAACTGTGTATACCAAAATTGATTCCATTTGCCCTACTATTTCCCTCGCTATTCCCCTTTGTATATTTCACTGGTATGGCAAGTAGGTGTGACTTTTACCCAATTTTGACATTTTTCAAAATGAACTATCTCAATGACGTGTATCGAGTTTTGTTCAATTCGCTTAATAACTTCCTGCAATATCACTATTTAAAAATTTCACATGTATGGCAGGTACACGATCACTTGACCTATTTTTCCCATTTCAGAACTTAACTTCTCTCTGACAATAACAAATGTCTGTACCAAGCTTGGGTGTTCGGTGAGATTTCAAATCAGACTAATTCAAGGTTGTTATCACGAACCTCTTTATACATTTTGCTCCACAGAGAAAAATATCGTTGTTAAAATGTTAAAACACACAAATGTAAAATGTAATTTTGTTAAATACAACAGGTGCATTAGTTGCATACTAAGTGAACAAAGCACTTTCGAATTTTCAGTCTAAAAATAAACATTTTATAGATTTTTTCGGTATAATTGTTTTCAATTTCACATTAAAGTAAGTTACTTAAAATGTTAAAGAAGAAGATAGATTGAAATATTTTACTGCCCACATTTGAAACTGCTACGATGAAAGGTAAATGCGTAAAGTAGCTCCTACATAACTACCTTTTACTCTGCTGCTTCTTCTTTTATGTATTGATTTGAACTGGCAAACAAAGCACGTAAACGTGTGTATCTTAAAGTTAAGCGTGCACCAGGCAGCGATACAACAGCAGCAACTACTTACAATCATTGATGTGGACAATGAATCAAATGCAATTTTTCCTATCCACACATACACGTACATATCTTAGTTATATGTGAAGAATATATCATTCTATGTGATGTATTAGAACACGAATTCACATACATTCAAACATTGACGCATACATGTGTTTTTTTTAGAAGGGTGATCTTTTTAGAAGTTTGGTTTTCAAGAAGAAATAAAACGCATATAATTTAATGTTATGGCCAAGAGTTTAGCTTTATTATAAAGATAAGGATTTGCCATTATGTTTTAAAAATGATTACGGGCAAGTGGCCGCCGCGGCTTCTTCAAATAAATTCCAGCCGAGAGGCCCAATTTTCGACCACTTTTTGCAGCAATTGGGGCCGTATGTCAGTAATAACGCGCCGAATATTCGCTTTTAAGGCGTCAATCGTCCCGGGCTTATCTGCGTAGACAAGCGACTTCACATAACCCCACAAAAAATAGTACAGCGGTGTTAAATCGCCCGATCTTGGAGGTCACGCCACAGGCCCACGACGCCAGATAATGCGCTCACCAAAAGTTTCCTTCAATAAAATGATTGTTTCGTTGGCTGTATGGCATGTAGACAGCGGTCTTGTTGGAACCAAAGGTCGTTCACAACATCCTCCAATTCACAATTCAGGCACGAACAAGTCATTAATCATGGCTCTATAGCATTCCCCATTGACTGCAACATTATGACCGGCTTCATCTTTGAAGAAATATGGACCAATGATTCCCTCTGCCCATAGAGCACACTAAACAGTGACTTTTTGAGGATGTAGCGGCGTCTCAACAATGGCTTGTGGATTATGATCACTCCAAATGCGACAATTTTGCATATTAACGTACCCATTCAAACAAAATTGAGCTTCATTGCTGAACATCGAACAAGACGAGATGGATCGTTGGCCATCTCGTCTTGGGCCCATTCACCGAACGTTGCAAACGTTGTTCAGGAGTAAGTCTATTTATTATGAAATGGCAAACCAAACTGAACATAAATCAAGTGACAGCTGTCAAAAAGACCAACTCCGAAAAAAGTATTGCCAGATTGAAAACCACACTTCTAAAACAAAAAACACCCTTTACATACATACATACATACATACATACATACATTTAGCTTGTTATTGAATGCTGCAGCACGTTCAGTTCATTTTAACTTTACTTTCACATTCTCCATTTAAATTTTTTCCTTTTTAGTTACTATATATATTTTATTTTATCATTTATCAGCATCAAGCAAGAGCTTGCAGAAATAAGCAAGTAAGGCAGAGCATCAAATAGCGTGAGCGGAAGCGGTTGGAGGCAGTGGTTGGTTATCAATGCGGTGGTGATGTCGGTGGTCACGGTGGCGGCACCATGTATCAGTATTTCACACCTTTGAAATACGAATGCGCGATGGTAGGAGAAAGAAGCAGTCGAAGTAGCATTAGCTATCATGCAGCTGCATCATTCAAATCACTTGCATGAAAAGCGCTGTTTATTGATATGTGTGCGTGTGTTTGTGTGTGTGTGTGTGTGTTGACGTCTTTCTTGTAGCTCTTGTGGCATACACGCATACTAACCAATACTTAGAGAGCGCGTTTCTTATTACGGAATTTATTTGGAAATCACGTGCGCGTATCTCGCATGCTCACGCACACAATGCTGAACCATCACTCTCTCTCTCTCTCTCTCCTTTTCCCTCTCTCTCTCTCTCTCCTTTTCTCTCTCTCTCACCCTATCAGCATATTATTACTTCGAAGGTAGCTTAATTTCAAAGCAGCTCAATTTGATAAAATGTTCAAAGTTGATAAGAATATGTGTATCAAAAATATAATACATATTTAAAAAAAATATTTTAAAATGAAACAGCTTTTGCTCGCATAAAAGGTAAATAAATTTGTGTGCATTTACAATAAAATGTATTTAAATTCAATAAACGAGTCTAACATTTAAATGTACCTACATAATCTTACCCAACCAATCGCTGTTACATATGTATGTACATAACAATAGGTTATCAATTCATCATGAGTTTCATTTCACATACCTGAAAGAAAAACAACCAAAAATAAATATGAAATATTTTTTAATCAAGAAATTTACAAAGTGAAGTAAGTATTGTAAAACATGATATTTAAAGAAATTTTATTGTACTTATACAATGTATAGAAAGTTGAAAGACCCTAGCATCTTATCAGCCAGCTTCACAGCTGATTGAATAAGAAACCACACGACACAGTGGGCGCCGCTTAAGATTTATAAGAAATTTTAATACCAAACAGTCAAAAAATTAACAGAGTTCAATGAATTCTACATAAAACTGGAATCTTTTTGTATCTATTTTATATGTAAATTAATTTTTATATTAGTCATGCTCAAGTTTCGAAAGAACATGAGTTTGCCGAAAGGAGTAAAAATTAAAAAGTCTCAATAGTTTCTTAGTGAATGAATAAATGAATTAATATAATTTTTTTTCCAAAATAACTGAAGAAAGATTTTCTTGTTTTCTTCATTCCCGACTACGAAGCTGTAATATTTTTGATATTATTACATTGAAATATATGAAAGATTTTTGCATAAACTTAAAAAATTCTTAACTTTTCTCATTCAAATCGATTTATTAACATTGGGATGATACTTATTACCAAAAAAGCAGGAAAAACATTGAGAGTAATATGTAATATGCCGGACGAAATTAATGTAGATAGTAAAGTGTGGTCGCTGTGGCGTAGTGGTAGTGCGTTGGACTATTACGCAGAGTGTCCGGGGTTCGAATTTCGGCACAGGCAAAATCAAAAAGTAGAAAAAATTATTTTTCTACACGGCACCCCACCTCTGACAAGAGTAAATGGCAAACCTACAAGAGTCAAAATTGCTATGAAAAGCTTTTCACTTCGCCGTTCGGATTCAGATTCGGCATTAAACTGTAGGTCCATTCCATTCATGTACAAATATAACACGCACAACATGAGTGGATGCGAAAAGCTCGGCCTAGGCTCTCCATGGGCTGTTGTGCCATCAAAAGTAAAGTAAAGTAAGTGAAGCGTCGGATGCGAGAATTCTTCAGATCATTATCGGCAGCATTATCTATTGTCGAATAGCGCAACCGCTGGAAGTTAAGTTTCGGAGAAGTTAATGTAGGAATACCAGAACAACACCAACCACAACAGCAACATTTAGTGTTGATTATTCCAAAAGATTGCAAGAACTTGGCAGCACTGACAGTTAAGTTTTGAATCAGTGCAGAATCATCTAGAATCCGAAATTATCAAATTCAACAAAATTCTAGCGATTGCTAGAAAATACTGATTAATTGAGACTGAAAGCAACATATCACTGAGGAAAGACGGTAAAAACCAGTTAAAAAGTATTTTCATTTCATTTCGTATAAGTATAAGTCCCTAAAGGGTTAGATATGGAGTTAAGAATGTTGGGGAAAAATGTTGCAAGTATATAGGGGATGGCCTTACATGAAAGATCACTCAGCGAGGAAGGGAGCACATTTCATAATAAAGTAAATTGTTTATGGGAGTCCATCTTAAGATTCAGAGATGGGGGTAAGTTTGTAAGTAACGGAGGAGAAAAATTTTCGGCAGTTAAAATTAATGAAGGTCGGTCCTATATTGATACCGTTTAGGTGCCACTTCTCATGAGCTATCAGGTAATTAACCAAATTTCCTTGTAGTTATTTCAACTTTAACCTCGATGCGAGGTCATTTAACATCAACAAAACCCCATCGAACCCCTTTTATTTTTGAATCTCATAAAATTAAGCGTTTTAGCGTATCCACATTGAAAATTCGTACATAGTCGTGCATATTCTATAGCTACTGTCCACTCATTTTGTGTATTTTAGTGAGATTTGTGCGTCATTTTATTGCCGTGAATTATTTTATTTTATTTGTAAAATGAGGTCATATCGAAACGGCCACTAATTGCAATTTATACATTTGGTTGGTATTATTAATAATTTCTGTGGCCTGTATTCAACTTCAAAACAACAACAATACTCAAAATGAAATCTCGCATGTTTGACCTTAATGTCTGTTTGTTTGTTTGTCAGTGGAGAAATTGGTTCCTGTTTTTAATTTAAAGTTTGCTCTGAAATTTGTAATCGAAATTAAAATATAAATTTTTTATGACATTTTAAACACAATGAAATGAGAACTTGGCCACCATGTACTGCGGTATGCTCTACAGCCCACGGCTTACATTCAATTTCAATAAGAGCATATTTTTGCCACTCCCGCCCCCCGTCCGCCCCAAACTTTGAGTACATTTTATAAAATTTTTTTTAGTGTGAGCGAAAATTTCGCGAGCTGCTGCTTTCAGTTTGTTTTTGTTGCTGTTGTTGTTGTAATCGGTGTCGTTTGTCTCTGCCATTGCAAAGTTTGGTTTATGTTTGTTGTTTTCGTTTTTGACAACGTCAAATTGATGTCTGGAATAAGGATTTTTATTCTCGTGCTATTCTTTTTTTCGCATTCTTTCGAAATAATTTTCATTTTACTTTCAATGACATTTGGGATTTATTCTTATCTAGTTTACGTATGTATGTATGTGTGTGTATGAAAAACAACTGTATAACATTAACAACAAAAAAAACAAAAAAGATTTGTAAGTGTGTAAAATTAGAAAGCTAAATCGCGAAAGAGCACAAATGCAAATAAACGTGAAAGTGAAACGCCTCGTATTTCTATTTTTTCTATAACTTTAATTGTTTCAATTTTTTTTTTTTTTTTTTTTTTTTGGTATGTTTCCATGATTTATGATGATGTTGGGTTGGTGGAAGCGGAGATGTCGCGTTGCCGCATCTTATAACTTTTGCGAAAAATTTTCCACAAATTAAAATGATACATTTGCTTGTGTTTGCGATTTTTTAATCCCAACTGTGACACACAAGCGCACGAACACATGCACACAAGCAGTTACAAACACCCACATACAACCACACATCAAAAAAGCAAGCAACAACTTGATGTTGCTAATGGAGTGGAGGAAAGAAGAAGGCAGCAGGGGCTCCACCACTTTCCTCTTTCACTTTTGATTGTTTTTGTTTTCTTTTTTTGTTTCTACTTTTATGCTTTTCTATTCCAGTGTTTTGTTTTCTTTTATTTATGAGCTCAAATAAAATTCGGTTTTTTTTCCAAATGTAAATATATGTAAATTTTTGTTACACAAAAATGTATAGTCAATGGTCCGGGAAAATAATACGCCTGCAAAAATTTCACTCCCCCCAAGTGTGGAATTTTTTTTCTCAAATATTCTTTAATACTTTCGGCGTGACTATTTGCATGTTCGTGTGAATGTTTTGTTCGCTGTGCGCTGTGCGCTGTGCGCCTTTTTCCGCTATTTAAACTAACGGACAATTTAATTTATTGTTTTTCTGCCAGGAGGCAGCAGTGCTGTCAGTGTTGCATGCTACCCTACCGTTGCCATCGTACCGCTTATTTGCTTGTTGTGCAATTCGTGTAATTGTTTAATGTTATTTACTTTTATTTTTGTCCGTTTTCATTTAAATTTTTCGTTTTGGAATTTCATTTTTTTTCAATTTTTTTTTTTTCTTCGAATTTTAAAACATACTCCCAAAAGTATGATATGAGTATGAGTATTGTACAACGCAAAGAGAGATTTGTTGAAAGAGAGAGTGAAATGCACTCAGTGGGGTTAAGTTTTATTAGAGTACTAACTGTTTTTTCACTCTCTTTGATTTGATTATTTCATTGGTTCTCAAAGATCTAGTCACCTTTCTTGACTTGCTGAGTTTAGTTTTTTGAGAGTACTAGCGAATTATTCTCTCTCATCAACTAATTATTATTATTCGTTTTCAAAAGACGAGGCTGGATTTTTTATACTTTCTCTCACCATCTTTTTTTTGCTTTGGTTTTAAAGAGCAGGCCACCCAATCTCAGTCTCCCCACACAAAATAAATTATGCTGCGTAAATCCGAAATCAAATTCCCCCTAGAGGGTGGAAACAACTATGCAATATTATAAACTAGGCAGTACAGTGACCTGGTATAAATAAACTTAAATATATTACATGTTTAATTGATCTCACATAGCCAGGCTCTTTTAGAGTAAGAATTTGCGAACTAATTTCTCATCATCTGATGTTCTTATTGGATTTTAAAAAGTTGATACTTGCTGAGTTTGGTTTTTTGAGATCTTCATTTGATAACTTTACTTCATTTTTTAAGATTGGTTTTTGAGAGTACTTAAAAACTAATTTCTTCCCATTCACTCATTGCGTTTCACAAAGCATCTCATTTTATTTCATTCACTTAATTTCAGTTATTGAGTTTGATTTGAATTGAGATGATATTGTCAATTGGTTTTTTTTATGCTCTCAATGAACACTCTCAACCCCTCCGAACTCTTTATGTTTGATTTTTGAGAGAAAGCTTCACACTCTCTCTCTTATCACGTAGTTAATATGATGGCAAAGTGCAAATAATCGACCAACTAAATCTTTTCATAACCAAAGATTTTACAGTTCATTCTTTAACTAATGAATGAATTAGAAGCAGTAGCGAAAGCACTTCAGAGCTTGATTCGAATTTGTGTAATATTGTCGATGTATATATTTTCTTATTTTTTGTGAAATCTAAGAATCGGAATAAAGTACCTAAATTACTCGTAACTAACTAGCTAAAGTAAGTGAAAACTTATTAGAGATAAGAAAAGAAAAGAAAAAAAACAAGTACCGCACATAATGAAATTTAACAATTTATCGTCCTTTGGAATGAATGAATGAAATAGAAAATCATTTGGTATTTAATTCCATGTATATACTTTTATTATATTTTATTTGCCTCTCAATTGAACTTCCTGAATTTTGCCATATTTTTTCCTCTACCCATTCAGCAAGCAAACCAAATTCTTTTTGCAACTATTTTCTTTTGATGATTTGCACCGTTTTTTCTTCTCCGATTTTGCTGTACACATTTTTTGTTGGCTGTTTGATATTCTTACCATCATCGTTATCTTTCGATTGCCTTTGACAATTCGATTACATTTTAATAGGTTTGCAATTTTTGTTTGTTTTTTTTTTTTTGCAATTTGTGCGCCCTTCTTATTGAATTTGTTTGATTTTTTGACGTAACTGATGCTACTCTTTCTCTTACATTTTTTTTTTTAAGTATTCGTTGAAATTATTTACTTCACTGAGTTTTTCTTGCTTTTTCTTTTCTTCAGATTTAGCTTATTGTGGAATGTTCGGTGCTTTTTCGACTTAAATTTCACTGAAATGTTTCCTTCCGTACTTCCACTCTCCCTCTCTGTTGCTTCCTCTCACCCGCACACACAAACTTCTTCTGCCTCTGTAACATTTTTCACAATTCCCACTCTCATTTCAGGAGGCTTCAATTCTTGGCTCAACTTTTCCCCTCTCTTTTTGTTTTACTTATTGCTTCTCATTTCTTATCTCTAACTTCTTTTTGCCATTCATTTCTTAACTCTTACTCCTTGCGTCTCACTTATTGCCTGTCACTCCTTGCCTTACACTTCTTGCCTCTCAATTTCATACACTCACCTATTTCAACTCACTCTCTCTCTCACCTGCCCTCTCCGGTTCTTTTAAATGATGGCGTATTTGCGCTTGTTCCTTATATTTTCCCACTCTAAATTTTAAATTCCGCTCGAAATGTTTTACTCCATCTCTAATTGTTGTGTTCTTGTCATATTTCAATTGTTGTGTTCTTGACGTGTACTCTGACCGTTTTGTTATTGTTGGTATCATTGTTGTTGTTTTTAGTTGATAATTGCATGATCTGACGTTTATTGCTGGGATTTTTGTTTTTATTTTGTTTTTTTGTTCGCTCTTTTCTTTAAAAATTAAAATATATCACTTTGTATGAAGAAGGGAAAGTTCGTTCATTCAGTTTTAATTTTTGACTTTTCCTTAACTTTTTACACATAATAATTTAAATCTTTAAAATGTCCACTCTTTCTTAAAGTTGCATCAGAAAAATAAAAAAAATTTGAAATTAAAAAAAAAAAATAAATAAATCATTACTTTTTATACTTAATGACAATTACAAATGTGAATGACTGGGAAATGTTTGATGGCATGTATGCAGTAAGTAGCAACCATTAAATGATGCCAATGGCAGCATTATAAATAAATATTTATGCAGAAAGAGTTGCTCGGCCATTAATTTTCATTGTTGCCACTGCTGTTGCTGTTGTTGCAACTGTTTTTTATTGCCAACTTAAAAATTTTCCATAATATTTTGCCATTTGTGGTTAACAACCACAAATTGTTTATTTGAAAGGGAGAGAAAAATTTCGTTTATTTTTTTTCCCCAGATTTATTCTTATAACTTATTACTTTATTATTCTGGGGGAAAAAATCAGGAGAAGAAACCCTTCCACTCATATTTATATTTATTATTTACGAAACCTTTTTTTTTCTACCGCAAAAAAATTTACAAAACGAAAAATGCAATAAATCTAACATTTAATTAACTTAAAACAGTTTAGCACTAATTAAGAAAAGAAAAAAAATATATTTATACATAAATATTTTTCCAACTTGGTGGGAGAGTGTTTGTGCGTGAAAGATGGTGTGTTTTTGTATGCATGTAGATATGAGTGCTCGTGTATTAGTGACTCTGTGGTCCATAAAATTTTTACCACGGCTTCATCTAACTACTTATGTTAAGTATGTAGTTTCAAATTTTTGCTTGTATCTGCTGTCATACATATGTTCGCAATTCTCTTCATTAGGTTAGGTTAGGTTAGAGTGGCTGTTCTTGTTGGGCCATAACAGCACTTTGCTATACCACATGGTTGGATCTATAGTTTAACGCTGGTTTCGAATGGCGGGGTGGTAATTTTGTAACCACTTGGTGTTTTTACCATTGTCTGTCAAGAGATACAAGTACACCTCTTGCAGGAGAATTAACCACCAGACTATGACGGGATTCGAACACGAAACCTCACGAATAGGAGTCTAATGCGCCCTCCACTAGACTATCGAGGTTTTTCTTCATTATGTTATTGCGATTGCTGGTGTTTTTGGAAAAGAGCATGAGCAGCGCAAGCAAAATAATGAAGTTAACTCTTTAAACGTTTATTTTCAGTAAACTACCATAAAGTCAAGAACATTTCATTATAAAACGCAGGCCAATTCATATCGCTGAAATCTAAGTCCTGGAAAATCTGATCTGTATGAAATGAGTGACAGAAATTTAAGAAACTCCCATAATATTCTGCTCAGCATTTTACTTTTTTGCTTGTTTGTTTTTGGTATCTCAAAAATCTCAATCTCATTTTTAGCCTGTGGCTATATTTATATGTTAAATAGAAGAGGGTACCTACCGCTAAAGAGAGTACACAATTTTAAGTTTAAACGTAAATATTTCTTATTTAACTTTATTTTATAGATGGGGAAATTGAGACGAACGAGGGGTTTTTTGAATGGCATAGCCGATTATGAAATATACTTATTCATATAAATATATAAGTATATGTAATATATAAGTATATATGATATAATAATAAATCATATAAATATTCCACGTGAATTTTTCTGTTCGCCCGAAACTTTTCCCCTTTTACTGTGAATGGTATAAAGCATTTCGAAAACACTATTGCGAACATGAACAACCGTTTTTACGTGTTCAGACATAGTTTATTCTTTTTTTTTCGTTTTTTCGAAATAAAAAAACGAAAAACGAAATACCTTGTGTCAACAAACAAAGAGTCACGGCGTCTTGGACAAAATGTCACTGTTGACAACTACACTTTTGAAGTCGTCAAGGATTTCGTTTATCTAGGATCCAGCATAAACACCAACAATAATGTCCGCCTTGAGATCAAGCGGAGACTAACTCTTGCCAACAGGTGTTACCACGGCTACCCTCTCTCGACCGACGAAAATAACGCTCTATAAGTCCCTCATCCTTCCCGTCCTAATGTATGGCGCAGAGACGTGGACATTGACCATCAATGATGAGAGGCTGTTAGGAGCGTTCGAGAGGAAGATACTCCGTAAGATCTACGGTCCAGTATGCAAGGACGACGTGTATCGAATAAGATGGAACGATGAGCTGTATGAGCTGTACGCCGACACTGACATAGTCAAGCGTATAAAACTCCAGCGGCTTCGCTGGCTGGGTCATGTTGAGCGAATGGAAGAAAGCGCTCCGGCTAAAAGGGTGTTTTATTCGAACCACGGTGGAGGAACACGCAGAAGGGGACGTCCTAATCTCCGTTGGAAAGACCAGGTGCAGGGCAACCTGACTGCACTTGGCCTTATCAACTGACGCCAGCGCGCGCATAGCAGAAGTGACTGGCGAAGCTTTGTGGAGGCGGCCAAGGCCGATCATCGGTTGTAGCGCCAGCTAAGTAAGTAAGTAAGACATAGTTTATTCAGTTTATTTTGAACACATTCAGACATAAGATAAGAACTAACCTAAGTTATAATATATATACGTTTTAAAAACAAAATAAATAAGTAAAAATATTGAATTTAGTACTTGAGACGAGAATTGAACTAAGTTTGGTAAAAGTGAATTGGGATCGCAAATTTCTTATACTTGTTTATTCCGAAGAATATTCTATTTAATATTCTCTATTTCCAGCATTCGACGATTCTTTTCAATTTTAGTTTCTAATTCCTCCTTTCTCAATTTCTCCATTTTCAAGTTATGTCTTTATTTCCAATATCGCTTCACCCACTTTGGCGCACAAATCTTGCTGCATTTCCAGCTCTTTGAACACTACTTCGTTAGTTGTCATCTTACAGGATTTTCCTTTGGAGTTTAATCTTTCTTGATTAACAGCAGCTTGACTTTGGATAAGAGGATCAGACGATGAACTCATGGCTTCAACAAATGGCTGATCTATGCTGCTTTCCCCACATTCTCCCAACATTTCATTTTCGAGAAATGTTTCTGCTTCTGTGCTTAAACCTTTTTCCTGCTCAGCTGGAGATAATCCAAAAGCCTTTGAATTTCCAACACAGCCTCCTTCATTGCAATGAGCTTAAAAATTGACTTTTCTGCGGGTGAAAGTTTTTGAGTCTTGTTAGGTCCACCTCCTGTTCCTCTTTCATAAATTTTATTCAAGGAAGCCTTCTTCCATACGTAGCGCTTTTGATCTGACCAAACCTAATGAAAAAGGATTCTATTAGCTAAAGGCTTATATAATCAATTAAATTCATCCCCTTTTTCATTCAGTTACGGCCTTCACTGGTGGGCCTGAGCTATTCTACTCCAATGTTTATTCCTTCCAAAATTGCGACATTTTTCCACGATTTTCCCTGACAAAACCTCTAGCAATATCAGGTTTCTCCAGCATTCTCTTCAGTAGAACCTCGCTTTGAACTTTATTTATTGTTTTAATCCTGAAAAACACACAAAAATTATTTATCTCACTTTTCTTTGTTTTAACAATGCAAAACTTACATTTTTCCGGTGTTTTAGCTTCCAAAAGTGAAGTGAAAAATAAAGGTGAAAAATTCAAAATATTCCGTGTGAAAAAAGTGTTGCCAATAAGAGGAAAATTTTCGAACATGAAAATTTTCCGCCCGGAATTCACAATAAGGGAAAAGTGAAAAGTGAAACATTCCGGGCAAATGCCGTATTCACGATAAGGGTGATTTTTTTCTATGAAATAATATTGAATGGAATTTCAGAATAAAAAAGTAACTAAGAAATTTCACATATTCACTAAACATACTTCAACACTTGTCATCCCGCAAGGATCGTAAAATTAGGTGAAAATAGGTAAGGTAAGAGAGATGAAAGATGAAGGGACGAGATACTTAGGAAGACAGAAGTTTCGGTTGAGGGATTTTGTCTAATTTTACCCTATTTGTCCAATTACAGCTCATTTTTGGAAATGCTCTGGATTCTACCAGGCAGATCAAACTTTCATTGTCATTGTAGCGCCATTCTGCCGCAAACAACTTTTTATTAAATTTAGTTTAGGTCCCTTTGGGCGATATGCCGCAACAACCACCGTAGCAACGGCCATGGCTACAGCAAAAAAGAAAGAAACGACCAATTGAGCGAAAAGACAAAACAAACATGAGAATGGTTAAAATTTATGCATAATTTTCATTTTTATTTGATTGTTACTCACACACTCGTATTTTAAAACATTTTTATTTTCCACACAATTTTCTTGCTTTTATTCAAACATTTTGGCGAGGATAAACAGGCAACCGTCGAATGAGTGTGAACAGAAAGAGGCAAGCAAACGAATAAACAAAAATAAAAGGCACAAAAAAGACACACACAAAATAAAAAAAACAATGAACAAACTTTTAAAATATATATTTTTTTTCGTTGCGATGTGATTTTGTTGTGCTGCTAATATTTCAACTATAATATATACTCGTATATACATACACGAGTGTATGTGTGTGTGTGTGTATTTGCTACTGTAACTGGGTATTGTTATTATTAGTACTCTGATATTTGAGCTGATGTTATTGTTTCATGACTCAATGTAACAGTTTTGCTTGCTCGCCTCCTCGTGCTCTGACTGCGCTTTTATAAAACTGCAATTTGTTGAACTGAAAATTCAGTGAAATTAACTTTTCCGTTTCAAGTAGAATTTTGTATTGTTTATTGGCTTCATAAACTGAAAGCATCTACAAAAAGTATCAATATCGCGGAAATTTGTGCATTCATTCGATATTGCATGAGGAAAAGCGGCAATACTGACTGCTCTTACATATTTCAAAAAATTTAGTAAGTTTCATAGTCATAGTCATATTTTATTTTCATAGCTTTAGGCATACATAAATTCTGAATTGCTAATTAATCCTCGTTGCATATGCAATGGTTTTAGGCAGTTGCTGAAGTGCTACTTATAGCATTTAATAGTGCGCATGTTGCTTGAAAGTTATTGAGTTATTGAAACAATGGGGAAAGCATGAGTAGAAATCTGTTGGGGGGGAAAACGGAGTTCGGAATTGAAATATGATGGAATAAGATCTTAAATTTGAACTTCCCTTTTCTAACCACTTTTCAATTATATTAATCACAATTTTAAGGTAACTTTTTAAATATCAAAAGATAAAATTTAATATAAAAACTTAAGAAAAAAAACATTTCTTTATGAGATTTTTTCCAATTTGTTTTGAGAAAGTCTCATCGAATCTTCTCTCTTGCTTCCACTTTTCGTCTTTTCGCATAAAATCTAATACTTAAAGTACCAAATTTTTTTGCCAGAATATTTATTCCAAACATTTATACCATATTTG
Source organism: Palloptera scutellata (assembly GCA_958295655.1). Lineage (NCBI taxonomy): Eukaryota > Metazoa > Arthropoda > Insecta > Diptera > Pallopteridae > Palloptera > Palloptera scutellata. The sequence goes on from OY282450.1 coordinate 92,550,464, forward strand.
CTTTTCCTTATTCCACGAAAGAAAAACTGCCATAATCTCTAAACGATTTGAAAAATCTACGCTTTAGCTCATCTTCATCTTGCAGTAGCTCAACTATAAATACCAATAAAATTAAAATTCTGACTAAGCAAAAAGTAAAGTAACAACAGCAAAAAAAAAAAAAATAAATAATACAAACGTTCACTTCAAAAAAAAGTCAAGTTAAGATAAGACACTAAAATTCAAAATTCCTTATAGCAAGGAGCAAAAAGAAATTCTATGGCTATCAGCCAGAACGAAAAGAAGCAACCATCAAATTCTACTTTCATCATAAAGGATTTTCTCTAAAGCGGGGGAAAAAAATAAATAAATAGAAAACAAGTTTCGGCTTAAGCCAAAAAATGTTTGTGTTTATTGCAAAGTGGAAAAATAGCGTAAGTAAAGAAAAGAACACCCAAAAAATTCAAAAAAAAAATAAAAAAATTAATACTATTTACTGCTACTGCTGCTTGGTGTTCGACAACATACTATTTGCAATGTGCTGCTGCTGTTGATATCAAAAATTACGAAACGAAAATATAAAAAATAAATGCGGGAACAAGAATAAATAAACTACACTTGCTGTAGAATACAAAGTTGTGGGTTATACTACCCATCCTCGCTGCTTCTCCTTCCACTCTTTGCTCCTTGTCTTCTACATTTTCGCTTTTGCTAGTTCACCATGTAGATATTTTTATAAACATATATATATTATATATTTTTTTTAAACACAGGGTTTAACTCAACAATCCTTATTGACGAGATGTTTTCTCTTTTCTGTTTTTGTTTTTCTTCTTTTTTTTTTTTTGGAAGCAGCTCTCTACGCAAAATATACTATACTGCTAATAAACAGCAAAAGTCACATGCAGATATGCTCAGACACACACACAAGTAAACATAAAAGAGCCACAAGTACACTTAGTCACAAACATACAATATGAGAAATATGTTTCACACCATACTCGGGCCCTAGTTTGAATCCTGTGTGTATCACCCCAACTCTCTACTTCTCTCTCCCTCCCTCCCTCTCTCTCCCTCTCTCCCTCTCTCTCTCTCTCTCTCTCTCTCTCTCTTTATGTCTTAGTTCTAAAAAGCACCGCTGAGTCAGTCTCAAACACTTGAGACCATATAAAGCAGCAAGGATCAAGTATGTTAGATATAAAACTCGAGTAGTATCTGAAGTTTGAGTTTAGTATCAGATTTAAGGGAAGGGGGTGGGGGAAAAGCTGAAATATTCCAAAAATCTCACTTTCACAGCATAGCTGAAGCATGAAAATGCGAAACAAACGCAAAAGTTGAAATGGCATCAAAAAGCAAAAAATGCAAAAAATAAATAAATAATAATAAAATAAGCAACAAGAAAACAAGCAACAACTGCAAAAGAATACATAAGAGGAAAAACTCATTTAACAAAGTTTTCTACCATTTCAGTGTGCTACGCACACTTTCCTCCTCCTCATCTCCCATCCCCATTCATCGACCACTCAATCCACTTAAAGCCTCTTCACTTCACTCTTCGTCACTTTACGCCTCTTCACTCCCTCACTTCCCAACGACTCTCTATCGACAACATACCCGCACTTTGTGGTTAGAAATACAACGTTCTTTCTCTCATTCATTCTTTTTCCCCGGCTTTATAGAAATATATATTTTTATTTTTTTATTTTTTGATTTTACATTTCTATTTCTTTTACAGCTTCCTCTTTTGCAAATGTCGTTTTCTGTTTTTTTTTCTGTTTTCATTTTATCTCTTCGCACACGTAATAAAATTGTTTGAGGAAGGTTAATCCCCTCGCGCCCTTCATCCTCATACAATCACAACATGGTACCTAACTGGTGTAAAGGTTTGAGTTTTCGCACACGTCCTCATCCTCACGCTTGTGTCCATGATTGCTTTCTTGAGCTCTTCCTTGTCGTTGCAGTTATAGAAAGTAGTAGAACCGTTTAAATTATCTATTGGAAAATTTATAACATTTATCGATTTATCCGTATTTATTCTACCATAACTAAGTATTCTGCATTAGTTTTTTGTTTGTATTTCTTTTTACTGCAAATTTTCCTTTGGTGTCCGCAATTTTCTTAAAGACTCTTCTTTCTTTTTTTTTGCTTTTCTCTTTGGTATGCATTTTGTTTTGCTTTCATTTTTGCTGCATTGGAAAACTTTTTTCGTACATACGAATTGGAAAATTAACTAGTTTTCTTTTTTTTCTTTTCGATGCCATCACCATCAGTAGCGGTTTTCTTCTTGTATTATGGAAATGTCAAGTGACATACAAATCGTTTGGATTAAAAGTTTTATAGTGGATTTGCATAAATAGCAACACTTTAAATGGCATTTTGTTATAAATATGTATAAGGTGAAAGCATCAAATATCGGTTGGTATAAAAAGGGCATTCATTGCAGTGAAAATATATTACGACATTTGATATTAAAAAAATATTTTCAAGAAATCGGCTTAAGTCTGTTGATAATTTGATAATAATATTTAAAGCTCGACCTAGGCCCTCCATGGGCGGTTGTGCCATTAAAAGTAAGTTAAGTATTTAAAGCTTTATAAATATAAAAATTTAAGTGCAAATCCAAGATATGAACAAACTACAGCTCAAAAAATGAACAAAATAAATCTTGGAAGAAAAAGAACAAAACTAACCTCAAAAATTAATAAGTCTGAGCTCAAGAAATGGAAAACATTAGTTCTTACTTACTTACTTTTAACGGCACAACAGCCCATGGAGGGCCTAGGCCGAGCTTTTCGCATCCACTCATGTTGTGCGTGTTATATTTGTACATGAATGGAAGGGACCTACAGTTTAATGCCGAATCCGAACGGCGAAGTGAAAAGCTTTTCAGAGCAATTTTTACTCTTGTAGGTTTGCCATTGCCTGCCAAAAGGTGGTGATGTGTAGAAAAAATATTTTTACCACTTTTTTTTTTTGGATTTTGCCTGTGCCGAGATTCGAACCCCGGATACTCTGCGTAGCAGTCCAACGCATTAACACTACGCCACAGCGACCACAACATTAGTTCTAAATATTTTACAAAATTCGGTTGAAGAACTTGGTAATTCTCAAGACAAAACCATGAACAAAAACCCAGGTAAAAAAATGATGGTGATGGAATTCAATTAAAAAATTATACAAAAGTCACCTGAAGAAATAGAAAAAATCAAGTGTAAAAAGAAATTAAATTAAATTATTAAATTAAAAAAGTGGAAGAAATTCAGTTAAAAAAATAAATAAAATCGTACTCAATCAAAGGACAAAAATGACAACAAAAGGGAATAACTAGTTTGAAATGAAAATGAATCAAAATAACAAAACTCAGCTTAAAAAGTTTAACAGAACCCAGCTTAAAAATTAACAAAAATCAGCTAAAAATATAAACAAAACTATGTTCAAAGAAAAAGGCGAAATTAAATAATCAGTATACGAAATAAATAAGTAAAATACTAATGGAAAACAAACTCTAGCTATCAGCTATCTACTAGCTTCAATCACAGTACAAAATGTGAAATTTTTAAAGCCTAATGAAAATAAAAATTAATAACTTGAAAGTAAAAATGTTATTGAGGTTTTCACATAAAACTAGCGTGAAGAAATTTTCATAATAAAATTCACCAACACCGAATCAAAATCTGATTTCTAAATATTGCATTACAGAAAACAGTAGTTAATTTAGTAAAGTAATTTTGTATTAACCTTACCACTAACTTTAGTGCAACAAAATTGAAAGATAAAGACTTTAGTATTTACTTACGTAAGTACTTACTTAAAAAATTTAACTTTACCACACATTTTTCTTTGGATATACCATAAAAATCTACAAAATATTACACATATTTAGTATATGCTCCAGCAAGGAGAAAGAAAAAGTAAAAGTAACTAGCAGAAACACACACAAACAATTTTTCCATGCATAAACTACTTTGCTAATCTTTAGTATAAATAGCAAAATTTTAAAAAGCAACAAGAAAAAAAAAAGAGAAGAGAAAAGAGAATGAAAGTTCCAGAAAGACAAACACCAACACATGCAGCAGTTTTCAGTGGTAGTAGTAGCAAAACTTTATTATTTACTTATCTACATACTATTCATAAGAGTATTTTATTTTTGAAAATATTTTAGATACGATATACTGCACACTACACACAAACAGTAGAAATTGATGCAAAGTAGAAAAAGTTTTCAATACACATATGTCCGTGGTAAAAATAAATGTACCACAAGTAAAATAAATATATGCAAGTAAGTATTGAAAGCAAATGCTGTAAAACCAATTTCAATTTGTAAGCTACAAATTTTGTTTCTTTAATTTTTTTTTTTTTTTTTCTTTTGCATTTTTACAATATTGCATACATACGAAATTTCTTGCCAATTTAGATGTAAATGTTTTCTGTTTATGTACGAGTATGTGTGTGTCTGTATGTGTGTGAGCTTTTTTACCTACTTCTAACTTGAGTAATAAGAAAATAAATTTGTGCACTTTTTCACTTTTCTTTTTTACTTCCATCCATTTCGGCTTTGCGTTTTTGACTTACATTAATATCTCCAATCATTTTTGATTTCGTTTTTATTGTTTGTTCTTTTTTTGTTTTTTGGGTGCTTTTGCACACACATGTTTTGCTCAACAAAATGTTAGTACTTACTGCCTAAAAGTATGCATAATTAATTGCAACTACGAAATATGTGTGAGTTTATTATGTATTTGTGAAGAGGGAGCACGAATGAATGTGTATGTGTGCGTTTGTGGGTGCAAGTGTATTTGTTTGTTTGGCTTATCAGCTGTCAATATCGGGCATGCATAAATATTTATACGAAACGATATCAAAAACACAGACACACATTCAGAGCTTTTAGGCTCGCTCTCTCTCTCTCTGTCTCTCTCTCTCTATCTCTCTCTCTCTCTATCTCTCTCTCTCTCTATCTCTCTCTCTCCCTCTCTCTCTCTCTCCTCTCTCTCTCTCCCTCTCGCCCTCTCTCTCTCTCTGTCTCTCTCTCTCTCTCTCTCTCTCTCTCTCTCTCTCTCTCTCTCTCTCTCTCTCTCTCTCCTCTCTCTCTCTCTCCCTCTCTCCCTCTCTCTCCCTCTCTCCTCTCTCTCTCTCTCTCTCTCTCTCTCTCTCTCTCTCTCTCTCCCTCTCTCTCTCTCTCTTTCTCTCTTTTTTTTCTCTCTATCTCTCTATCTCTCTCTCTCTCTATCTCTCACTTTCTCTCTCTCTCTATCTCTCTCTCTATCTATCTCTCTATCTATCTCTCTATCTCTCTATCTCTCTATCTCTCTATCTCTCTCTCTCTCTCTCTCTCTCTCGGGAAAGTGAAAATATAGTAACAGTCTTAGCAAAATTTTCACATGAAAACGTTATTAAAATGTCCAAAAAAATTGCTTGCACTCCAAAAAATGCTGAGAACGCAAAAATTCAGTAGCTAAAAAATCTGTCAAAAAGCTTGACTTAAATTATAGGTATAAACAAATATCTGCACACTTGCACATTGAATATGGTTTTGCAAAAAACGAGTGTGTGTTTCTGATTCTGGTAAGAAGGAGGACGAAAACGACAGAGTGAGAACAAGAATAAATGAAAAACCAAAATGAATAATGACAAAATCAATACACTTAACAAAAACAAAAATAAATTGGTATATGTTGTTTGTTTTAAAAGTTAGTATTGCATTTCAGAGGTAATCGAACGAAAATTGGAAAATAATTGAGCCGCGGGAAAGACGCAAATGAGAAAGAGGGAGCAAAAAAGTAAACGAAAAGCTGAAAAGCACGAAACAGCTACACGCCAAAAATAATTTATGGCATATGTAAAAAACATTTTGGTCTTATAATTTTGAAAAAAAAACATGCTGCCGTTGCTTTTTCATCAAAATTACGATTTTATTGCATCATTGCGTCGTGAACGTTGCATTATTTGTATGATATATCAACACACACACATACCAATACAGGTGCACATGAATACACTCCATTGCCAGGAATATCCTATTATTTCATTTAATGTCTGGTAATAAAGGCGCGTGGTGTGTGTGTGTGTGTCACCAACCGTCTTTATGTATGCTAAGCGTGAGCTTAATTTTTATGCTTTTTAATTTCATAAAATTCAGTAAAATGAGAAAAAATCCAAATTAGAAATAATATGTGAAATTGTTGGTGCAAATTTGTTAATTGTATGGTAAAATTTTATGTTATTGCTCATGAAAATTCCACTGGAGGAAAAAAGCCATCATTAAGCAATAACGAGGAAAAAGTGGCCAGATGTCGGTTATTAGCATTGAATTTTTAAGAGCATAAACCAATTAAATATTAATAATAAATAATAACTTATAATGTTGAATAAGCATTAGTTTTAAAATGTTCAAAATAAATGGAGTGAAGTTTTAGCTAGCGCTAAAATTTCCAATGCGCATAAAATTGAGTATGCATTCAAATATTGAATATTTTATTCTATTAGCATTGAACATTTTAATGGTTTATTTCACTGAAATTGGTAATTTCAAAGCAATTCATTCGAATTACATACATTTTTCTTTTTTTATTGGCATATTAAATTACATAGAATGTTAATTAATGCTCGATTTTGTTTGAAAATTTTAATGTTTTAATTAACTTCATTTCATTGACATTGTATATTTTAATACTTATCTATGAATATTTTATAAGATCTAAAAGCCAATGCTGGATATGAAGTTTAAATTGTCATACAAATTTCCAATGCCAATATAATTAAGTAATTCAAAATTCGAATGCTAATTTAATGCGACACGGATTAGCATTAAAAATTCCAACATAATCAAAATTAAGTTTTAATTGATATTAAAATTGTTGGCAATAAAATTAAGATTTTATTTGCATTAAAATTTCATAAGGATTAAAATATTCAGTACTAATAAAATGGAGTGTTCCTTATTCCCGGGTATATTAAGTGCAAGCTAAGTTTAAGATAGGGCCAAATCTAGGCGCTGAAACGTGGGGGAAAGAAGGATGGGGTATAGAAGGTGTAGAAAGGAAAGTAGAAGAAAAAAGAAAATGTTGGAGGAAGAAGAGGAGAGAAGGTTGGACGGGAAGAAAGCTGGTGGAAAAAGATGAGGAGAGAAGTGAGTTAGAGAAAGTGGGGAGGGAAAGCATGTTGAGAGAGAGAAGGTGGGGGAGAGAGAAGGTGGGGGAGAGAGAAGGTGGGAGAAAGAAAGAGTGGAAAGAAAGAAAATCCGGGGACTGAGGTTTTAGATGGGAACAAATCTACGAGAAGAAACCTGAAGAAAGAAAGGTGGAGGAAGAACATAGAAGGAGGTGAGCGATAGAAAGTGGCAGAAGGAAGTAGGGGTGAGAGAGTAGGGGAAGGAAGAAAGAAGGTGATGAAAACAAGGTGTGGTATACAAATAACCGAGAACAAGTCACAAAAAGGAAGCTGAGAAAGAGAACATGGGAAACCAAAGAATGAAAGTCAAAAGAACGTCTTCAATTTTTTCGTTTCTAATTTTTGTTCCTCTAAAATACCTTCTATGGCCATAAGACTCCACTCCTAAGAAGAGAGAGAGTGAGAAGTTGAGCAAGAGAATTAGAAAACTCCTCAATATAAAGTTTTAATTAAACGTTTAAAACTATTGGTACTTCAAATTTCGTCAGATGACTCCACCCGAAATCCACAAAACAGGCAAATACTTTGTCATATGAAAAAAAAACTTATTGAAAAGCTCAGGTTGAATGAGTTCAATACTCAGCTGAATAATTTTCAACGCTTATCATATTTATTAAGTTTATCTATTACTCGTTTTATTATTTTTATGAATTTAATTCGCGATTCTTCTTTTCTAAAATAACACACGGCTCAAATAAATATAATTAGAGTTTGCACTAGGAAAAGCGTGTGAGTGAATTTTGACTCCCGATCACGCACGTTCACGGTGTGATTTTTAAGTTTACGTACACTCACGTATGAGTCTTTAATTTGCTCTAAAGCTCACTGATATTCACGACCTAAATTTTGCGACTCACGCACAAACACTAGCCATGTCACGACAAAAATCACGACAAACGCTCATCTCTAATTTACGCAAAAGTGTAGAGTTCTACAGAAACACAACCAAAAATCAATTAAGAAAATATACGCCTACAAAAATTAAGTAAACGCTTGACATATTAAAATAAACTTTTTCCCGAAAAAATTTCATAAGGAAAAAAAAAAATATGAAAAACTTTTACGCGACAGCTTAAGAAGAAGAAAAATAAGAAGATGAGAAAAGCAAGTGGTCCAGAAGGCAGTAACGACGAGGAGCAGCACAAAACAATTTAAAACTAATTAAAATACTACTAAAGTAGAAACTTAATATCGTAAACCTAATTTTGGTAAATACCAGCAAAGCTAAAACACACCTACACACACCCAAACACTGGCATAAATACGCAAAGTAAAAAAGCTAAGGGGGGGGGGGGGGGCGGGAGTTTTCTGAATACCCGACTATAAGAAGTAGTCTTTGTTGGAAAGGGCGAATAACTAACAACAACGGAAGTTACAACAAAATAATAATAGAATTAGAAGAGACTCGGCTGTTATGCTGTGTTATGTTTGTACCGATTTGCTATTTGCTTTGCCGCCACCAAGTACCTAAACTTTAAATTAAGTTATGCCACTAGAGACGATAGATAGCAAACAGCAGATTAATGAAACATCAAGGCAGAGAGACTAATAACGGAATGATTGCATCTACTATACCTTCTTACATACATATGTACGAGTATATGCAGATAGACACAGAGACAGAACTATACAGCTAAATAGGTAGTTTGATTTGTAGGTAGGCAGGCAGGCAGGAAGGCAGGCAGGCAGAACGTGGTGTCATCGTCATCACATTGGTTAATAATTTGCAGCAGGAAGCTCGAGAGAAGCTCGAGAGAAGCACGAAGAAAACAACTAACAAATGTAGGGAAACGGAAGTAGACAGAGAGAGAGAAAAATTTACCTTTTATACATGTATGTATGTATGTATGTAGGTAGTTACATGAAGCAGCAGCAGAAGCAGCGGCAGCACCAAAAGATTATTACATTATCAACATACTTTTTTAAAAAAATTTTTTTTTTTTTTCTTTCTCTATATCGCTTTTATCACTCACTGCTACTAAGTACTAACTACTACTACTATGTTTTCAGTAGCTAGGTACTATGTATATTACTTTTTTGCTCTATTATGCCCAAGTAACTTTAGCTGCTTCTACTGTTGCTCATTACTATTGCTGTAAATGTTGTTGGCTGATTCAAAGGTATTATTAGCAACAGCAAAAACTACGAGTAAAAGAGAAATGTGTTTCCTAAGGGAATTTGTTTGCAACTTTTTTTAACTACTTTTTTTCCTTTTTTTTTTTTTTTTGTTTAAACATTTTATATAATATTTTCTTTTCTTTGCCATTAGCACCAAAGTTAAACTCAAAGCAAAATATTTATGCAAAACTAGAAAAAGTGAAGTGAAAAGAGTAGGACACAATTTTAATTGATGGCAAAAAAAATAAATTCTCCTTTTTTTTTACTAAGGTAGTAGGTAGTATTACTCGTAGGTAGTATTACTCGTAGTACTGGTTTATTTTTTGTTATCTTTTTTTCCCCTTGCACACACACACACACAGCCTTTTATAATTATTTAGTTAGTGTGTGGTAGTTGTTGCATTTTTGTTTTCTTTTTTATTCTCTTTTAAATGAGAACGAAACAGGTACTTGTTTTGTTAGGAAAGGTACTTCTTTGATTTGTAATATACTTAGTTGAAGAGTTCTATTTATTTGTTTGAAGAAGTTTAAGAGAATTAATCATTAGACCAGGAAGAGAAACGAACCTCCAGCCTCATGCGTAAAAGCTTAAGCTATTGAGTTTGTCAATATGGAGTATTTATCGTTAAAACTTTTGCCCATTCCTTTATTCCACCGTTCTTGATGCCTTTCCTGTGTCTTATTTTTTATTAATAGTAAGCATTGATTTAGCTCAGGATTAAAACATAGTAAACAAAATAAAAGTAGAGTAGAGTAAAGTAGTAGAGCCCTCTCTCGACCGACGAAAATAACGCTCTATAACGAAAATAACGCTCCCTCTAATGTATGGCGCAGAGACGCAGATTGATGTAATGATGACAGGCTGTTAGGAGCGTTCGAGAGGAAGATACTCCGTTAGATCTACGGTCCAGTATGCGTGGACGGCGTGTATCGAATAAGGATGGAACGATGAGCTGTACGCCGACACTGACATAGTCAAGCGTATAAAACTCCAGCGGCTTCGCTGGCTGGCTCATGTTGAGCGAATGGAAGAAAGCGCTCCGCTCCGGCTAGAAGGGTGTTTTATTCGAACCACGGTGGAGGAACACGCAACGGAGAAGGGGACGTCCTAATCTCCGTTGGAAACACCAGGTGCAGGGCAATCTGTCTGCACTTGGCTTATCAACTGGCACCAGCGTGCGCATAGCAGAGGCATCTGGCGAAGCTTTGTAAAGGCGGCCAAGACCGATCATCGGTTTTAGTGCCAGTTAAGTAAGTAAGTAAGTCAACAGAATAAAATGTAAACGGATTAATGTTCCTTTCAAAACGTCGAAAACTAATGTTGCCTTATGTATTTACATTTATTTTGAATCTCATTGGTATTTGTTTTGTTTTAAAGGTAGATTCTTATATTCTTCTATTTTTTAATCAAGAATTCGTATTTCTTTTAAAACCTCGTGGATTTATGTTATTTAAAGCCTCATATATAAATTCAAGTTGTTTTAAAGCGTCATATATTCATTTTTCTTTTGTACCCTCAGTGGAACAAGCCTCATAGATTTATGCTTCTTTCAAAGCTTTAACGATCCATGTTCCTTTGGATAGATTATAGATTCATGTTTCATTAAAGTTTCATGTATCTCGTATATTTCTTTGGGGGCCTTAACGATTCATATATCTTTAGAAGCCTTATCGATTCATGGTTTTTGGAATCCTTAAAGTTTTATGTTTCCTTTAGAGTCTCATGAATTGTTTTGCATGACTTTTGCTCTTGAATCCTTATCGATGTCTGTTAAATTTGAACTCTAATCGGCTCAATATACTTTTGGAACCTGCTTTATTTTTACTTATAGTGAAGCAACACCGACCCCTCAAGCCACTAACTCTACTTTACTCTATTTATCAAGTCATGAAATCTCATATGAATGGGTTTCAATTTAAACTTTCCCATTTATAAACAAAGAGCATTTTCTTTAAAAGAAAACTTCTCAGGTAAAGTCGTCTTTAATACCCAACTAAAATACATATCACCTGCAAATACAAGCTTGCATAATTATCTATGAATTTTGTTGAGGAAGTATGCACGAGTATGTTTGTATTAATGAAATTGGGAATATGTATTTCAAATTAGATTTTACAAAAAGGAACACTGTTAGTGTCACGTAATTCATACGCATACACAAGCACAAAGGAATAAACCCAATAGGAAATAAAGTGAAACAATTAAATATAAAAAATAATTAAATGATGCTTGAAGATTCAGTTCCAGATAAAGCAATGATACAGAACTGCTTTTCTTCAAAACTCTGCTACCCCGATCATGTTAACTTGCTGCCGAATATAAGAAGTGGTGGTAAAATGTTTCAATTAGTATGACTATAACATTGCAGGTTGATGGTTCGATTCCCCTCTTGATCTTCTCATATGCAGCACAATAGGTCATTCTGGCTTAGGTGCATTCCTAGGCAGCCACCTAAACAACAACATAGCATGACAACGAAGCAGTTGAACTCGTTCATTGCACTACCTAATTTGAAGGGTTTCTAAAACTGCTTATGTGCAAAGTTGTGACAGCAATCCGCACTTCCATGGTTTTCAACTTTTAAATGAAATTCTGAAAGAGTAAGTCACTCAAGTTTTCGTGCTGGGTGTATGTATATACATAGGAATATACTCGTGTGTAAATTTAGACATACTGCAATTTCCAATTAAATATCCTTTTCGTATAAATTTTCAACACAAATTTGCAAATTGCACATTAAAAACAAATTAACTGCAACCGTTGGCAGCAGAAGAGTAAATACACAAGAGAAAATAAATTTAAATAGAATCAAAAGTAGAGAGAGAGAGAGAGAGAGAGAGAGAGAGAGCGAGGAATTAGAAGGCAAAACTAAAAATTAGAATGCTAAAATGACAGCAGTGCCAGGGGGAGCACATGTACGAGTGCGTGCATTTTGTTGCTTGTGTGTGTTTGTGTGTGTGTGTTTGTTATAAATGCGCTTAGCAAAAACGAGATAATGTAAATAAAACTAATATACAAAATGAACAACAAAAAAAAAGACACAATACTACCAAAACACACACAAATTTAATATATAAAATCACACATGTATGCTTTGTGTGCATGTTTTTGTTAATACATATGCATTTGCATGTCAGTGGGTTGTTGTTGTCATTGCCAAAATCGAAAAAAAAGCAAATCATAGCATATTTCGCAGCTTAGAGATGCCATAGAAAATAGCAGAAGCAAAAGAGTGAGTTTGGATAAGAGAGAGTTATAGAATAAACGAGCACTATAAAGTGAAAACTTATTTTTTTTAAATTTTTTTTTTTTTTAATTTTTGTTAAATATTTTTTAAGTCGATGCAGTTTTATTTATTACAAAAATTTTTTGTTGTTGCAAATTTTTTGGGAATTTTTTTTATATTTGACTAGTCTTATTCATATTTTAGCTTATTTAACACTTGTTTCTAAATATATTTAATTACTTACTCATACACACACACACACACATACTTAAGCACCTCAATTAATATAAATCGCAGTGTGTATAAAATTTATTTACGGTTCATTTTACAGGGTTGCACAAACACATATACACATAATTTTACATGTAACTCCACATGTATGTATGCGTGTTTCTCATTTCAGATTTAAATATTAATTAAATTTACATTTAATTATATGCAGATTAAATAGTAGTAGTAATTTTGAACTGTGATTTGTTGGTTTTTGTTTTTCAGTGGCAAATCTAGGATCTGGGTCAGAAGTGAAGGATGAAGGTAAGCAGAATGACGAAGGACAGCAACAGACTTCGATCAAAGTTATTCTACAATATTTAAAAGTATTTAGGTATATATATTTTCGGGTTGGGCTTAGCCTCGCTGGACAAGTGACCAGACTTTGATTAGAATCCTGAGTTTCTTCGGGGATTGTTTCTTATCCTACTTTCTTACTTATAATGGCACAACAGCCCATGGAGGGCCTAGGCCGAGCTTTTCGCATCCACTCATGTTGTGCGCGTTATATTTGTACATGAATGGAAGGGACCTACAGTTTAATGCCGAATCCGAACGGCTAAGTGTTTCTTATCTATTATCATTTATTCTCCTGGCTAGCTTGAATTGTTTCAGATTATTGCCTCTGGCTTCCATTTATTGCTTGAACTTTTTGAGATTATCAATTAAAGCATAACAACGCTTCACTTCCTGTTAGCAAGTCACTGTTTCCACCTGTCTCCCAATACCACCAACTATATCTACCAGTCTCTGATTGCCTCTCATTTCTTCGGATTATCTCCGACTGCATTCTATTGTAGATACGAGAAGGATCTATTCTCCCACGTGCACCAATTTCAGGAAAGGTATTTAAGTTTATCATTTATTTGTAATGAATTTTCATAAAACCTACCGCAGTTTCTTTGAGAACATTCTAATCAAAATATAGAATGAAATTACAGAAATGTGTAAAAATTTAAAATTAACTACAGTGAATGCATGAAGAAAATCAAACCTTTCATTTGCAGCTTACATCAAATTTATAAAGTGAACTAATGGAAAAAGATGAAACTGTTTAAAATCATTGGATTCCAGTTTTTGCTCGTTGAGAAATTTACACAAATTAACTAAAACAAAAAACATGCATTAATAAAAAGATAAAACATGAAAGGAAAGGATGCTACAAAAACCAAGAGTCAGTAAGTGTTAGCCAGTAAAAGGAAAATGCTTTTGTTACCAATGTATTTGTATATGAGAGTGAATGAAAGTAATTAGTAAAAATGAAATTGAACCAAAAACCAAATCAAACAACGCACCAAAGCTAAATGAAGAGCATGAATTAATGAACTGAATGAGCGAATGAATGGATAAATAAATGAAAATCAAAAAAAGAAAAGGGAACAGAAAATTCATGAAAATTGATGAGCATCATCAAAGTATAATTAAAATTTAACGCCAGGACGGACCAGCGCAAACAAATCAAATGGAATGGAAAGGAATAAAAAGCAGAGAAAGTGTAAAAAAAAAGAAAGAAATTTAAATAAACTAAAGATACCAGAGAATACAAAAATTATAAAGAAACAAATTTTTGATTAATTTGTTGTATACTTTTGAGGGAGGTCACACATTTTAAGAGAAAACAGAAAAGCACAGACAGGGAAAATGAAGAAGAAAGCATGCAATTTCCAAATAGCGTCGAGACAATTGAAGGCAAAGTGAAGGCATTACCAAGGACAATAAATACCAAGGCAACACAAAGACGAGAAAAGCGAAGAAAATACACGACAAGGCAAAGCAAGCGCTGTTTTGCCAACAAACATAAGTAAATGACCATAACAATTGTGTTGTTGACAACGTTTCAAAAATTAAAACGAAATGCAAATGACAAGAGCTCATCACAAGGAGCTCAAAAACACATACACATACACACACACACGCGCACACCGACACTCATACACAACGAAAAATAAAACGCAAACATTAAATAAATACTGAAAGAAAATCAGCACCAACAACAACGACCACAAAATTAAAAGGAGAGCAACAATTTGCAGTACGCAATTTCGCTTCGCTTTTGCGCGCTCAGCTCTTGTGTTTCTGTTGTGTGCATGAAAAGGGAAAAGAACAAAAGAAACAATTTTTCACATTGTTCAAAATACGGAACACAGTCACTTATACACACACTCGCACAATCTTAAATACATTATGAAATGGATGCTGTGGGTAAATGAAAACAGTAAAGAAATGAAGTATTATAGCAAAAAACGGAAATTACAAACAAAAACGCAATAAAAGATAAAAGCAAAACAAAATAAAACGGGAAAAATGTGAGAAAATGCAAATAAAAAATAAAGGACGAAAGAAGAAAGAAAGAAATTCCAATTATAATGAAAAGAAATTACGAAAGAGAAAAACAAAATCATTGAATAAAACAAACAAAAAGCAACGCAACCAAACGAATGAAAGCATTAAATATTTAAGTTGCAAATTATTGCAAAACATAAGCGTTAAGAAAAACGGACAATGGTGGTTGATAGGTAGCCTAGTTTAGTGAATGTACGCACAAATAATAAACACAAGAAAAGGAAAACGTGGCCAGAGTATAATGACCTCAAGGCAAAACAACTGTTAGAGTGTTCTCGCCCCAGTATCTCACGCATTGCCGCTGTTCTCACAGGCCACTGGAAGGTGGGAGAACATGTAGCAAGACTTAATGTCCCATTCAATACTTCCTGTCGTAGGAAGAGGGAGAGACGGTAAGTCTCTTTTACTATTTATGTGTCAGTGCCCCAGTGTCCGAGATTTGGCAAGAGCAATACATCGCTTAGTTGCCAAACCATTAATCAAAAATATCAATGAAATCTCAGAAATCGAGATAAGAAGCCTACTCCTATATTTGAACCTCACAAAGTGGACATAACTCTTTGGGGTTTAGAGGCACAGCCCACCTTTTACCAAAAGACAATTATATAATAAATAAATAATGATAAATGTGGTAGTAAAACGGTGCTTTGCACTAATTATGTTTCTCGGATGCAAACAACAACAACAATACAAGAAAAGTAAATGATTTTGGTTTCACAGTAGCTCATCTAAAAAACAATACCAACATCAGTGAGATATAACTTAAATCTCATTGAAAAGTAAACGTTTGTAACAATACCAGGCTAAGCGGTAAACAGATTTCTAGTTTAGTAAATAATAGCAATCAATTAAAAGTTACTCATACCACCGAGTGTACAATTAAGAGTTACTCATACCACCGAGTGTACCTCGATGAATACTAGATAGTTGAAGATAATCAGATGTGAAAAAGCTCGGCCAAGGCCCTCCATGGGCTGTTGTGCCATTAAAAGTAAGTAAGTAAGTAAGTGAAGATAATCAGAAGTATCATTACTCCCACTGGTGGATCTAGAATTGGCGGTAGGACAGAACGTTTAGGTTCTTCAAGTTCACAATGTCTTTAATTTAATAATGGATTATCAGTCAGTGATTGACATAGTGGTACCTAGATAAACATTAATGATTTCGTAAGGCATTCTTCTTCTTCGTCTTCTTCTTTTAATGGCACAATAACCCATTGAGGTCCTAGGCCGAACTTTTCCCATCCACCCATGTTGCGTGTCTTATATTTTTACACGAATGGAAGGGACCTACATTTTTATGCCGAATCTAAACGACGAAGTGGAAAGCTTTTCTTAGGCAATTTTTACTCTTGAAGGTTTGCAATTGCCTGCCAAGTGGGGTGCCGTGAAGAAAACTTGTTGTTTTTACTATTTATAATTTTGCCTGTGCTGAGATTTGAACCGCAGGCACGCCAGCGCACTCCCAACTATACCAGTCTTTAAATAAGACCAGACCTGAAACGTTTCGACTATTTAACCGCAAAAAATCGTGTAGATGTTTAAAATGGGTTTTTAAAATCTACATTTTCTCAAATATCTGTAGTATACTTTTAGGCATAACTAACTATATAATAAACTAATAAACTCAATTTATTGAAATACCTCTATGTAGCACTTAAATGATATTAATGAGTTTATGAGAGAAAAGAAGTACTTTGAAATCATCAGTGAGTGCCGTGAGGAAGAAAATTATATTTTTCCCACTAGCTTATCCACTGGTTTCAGTAGGCAGAGACGAGAAAAATAAGTAGTAAGGCTTTTCAATTCTTCTAAAAGTCTTATCAATTAATCATGAATCTCACTCACAGTATTAGCTTTAAAGTATAGTTATTGCTCGTAGTTAAGTAAGTAAGTATTGCTTGTCTTTTACGTATATATGCACACAGTAATGCAAAAACAAGTTTCTAAAGTTTTATAGCATACTTTAAGACTTGGCCGTTTATTTTCCGAATTTGTTAAAAGAGTTAAATTTATAGACTTTATTCGTATGCATAGATTGACTACTCCTACAAGAACACTTTTCATCTTCTCTTCCACCGTTTCCCAAATAACTGATTGTTGAAGTAAAATAAATAAATATTCCGTCACAAAAATGTATAGTAGAAGAAAATATTATAATATATTCCTACATATCTGCATATACCTATTCAAATATTCTATAAATACCTACCCGTCTTAAATTCATTTATCAATTTTGCACAATTATCGGAGAGAAAAGGAAATTGGTATTTCAAGAATGCTGCCGGAAGATATTATCTAAACAAAGACGTGAGGCAGCCAAAAAAATAAAAAAAAAGAACTAGCAAAAGAAGAAGTGTGAAAACAGAAAAAACCAATAAAATGAGCAGAAAGAAAAAAAAACGACCAAAAAAGACAAAAGTAAATGAAGACATACAAAAAATAATGACAAAAATAAAATAGAAAATAAAAAACGGCCTTTCATATTTTCGTTTATTACAATCGTTTTTTATAGCTATTTTTCATTTACACCATAATAACAATAATAATATCGAAAAATTTAAGAGATTTAGATTGTCGTGAGAAGGCAGGAAGTAGTTAGTGAACGACAGTGATATAAAAGGTGCAGAGAGTGAGAAAACCTAAATAAGATTGATACTTTAATGATGCTGATTTGTGTTTTTATCATATTGGAGATTATTTTCGCCAGCAATTTAAATTATGTGTTATTGAAAGATGTGAAAAGAATGTGAGAATAAATTAAATAACTTCTTAAGAACCGCATGTTAATTATGTTATTTTTGTGGAAAAAGAAAATATGTCTAGTAACAAAATAAAAGTAAATAATTTAAAAATAATAAAACAAAAGTGTGTCAGTTTTCTTTATAACAATCCTATTGGTTTCTTCAAAAAATAACCTTTTCAACCAATATATGAATTTAAGAGCACAAGAGCACTTAAAAGTATGCAATAACTTTTGAACACAGTAATTTAAGGAAAGCTTAAAAGTTTCAAAATGCAATTTATGCTAATAAAGTTTTAAAGTCTTCTTTTAATGGCACAACAGGTCATGGAGGGCCCAGGCCGAGCTTTTCGTCTTAGTAACAGTAAATATTTTTCGAAGCATCTATAGGTATGCCACTAGCTTACGGAAACATATGTACTCGTATGTACAATTAATGTAAAATTGTTCATTTAAATAAATAAATATGTGTGATGAAAATTTATGAATATAGATTACTGAAATGATTTTGAAACTTTATTTAATTATCACCTAAATATAAGCTACAAAAATTGTAAATATTATTTTGCATATACAAAGTTCTCAAATTTTCCAGCGTGCCAGTTTTTATAACTCAAATTGTTAAATATATTTGCACAAACGTATGCTTCACTAATAAAATTTACAAGCAATTAAACACAATGCACCTAAAAGTATGCAATACAGTTAACGATATTAATAATACCTTCTCTACTGCTATAACTTCGCGAGAGATAAGTTTTATTAATTAAAATACATATATTTTCAGTAGGTCCCTTCCATTTATGTACAAATATAACACGCACAACATGAGTGAATGCGAAAAAGCTCGGCCTAGGCCCCCCATGGGCTGTTGTGCCATTGAAAGTAAGTAAGTAAGCATATATTTTCAGATTTGAATACGTGCAGGAAAAGATCTTACACACTAGTACCTTAAATAGTACATAAAATTATGCAATGATTTGGTATGGATGGATGGAAAGGTGTGAAGAAGGCCGAGGACCTGACCTACGAGTGCAGACCAGTTCCTCAAGCACTCAGGCTATGTAGCCCATTGTACTTGAGGCATAGGAAAAGAAGAAGGGGTGACAGCAAGTAAGGGGTCAGAGAAAGAGAGGGAAAAAGTTGATAAAGGGGTTATAGGGATTAAAGGGGAACTACGTTCTCTTCCGCAAATTTTCCGGATTCTCTCACAAATCTCAGAAGATCGCAGAAGGCAAAGGAGTGAACTTTATCCATTCCTGTGACATCGAAATCCAAAATGCGTCATCTCGTTCTGGCAAAGGCGGGACATGTGCAGAGAAAATGCTCTGTGCTGTCCACCTCCTCCAGACATGATGTTCAGGTCGGGTCCTCGGTGATGCTGATGGTGGTCATATGTTGGCCCCATGGATTATGTCCTGTGATGAGTCCCACCATCCGGCGCAGGTCCTTCCTTCCTAATTTAAGAAGGAATTCTGCTGCCTTCCTGTTTGGACAAACCACAAAACACTTAGCCGTTTTACAGATGTCCAGATTGGACCAGCGTCTCTTATGTAAATCATTAGCATACGATTTTATCCAAAGCATGGCACCTGCCATACTGGTCCCGACTATTGGCTCTGGTCCCAAAGACATGTTCTTTGATCCACAGTTGGCCAACTCGTCGGCTTTCTCATTCCCAGGAACTCCACAGTGTCCAGGATGGCGCCCACATAAGATGGAGCTGATTCAGTCTTGCGACTGATCTAACTTTCCTCTTACACTCTTGGACAATCTTTGAAGTAATTCTCGCGTTCTCCAGAACCTTAAGTGCAGCCTGACTGTCACTACAGACACCTATACGTTTCCCGCGCTATTTTCTTAATGATTTAGGTATAATATCCGTCTCTACATTCATTTCAGAAACATTCGAAACAATTACGAATTCGATGATAACTACATACATATATTTAAGACTTCAAATGAAATTCCATCTCTGAAATCGAAAATGAAAGCAGTTACGATATGCTTAAATGACCCACACAGTGGCACAGTTACTATCAAGTTGAATCATAAATTACTATCAAAATTGAATCATATTTTTTAAAAGTCTTTTATACTAGCATAATTTCGTCGACCTTTCTAAATGGTGAAAAAAAACAAAATATATGCAGAGTGCCTGCACAGCAGCTTCTTCACAGCATATATTTCTCAGGTGACAAAATTAATTAACATTACTTTTATTAACGAATTTCACAAGCAACTATGTAGTTGCTACAAGTTTCAAAGTATTCCTTGAGTATTTATTGAGTGCTTAGAAATATGCAAACGGCAATTTACAGGCTTTACATTTTTAAAGGTCACATCTTTGGGAAATCTTCATAATTAGAAAATAATTAATGTACAAGCCATGTCAATATAGATTATGCAAGGTTTACTAAAAGCCTCAATTGTAATTGACATTCATTGACAAGTAAAAGCATACTCCTTAATTGTTCTAGTAAATAGTAAGAAAAGGAAGAGGATTATATTTGATCATCACAATATGTATGTATGTTTTGCTAGCAATTAAGGATTAATCAAGGAAATCAAAATAAAAACATTGCAAACTCACTCCCTATAAATATGCTACAATTTATAATTGTGTGCAATATTAAATAAGACTCACTTTCTCGTTTAATATTATTTCTTATTGTACTTATAGTAAGTACTATATGTTGTCATTCATTATTATCTTAAATGAATTTCAAGGTGAAAGGTATGAGTAAAAGTAGAAACAAGTAAAATTAATTTCCCATACCATTATTGCGTGCTGTTACATCAATTATCGATGCACCCGTTACATTAGTTGCT
The DNA here is from genome assembly GCA_958295655.1 of Palloptera scutellata. Lineage (NCBI taxonomy): Eukaryota > Metazoa > Arthropoda > Insecta > Diptera > Pallopteridae > Palloptera > Palloptera scutellata. The sequence continues at coordinate 92,571,148 of OY282450.1, forward strand.
GTTGATTTAAGCCGAGCATGCAACAAACCGTCGATGAGTAACAGCCACCAAATGCAGCTACGTATTAATTCCATGTTTAATGTTGCAGAATTGGAAACGAGGAAAATATAGAACTTTGGTTGATTTCGTTGCAAGTATTGGGTGTTTTCCAGATGAGCTTCTTAGTAATGCGTAAAATTTGTGAACTTTATAAGGTTAAGGTTTCTTGTTTATCCTCTATTATTACCTTTTATAGATACTGTAAATTGTTTGGTTTATCTTACATTTGATTTTTATATTATATGTTTCATTAATCCTGCATTTACAATGAATACAAAACAAATGAATTAAAATGGCATATGTATTATTGTTTTTTATTTTTTTATTTATTATTATCACACACACACGACTGCTGTCATATTATTGCTTTTATATTTCAACATGGAAATCAAAAAAATTATTTTATGAATTTATGTCTATAGGTAAGGGAGAAAACTTCCCTCTCCTCCTCTGCATTGAAGTGAAAACAAATAAATTTGATATTAAAACTACATATTTTTAAACAGTACATTAATTATCACTTTAATTGCTCTTTTGTTTGATGATGATTTTCTGGTGTTTGTTTTCTTTCGGGAATGCGACAGGATGCGTTTGCAAGAACGATTTACATTTATTTCCAATAAATATTACGACGGAAATTGTGAAGTTTAAATGTTTATTTTTCATTTTATTAGCTCTTAATTAACTCTACCACTGAAAATATCAATCGTGAAAACATAATCCCTTTCTTTTTTTTGCTGTAGTAAATATTTTTGAGTTTTTGTGGAACTTATGATGTATTTTGAGCTGGGAATTAATGAAAAAGTGAAATATTAGTAGCGATTTTTAGAGCAAATAACATTGAACGACCGGATAATCGTGGCATAGTTTTAGGGTTAGCTCAAGTTTTATAAGATTTTTTATTATTTAAAAATCTGAAATTTTGGATAAGGCTACTCACTTTTAAAAGGGCTAATTTTAATTGGAAATACATTTTCTAGAGTTCTTGACTGTTCTTAAGGAACTGATATTTGGAGAAACTGGTTTCTATTGAAATAGACTTCGTAAGGGGTTGACTTCGATAAAATATGGTTTTTGGAGGAGCTGACTTCTAGAGCAATTCATTTCCCGAGCCATTATCATCTAAAGCCAAATACTTACAGAAGAGCTGGCTTCTAAATATTTTGATTTCTGGATTATATGATTTCTAGAGTTAACTTCTTACAGAAGTTGTCTTTCTGACCAGCTGACTTCAAAAGAAATAGATTCCTGATTGAGAATATTTTTTTTAGATGAGCTAACTTGTTGAGGTATTTATTTCTAGACAGTTTGTCTTCTATAGAAATTGATTACCAGAAGAGCCAACTTCTTGAAAGGCTGATTTATAAGGGAACTGTCTTCAAGATGAGCTGACATCTAGAGAATCCGGTTTTTAGAGAAGCAAGCTTCTACATCAACTGGCATTTAAAGAAACTGATTGCTAGAGATGCTCAATTTTGGAGCAGTTGGCTTCAAGAGGAATGCACTTCTACATGAGTTGACTTCTAGAAGAGTTGACTTCTAGAAGAGACGGCTTCTGGAGAAGTTGACTTATAGAACAGTCGATTTGATTTCAGAGGAGCTAGTTTCTAGAGAAGCTGAGGGGAGATTGTTCTATAAGAATTTCAGATCTAAAAAAACACAGTTCTAAGGTCTGGTCTAGGAATTAATACCTAGATGAGATAACTTCTGGAGAAACTGATAAGTGTAGACTTCGAAAAGCTGTTAGATCATTTGAATGCTAGAGAACCAAGATTTAAGCCAAGCTGACATCGAAGAAGCTGACTGCAAGAGGAACTTACTTCTAAACCAGCTGTTTCCCGAGTTTCTCAGTAATTTCTATATAGAGTCATACAGTCAGCAGGATCCCATTCACATTTTAATAATACATTCTCTTTATGTCCTCTTTTTGAGATATATACATCATGCTCCCTGTATGTCACCTTGGGAAAGAAGATTGGTAAGTTGGGAAAGGGGAAAAGGGAAGTATTTGGGGACGTTTATAAAAATAGTAATCTGCCGTATTTTCTGACCGAAAAAGAAGATCTGTTGCAAATCACCAAGAGTGAGGATAGGGTACATTTGCGTAGATAGGACAACAACATTACAAATATGGCTTGTCAGTGAAACGTACATGGAAGGCAACATAATGCTAGCGTCCATGCACTGTCCACGTCGAGAGTCGTAACAGAGCCACTTGATTTAAAAAAAGGCATTTGGACCCTTCGGAGCAATTTTCTAATCGAATAAATTCAAGCAAGCAACGTCTCACTAATGTTCGAAAGGATTCATTGTAAACACTAGCCCAAATCAGCTTTATTAACTCAATGTTGAATATGGTCCAGAAGATGCAGCTGAGTTTCGTTAGACTAAACAACCTTGCCATACAAAAATTCTACATGCGTCAAATACTTTTCTTTTCAATTGTATAAGTAAATTTTAGCTCAAGTTTCCAAATGCAATCAAAGAAAATTTTAATTAAATCTGTTTTAAGGCCAACTTTAATACTTCAATTTTGCTATATTTCTTTCAAAAAGGGAAAAATAAAAAACAAAATTGACCTTCATATAGCTGGTATTGAAAGCAATTAATTGTAGGCACACACACGCAGTAGTCTCTCTACGAAAAAAAAGCAAAAAAAATATAGTAATAAACTTTTGGCAACTGCTACAAAAACTAAGATTAACAAATGTTCAAATCTCATACGAAAAAAACAGAAACATCAAAATAAATAACAAAAACAATAACAAAGAGAACGTTAATAAATATTTCAGCTTAGCGCGTGAAAAAGAAATTGGCAGGGACGTGAGGAGAAAAGTGTAAAGGAAGTAAGTAACCCAAAAAAAATATAGTATAATTTCAGGCGAATAAACTATAACAATGTAAGCAGAACAACAGAAGCTAAAGCTAAAAGATAGGAAGAGTGATAATCAAATGAGACGACACTAAGTAGAATGACGATGTCGAAGTCTAAAGTGTCTGACTGACTGTTAGGCAGTAAGTCAATAACGTACAACAACCAAAAAAAAAAAAAAAATGAATGGTGCTCTTCTTGTTGTTGTTTGCGTTGTCTATGTTGCCAAACAAGCAGTCAAACAATTAGGCAGACAGACAAACAAATAGACAGATAGAAAGACAGATAATCGAATAGACAGTGCTACTACTCAAACACAAACAACAAAAGTAGCAGCACTCATAACGACGACGCATCGCACAAATAACAAAGAATCTCTAAAGAAAAACATGAAAAGAGTAAATTGAGAGTGCAAAAGAGCGCAAAGTAACGTTATGCTTACGCAGCCACAGACACAGAGAGTCATAGATGCTGGCAGTAAAGAGAAAGCTCAGGCAAGAAAAACCAACAACAAAAGGATGCGAAAAGCTCAATTGGCATTTTAGAATTTGAAAGGGGCAAAAAGAAAAAAAGAAAAGAAATTTGTGTTGGTGAGTGTGTTCAAACGTAAAAGGAAAGGGCGTTGGAAAAAAAATAATTCGTCGTACACACACACACACAGAAACACAGAATCACACACATATACACGGACACATATGGTGAACATGAGACAGATAAACACAGTAGGCAAAAATTGCGAGTGTAAAGCAATGTGTAAAGTAAAAAGTGTAAAAACATACAAATGAAATTGTATCGCTATGCTGTGAGAGTGTAATGTAACGTCAAGGCTAGCAGGCAAAAGAAAAAATGGAAATTCATTCTGATTTCTATTTGATTTGATTTTTTGTTGCGCTGCCAAAAGGCAGCACAGCAAACAATATTGACAGCAATCGTAGTAAAGGAAAATGTAATACAAAAAATTTTCTATTGGAAAATAAATCTGCATAAGAAAATAATTGGGTTTTCTTTACTATTTCAGCTTTAGACTTGTGCGGTATGATTTTTTAATAAATGTATTATTACTTCTTCTATTAATGTGACAGCTGTCAAATCTTTTATCATATGTTTTGTTTTATTACTAATTTTGCTTCAACACTTTTCAGCAAAAACATACAGTAAGCACTTGTTAAACGTTAAGAGATTAATCCTTGCAGGATATTTCACGCACAGAGTATTTGAAAAAAATGCAAAAACAAACAAAAATTCAAAGTCGACTGTTAAACAGACACACACAGCAAAAAAAAAATAAAACACTGTGTGAATGTATTGAAGTGACTTTTTAAGGATTCTTTATTTTCCCTTTGGTGGTCCGTTAAATTTCAATATTCACGTCCGTTTCAATTAAAAGTTCGCAGTTAACTGAATTTGGGATGCTGATGAAAACAACGACGATGGCAAAGTACATACATCGAGCATCAGGCAACAACAACACCAACAATGCTGCGACTGCGGCAGAAGCAACAACAGCAGCGACGACAATAATGCTGTTGTTGTTGTTGTTGTGTTGCTGCTTGATATTATTGTTGAGAGCAGATTTATTTTTGCACAAAAAGATTTTACGAAGTTATCACAGCATCACTGTCGGCAAACGGCACGCTCTCTCTCTCTCTCTCTCTCTCTCTGTCGCTTCTTCTCTTAACTGTAGCAATACTATAAATGTTTATACACAAACACACACCCGAAAATATACACTCATTCTACTTTTTCCTCTCACACTCTTTCTCCATTTCTTACTGCCACTTGCTGTTATTGCATTTTTACACACCATCTCCCGTTATCAGTTGTAATTTTTAGAAGCAAAAGCTTTTCCGTTGTTTTTGCGTACAGCTTTTGAGAGCATTGCAAATGGTTGCGCAAAAGCAATGCATATGTAATTCTCTCTGTTTTCTTTTTGAACTAACTTTTTTTTAATGTTTTTATTTTATATCTACTCTTGTTGTATTTCATCTGCCTCTTACATTCTCTTAATTTCTTTCAATGCATATGCTGTAAAAATTGTTGATTTTACCATCGCATTACACACAAATGATATAGTATAGTATGTTTTCTTGTTGGTGTTTGTAGCAGTTCAAAATTTATTTCTTTTTTCATTTTCCTCAAATAACAAAATAGAAAACGCTGCTGCACACTGCATGTGGTCTACTACTACGACAACTTGCAAATATGTAAATAGATAATCCTATTGACTTTATAGCCATTGAACTTGACAAATATGTACTGTGTATGTATGTATGTAGATGAGTGGTGGATGGCAAAGATAAAGTGTTTGCTTTGCTTTAGCGCCTAAAAGCAGGGTGTTTGTTTTCTATTAGTTTCCCCTATGCTAGAAAACCGTATGAGGGTGTTCCTCGTTTTACTTTTTTCTTTTTTGTTTTTGTGCTTATTTTTATTCTTTACCCTTTCTGTTTTGTTTTATTTCTATTTTATTTGCATTTTTACTTAGTTTTTTTCGAATGAAGATTGTTAAGAAAATGACAAATATGTGACCACAATTCTACTTTCGATATAAATTCTACATAAATATGGATATACATATGTACATATATTTACCATAGCCAATGGGTTGAGATTAGTGTTTAACACTTAAGCATTGAATGGTAAAAGGATGAGGATTAGTTAAATTAAGGTGCAATAGATTTATGAGAACAAAATAATTGAAATTCTGTCACATTAAATCGTTTTTTTTTATTACATTTTGGTTTGTGATAAATATCAACTTTTACCAACATACTCATCAAAGTTGAAACAAAGCTGACTATGTTTGAAGCTTCATTAGTCATTTCACTCGAATTAATCTAATTACATTGTAAATAATCTAATGATTGCTATAGAATTAAGGTAGATACATACTTATATTGTCAGTACATACATATATACTAGCAAATAATAAATAAATAAATTAAACGAGTAAATTAAAGTTGACTTTCTGAAATTGAATGCAGTATTTTTAGCAGTTTTGTGTGAGATAAATAAAAAATGTTATCAATATACCGAATAAAATCATATTCTTTGAAACAAAATGATCTTTTTAATGCATGTATTTTATGTGATAATTAAAAATATAAATCAATAAGTACCCGTGTTAGGAATGAAGAGGCAAGTTTTTCAGAAATTTTTTTTTCTTTCTATTTTTCAACGTAATCTTCTTTTAGTACAATACACTTTTCCCAACATTTCTGCCATTCTTTAACCCCTCCAAAAAATAGGATTTGTCAAACTCTTCAAAATACCCTTCTGTCTCGACGATAACCTCCTCGTTTGAGCTGAATTTTTTTCCCCCGAGCCACGATTTCATGTTGGGAAACAGAAAGAAGCCGCAGCGAGCCAAGTCAGGCGAGTGCGGTGGGTGCGGCAATTCCGTATCCGCTTGTTGTCCACCGTAAGCAATCGCGGCACCCATCGGGACGACACCTTTCGCATGCTTAACCTATCATGTAAAATATTAATTACCGTTCCGTACGACATTCCTATGGCCTCTGCTACTTCGCGCAATTTCGTTCGGCGATCAGCGAGAATCATGTCGCGGACCTTTTCTCAACGATTTCCTCGGTAACCACGTCTGCCGGGCGGCCTGGGCGCTCCTCATCAAAAACATATGTACGACCACGTTTAAATTCGTTGAACCAATATCTTACGGTTGTCATAAACAGCACCAACTTAGCATGTCTTCGCATGTTTTTCCATCCAAAAATAAAAAGCGAATTACGGATCGATATTGTTCTTTTTCTATTTTATCGCGAAACACCAAACACGTGTGTACTAATGGCTACCAAATAAAAACTAACCTATGAATCAGTTTGAAATTTAGTGTGGTATCGTGTGACAGATGGCAGTACACGACGGTAATGCCAATTTCCCTCAGCAACGCCACCTGTCTTCACTCACGGGTACTTATTGATCTACCCTCGTACGTACTTACTTACTTACTATATACCAAAAATTAAAGCCAAATCAAATTATGTCAGACTTCTTCATATACAGGGTGACAATTAATAAGTGTATACAACTCTCTTCGTGCTATAGAAAAATTATAGTAATTTTTCTGCAATTTTCTTCATTCTTGCATTCCTCTACGGAATCGAGAGGAGTACGCCTGATTATTTAATTCTTGTGTGGTCTAGATTTTAATTAGTTATTTAATTATTTTACGATGTCAAATAATCGGTCAGCTATTATAACATTGCACCAGCTAGGTAAATGCAATTGTGAGATGGCGTGGCAGCTTCGCATTGTTCGTTCGTTAGTTTTTCGTGCAGTTAAACGGTTTAAGGAGCTGGGTCATGAAAGTGATCGTCAGGGAAGCGGCAGAAACCCCACCGTCAATACTCCCAAGAATGCGCAAAATCCTTCACAAGAGGGTGCAGCGTAATTCAACGGCTTTCATGAGAAAAGTCGCTCACGAAACTGGTATCAGTCGTCAATAAGTTCGACTCATAGCTGTCATCTACGTTAGCGTTGCGACGCATGAACATAATGGGAAAAAAATTGTCTTCACAGATGAAAAGCGATTTACTGTTGCACAAGTGCATAACCGTCAAAATGACAGAAGCTGGTCAACAGAGGCTCCTAAACAATCATTCGTCATTCAAAATCGACAATATCATCAATCCGCCATGGTATGGGGTGGGATTTGCGCAAATGGCAAGACACCCTTAATTTTTGTGGAAAAGGAGTCAAAATCAGATAATTTTCCTCCACCAGCTCTAGTTTAAGAGTTATAGGTCGAAATGTAAAAAAAAACTCTTCCTTCCTTAGTAATTTGATTAAGTATAACTTCTATTTTGTTGATAAAATTCTCATAAATTATGATTATTTTCAAACCCAGTCTAAATTCAAGACAATGATTTTCCTATCTCAATTAGTTCTGAATAAGAAAAAAAAAAAAAGTCTCAAGCGAAATAGTTAATCCAACAACATCTAGCAAAGATTTCCAGGTAATACCAAGTTTAAATATAATGAAATTTAAAATTCTATAGAGTCAGCATCATGAAGTTGCTACAAGGTTTAGTTTTGAAAAACTTACCATCTAGAATAGACCAGTATACGTATGAAAAAATGGGGCAACGACGATTTCCGAATTGAGGATTGAATACTTTGAACCCATGTACATCAGCATCTTTCATAGGAAAATTTATGATATTAATAGATTTACATACTTCAATCTCAAGCTAACTGCGAAAATCGAAACATTACAATCCTAATCAATAATCAAATAGTGATAAAATGCCTTGATAAATACAATACGTGGGGGCCGCTTCGCCCCGATCCGTCAATAACCGAACATTTATTTGGTGGATGTCCATCCAATGCCAGACCAGATATTAAGTAATTGGAACTCTATATTTTAAGTAGAACCAATACTATCCAATAGAAATTTAGTGGAAAGTGGACTGTAGTTCTGTGTAGGGGCCCAACATTTGATCCGTTAGATTGCAATCCCCAGATCCCCAGTAATAAAATTAGCATTTTGTCTCACTTAAATTGCAATTGAAATACAATACGAATTTTAGGCACTCACTCGCACCTTCCATTTACCATAATTTCGTTTTTTTTTTGCCCCTAAAATGGTACATACTACTGTGGGCAAAAAGTAGTAAGACTTTTTAATTTGAATTTCGCGCGGAAACCCATTCATCAAAATATTATTTTTTTAAGGTTGGTATGACTGTCGGTGACATCTGTGCCAAATGTCACATCAAAATAATCATTAGTGTTTAGTATACGCTTGTCTTTCTGAAGTACAAAAAGTGCATTCGGCGATTTTCACAATGAGTGAAATTATTCAACAAAGAAGTTCCATTCAATTTTGTGTGCGGAATCAATTTTCTGGTGCCGAAACATTCAGAATGTTGCAAAAGGCCTTCGGTGATAATTGTATGTCGCGAGCAAGTGTTTTTGATTGGTACAAATTGTTCAAAGATGGTCGAGAACGCGTTGACGACGAACCACGTCCAGGACGGCCATCAACATCAACTGATGATCAACACGTCAATAAAATCAAGGAATTGGTGCTCGAGAATCGACGATTAACAGTGAGAGACCTTACTGACATCGTTGGAATATCGGAAGGATCAGTGAAAACCATTTTAAAACATCATCAGCTCATGGTTTTTGCATCACGATAATGCGCCGGCTCACACTGCATTGGTTTTACGATACCATTTTGCCAAAAATTCGACTGATATCGTTCCGCAACCACCCTATTCGCCTGACTTAGCACCGTGTGACTTTTGGCTATTATTTGCTAAACTCAAAAAACCGCTTCGTGGACACCGTTACACCGTTTTGAGTCAATTGAAGACATTAAACATGAATCGCTAAGCGCATTGAAGGCTATTCCGGAAATTGACTTTAACAACTGTTTCCAGAATTGGAAAAAACGTTGGCACAAGTGTATTGGGGCCGGGGGGGATTACTTTGAAGGGGACGAAATAGATTTGGAAGAATGAATACAAAAATTTGAAATTATGAACAAAGTCTTACTAACTTTTGCCCACAGTAGTATATTTTAAAATATCTGTGTATTCATTATAGAAAAACATTGTCTATTGTCTCTGCCCACGTGCTTCTATGTGGTCAAAAAATATGTAGGTTAAAGTTCACAAAATAATAAACAAAAATCATATAAATTTGCACATAAATTGAAATTATGAAATTAGAAATAATCTAAAAAAAAGAAAAATAATGTTCATTCATAGCCTAAAATCAAATGAATTAATTTAATATAAAGTATTACAAAAGTGTGTGTGTGTGTGCGTGTGTGCGTGTTCTTTATTAAATATAATACTTTACTTAATTGTGTTGTGTGATTTGGTTTGAGTTCAATTTTCAATATTAAAAATCAAAAAAACAAAAAACCCAAATACAATTTTATTAAAATTGATAATGTTTTTAATTACATATCGCACATATATTTTGTATTTTGATTATTAATTTTGCACCTAATATTCAAATGCGCTTAACATTTGCGGCTTGTTTCAAAGCATTTCAGATTTTGTGTTTATTTTTTTATTTTATATTTTTAAATAACTATTAACTACTGGAAGCAATTGCACGATAGGCAAAAAAAAATTACGAGTATTTTAATTACATTTTATAATCAGTCTATTAAATGATCAGTGTTTGGATTGTCAATAGCTAAGAATGGGTATGATAAGGTGGAAGAGGAGAAGAGAACCAAATGGGAATTACTTATTTACTATCAGTTGATTGTGAAATGTCATGGTTTAAAGTAAAGTAAAGTATGGTTTAAAGTTCCTGAAACACACATAGAAAATGTTTCCATTTAAAATAAACAAATAGGGAATTACTATCAGCTGATTGTGAAATGTCATGGTTTAAACTACTTATATTCATGTAAATCACATAGAAAATATTTTCACTTAAAATACTAGCGAAATACTTAGACTCAACATAGATCGTAGACACACTTAGTTGGCATATAATTTAATTGAACTATTTATAGACAGATTACGTCTATTATGTCCATAGCAAATACATTGTAAGACGCAATAATAGCAGAAACAATCAAAGAAATTGAAGGAACACACACTCGTGAAGTCGGGATATGAGTATGGAATAGTGAGAGAATCCTGGGTAATGAACCATAACTAAAATAATGACCAATCAATGAGAGTTTCAAATAGTGACAGTAAAGCTCTCTTTCAATTTTGCTCTATTCATAGTACTTGTAATGTAAATACGTAAAGCATTGTAGGGTTGCTCTCCTTGCACACATGCATAACGGATTTTGAACAATACAAAATCCATTATGCAATACATTGAAAGAGAGAAGATCGCTACGCTCTTTTTCCGTAACTGAAGTTAAGAAATGTAAACATCAAATTTTTAGTACTTTTTTACACTTCCTCCTTCCCTAAGCGCTGGTTATGCTGGTGTTATGCTGGTGAACACATCATATTTTACTCTCGTGCTGGGTGTAAGGGTTACTGTGTGTTCGTTACAGAGTTGCTTTTGTCAAAATTCAGTTTTTTTTTAATACAATTTTTTGCCGCGACGGCAACACTAAATGGTATACCAAAAAACTTTAAACGATTTTATTAATATTGAGCGTTTAATAAACAATACAATTGAAAAATTATGAAAATTATATGATTTTTCTTCAATAGTTTTATGATTAATATATTTAATATTCACTTTTAAAAACTAAAAACATTCGCAACTTCGCTTTTCTGCATATGAAAATAGTGGTGTATAGGTTTGCATGTTTTCCTTCTATTTTACATTCATTTTTCTTCTTTTTTTTTATAGACTACCTCATTGACACCCTGAATACTCGGCGTGCTCGGTGAACATGTCACCCAGCTTATCGTGTTCGGTGTGAAAGTGAGTAAAAGCTCTTTTTTCGTGTTCGGGCAACAACAATTGCATGGTGTTCGCCAAATAAAATTTGAATATAACCACAGCCTAACTGAACATAAAATCATTAGATTGAAAGACACTCTGCGTTTGAGAGAGAGATATGGTAAGAGGGACGGGGAGGGGCGGAGAGAGAGAGAGAGTTGCACGAGTAGGTATGGATGAGTTAAAATAACATGATATCTCCGAATTTGTTGTTCTCTACTACTTTGTATATTGTTGTTGGAATTATATAAAGAAAATCTAATCAAAACTCAGTAATTCTTTTGTGCATATACGCAGTAGTAAAAAGTGCATACCATAAGCTTGTCATGAAATGAAGAAGGTAGTAAAATGAGCTTAAGCTTATCATAAGTTGAAAAGAAGGTCTTCTCTATCAACTTTGGAGACTCATTGCATTGACTTCAATTAATTTTAATTCAATGTACGAGTTCATACATACATAGAGAATTTTTTATTAAACATTACGTCTGCACATCCTGTCGATTAAGGACGTCTTATTCAAATCATATACACTAACTAACATATGTACATATCGCTCGTTTGTTGCCAGACCGTCATAAAACAAAATAAAAAATTTTGAGTTAAGTATAAGGAAAAAACCGTTATTCGGTGCTTTATCTTGCGCAAAAAAAACAAACAAAACTGTCTCTTATGAACTCTTCCCGTGAGAAAAGTATGGCTCGTTATCAATTATATAGAGCTATAGGTAAACTGTAGGTCCCCCTTCAATTCATGTACAAATATAACACGCACAACATGAGTGGATGCGAAAAGCTCGGCCTAGGCCCTCCATGGGCCTATTGAAAAGTTTACATGCGTTTTTCCCCAAAATTTTAGGTTTTTTGAGTTACGACGGCCTTGCAGCAAACAAGCGATATGTAAATGCGTCCATGACCGAATTGTTACAATTTGTTACAATTTTTCGAATGCGCAATTATTTATTTATTTATGCCTTGTCGTCGTCGGCGAACATTGACATTTTTAAGTACATACATACATACACACATTCGTACGTATGCAATACAATCGTCATAGCTTTACATTTCATTCATATTCATTTCTTTTCTGTTTTGTTTGTTTTGTCATTTTGTTGTTGTTTCATTTTCTTAGCATTAATCCATTCTCTATACAATTGTTTTTATTTCTAAACGCGCACATATTCAATGCGATTTTCTTATCAATTTCAAAAACTGATTATTTTAAATGCGCTGCGAAAATTGTCAATCGCGCAATACTCTTCTAATATTATTTATAATACAATAATATTTGCATGATGACATGTTATTAGGTATTTTCTGAGATGTAAAAGGCAAAAAATTTGCATGCATCCCCAAAATAAATATACCATAAATGAAATTAAAGTGAGGCACACGGCTACAAATACTTACATATTTACTTGTACATAACACGTAAGACAGTGCGTCAAATATAGGCTTAACAAAAAGTACTCGATTGTAAGAAAACTTTACTTAAGCATGAACAGCATAAAGATTAACTTATTTATATACAAAATTAACTTATAAATACATAAACTTAATATTAGGCCCTAACTAGCGCTGTTTTTGCTTTTTGCCATCGCTTCAGCATTCAAAATGATTGAAGAAGAAGATTATAAATTTTATAAAAAAGCTTAATAAAATTCTAATCTTGCTCTTTTTCTCTGTCTTCTCTCTTAACACGCACCTTCCCATCGTCGCATTCTAACAGCTTCTTGATACTCATCTACGTACACTGCTGCAGAGAGAGAGAAAGAGCGAAAGTTGAATTTTGTTAGTGGAAATTTACCGTTGGGAACCCACTATCAACACTAAAACACAACTCATCGTATGAGTTGGCTTAGAGTTGCAGTGAAACGGATTTACCAGTGGTAAATTCCCGTAGATTTAGATTTATTTCTATTTTGCCCTCGGCTGATAAAAACGCAGGGTAGCATTTAATAATTTTTATTGTTAAAAATTGCTTTTAATGGAGAATTAATTTATGTATTCGAATAATTCTACAAATTCTAGAACTAATCTTTATCATAAAATAATTATGAGCAAGGACTGTGATCATCAAAAAGTTATACTCTTATAAATAAAAAATGCAAATAAAGTACTGCCGCTCGAAGCAGTTGTGTTTATATAAATGAATTCGCCTACGGCAAGTTATCAGCTCAAAATGTGTGAAGTTTGTTTTTGGTTTAGTCTATCTCTCAATAGAAGTGCACGTAAATATAACAACATAATTGGGGTGTTCATAAGTTCAATTTTTTTGTTGTTAAATTTTGTGGTATTGTTATAAAGTCGTCAAATTTTCTATGAGAAATCAGGAGAGAAATTACAACAATTGAGAAGATACTGAATACGACACCTTGTGAGCACCCCAAATAAGTGTTCACCACATTCATAAGTGTTTATTGAGAGGCTGAAGAGAGAGAAGGTACACGGGAAATGGCAGGCATAATTTTAGGAAAGGCCTATCTCTATAGAGGTAAGCGTGTATGTGTGGAGAGGATAGTAGCGCACAATGGGGAAAGCGAAGATAGAGAGGAAATACGGGCAAAAAGCTCTAAAGACGGCTCACATTTAATTTTCTATTAAAAATCTCTTTTCTGAGCAAAGGAACTTCTAAAGCCTCCAAGTATTACTTACAGGAAATTGGTCATTAAAGCACTTTCTTCTTCTTTTAATGGCACAACAGCCCATGGAGGGCCTAGGACGAGCTTTTCGCATTCACTCATGTTGTGCGTGTTATATTTGTACATGGAATGGAAGGGATCTACCAGTTTAATGCCGAATCCGAACGGTTAAGTGAAAAGTTTTTTTCATGGGCAATTTTTACTCTTGTAGGTTTGCCATTGCCTGCCAAGAGGTGGTGCTGTGTAGAAACCTTGTTTTCAAAATTTTTATTTTTATTTTGCCTGTACCGAAATTTGAACTTCGGACACAGCGTAGCATGCCCTACACACTACCTACTACACCACAGTGACCTCAAGGAATTAAAGTACAAAATATTTATTATTCATTCAAATTTCTTGTATGTACGAGGTGTGATCAAAAAATAACCGTTATTTTCAAATTTCGTGAGTTACGTATGTTCGATTTTCGCATTTTTTTTTCTGTTATGTTGCTACACATGTATGTTATATATGTTGGCAATACCAACCATTTTGGATTGTCAGTTTGTTTTTGACAGATAAAAAGGTTAGTCGTGTTTTGGTGTGCTCTTCGATTTTTTATTATTCGAAAAAATGGATCAAAGAAACTGTATTCAGTTTTGTGTAAAAAATGAAATTAAATGCGCAAGGACATTTGAAATGTTGACTGTGGCCTTTGGCGAGTCTACTACGAGCAGAACACAAGTTCAATTGTGGTATAACCGGTTTAAGGTAGGCCGAGAAGATGTCAATGACGATGCTCACCGATGAAAACATTGACGCAGTGAAGAAAATGATTTTGGATAATCGTCGAATCACTATCAGAGAGGTTGCTGATGATGTTGGCATATCGTTCGGCTCATGCCAAGCAATTTTTACGGATGTTTTAGGCATGAAACGTGCGGCAGCGAAGATTGTTCCAAAATTGCTATATTTGGAGCAAAAACAACGTCGCTTGTACGTAAGTTTTTGGCCAAAAACAAAACCGTTATCATGCCTCAACCACCGTATTCACCGGAGATAAAAGAAAAATCGAAACAGGAGCTGTTGGCGATACCAAAAAGCGCGTTTCAGAAGTGTTTCGGGGATTGGAAAAAACGCTGGCATAAGTGTATTATATCTGAGGGGGATTACTTTGAAGGGGACAAGATAGTTGTTGATGAATAAATAAACACTTTTTGAAAAAATTTAAAACAACGGTTATTTTTTGATCATACCTCGTATAGCCTTCAAAGTAAGCCCCTTCCGAAATATTTCACTTATGCCAATAATCCAATCATCAAAGTATGTATTTTTCAAACGCATTTTTCGGAATCGACTGAAAACGGGTGCCTCGAAGTGATAATTTGAGTTTTGGAAAGAGAAAAATGTCAGCCGCAACCATTTAAGTTGTTGGGACTTGTTGAGTTGGTGGGCCTGAAATTCTTTCACAATGATAGCCTTGTGAGATGGTGCATGGTCGTGGTGCAGCAAAATCTATGAGTTTTCTTTCCAGTAACTTGGCCTTTTGCGGCAAATTGATTCATGAGACATAAAAAGTTCAGCGGCTATCTCTCTCAAACTTAAGTGGCGATTTTTCTGTCCATTTCCTTCACTTTATTGATGTTAACTTCAGTTGAAGCGGTTGACGGCCGACACTGTTGATAAACTGTAAGCCTTCTGCAACATTTTCATCGATTCGGCACACGAAATTCCATTTGCAATACAAAATTAGAAACAAATTTTTTTTTTCGTTATTTGTATTCATTGTACAAAAAACACACTTGAGATGAACTGATAAAATCGATCACTTTCAACTAAATGACAGATCAAACTTCATATCAGATAAGAGAAGAGTGCTGCCAACTTAGCGACAAACATAATTTTTACAATCCCCTTAAGCAAGCTCTTAAACAGATCATTCCCGGCAAAGTACACAATCTGTATGATATCAGACACTTCTTCTTCTTTAATAAATCATCATTGAGAATCCTTTTCTAATCCTATTCGAAACCTCTAAAATGATAAACCAGCAGCTTCGGTTCATTAACCGCTAAGCAGCAGATATGGGAACTACCCCAGAGTAAATCATTAAAAAAATTTTAGTTTAATCAAATTAAATATAATATTGCATTACTTTTTGTGTGTGTGATAAAAACAATCAGCATTATAAAACAAAAGTTTGTATAAATTGTGCGAAAAGAAAAAATTACTATCAACAATAAAAGTTAAATTAAAAAATGTCAAATTCCATACAAGTTTTAAATTACAAGTTTAGATTACAAGTTGAAAAGAAAAATATACTAAATGCCAGTTACTATCACATTGTTTCGTATGTATTTTCTAAAGGTCACACAACTTTAATAAAACTTTGACCAAGATAACAAAGAAAAAAAAGCAAAAGAAAAGAAGCCAGCGTAAGCGATATACGAGTATTTTGCGTTTCCGTTTTCTTTTATGTCGGCATGTGTGTGGTGAGCAACAATTGCTTACTGCAAGTAAGTAACAGAGGCAATACAAACTGTTGCAAGCTGCACTGCAAGCGACCTTTTCTGCAGCTTCAACGTTTTTCTTCTTCTACTTCTTGCTGCTTAACGATTCTCAGTAACACACAACACAAGATTGTAAATTTGGCTGATGTAAGTTTCCAGTAAAATGACGCGAGGCGTTATCGTATTTTATCACGCGCGCGCACACACACACACACACACGCACACACACATTACGCTTAAACTTCATTATTTACTTCCAAGTTATGACTTTGGCTTGGTTTTTTATTTCAGCTTCAAAGATATGAAAAAGTAGATTTAATGCGCAAAATTTTGAAAAATCTGATGCAAGCCCAAACGTTGCTTTGCATTGCAATTTACAATTACTAAATTCCTGCTGCCATTGCAAGATAATTACATATAACCTAAATGACCATGTACAGAATTGGCAGTTACCTTTAATGCATCAAAATTCACTTGCAACCAGAGGGTAAAAAAGAAACGCAATTTTGTTTTTATTATTTTATCATTGGCTTGCACTAAACTGAAAGTGAATTGTCTGATGCAAGTTTGAAGTTTTATTTCAATTGTAGTTTTTATTTGAAGCATAAGGCTTAAAAGCTTGTTTTTTTGTTATGTTTTTCTTATATCTTCGGATAGCAAAATGAAAACAAGAAGCTGTTTGACGAGAGCGTCGAGTGTTTGAGAACAGCCAGGGAGCGTTTTTTAAGCATGAAGTTTATTCTTATTTTTGCAGATGAAAGATACGAAAAAACCACAAGAAATAAAAACAAGTTTTTGAATTGTTTGAAGTTTGATTGCAATGATTTTACTTTACTTGTTCGTTGATTAGGATAAATATTGATTTTCAAGAACTTGCTCCAATTACATATTAGATATTTTTAAACTCACCAGTTGCTTAGTTGCTCAACTTAATCGTAACAAACTTTGATCTTACTTACATACCTGAAATGAAATAAAGAAAATATGTTAAATTAGTTGGTATTGCGTTATGTAAAAGTAATAAAGGTAACAATAAAAGTAAATAGTACAAGACTGTGATACAAGCACCCCTCTAGAGTACAACAACTAGAAGAAAATTAATATATTATGTACAAATATAACACGCACAACATGAGGCAAACCTACAAGAGCAAAAATTGCCTATGAAAAGCTTTTCACTTCGCCATTCGGATTCGGAATTAAACAGTAGGTCCCTTCCATTCATGTACAAATATAACACGCTCAACATGAGTGGATGCTTGCTCCGATTCTTTTCGTTTTGAAGTACTACTTTAACTTTTCCCCCTGGGAATATAAAAAACGCAAGAAAGTGAAATGTAATTAAAGTAATGAAGTCATTAAAAGTATTTTATTGCATTTGGAGGTATTAAGAAGACCTATTCTACTGTGTAAATGAGCAGTGTAAACTCTTAAAAGTGCTCGTGGCACGAATGTCCCACTCTCTTTGGTTTTTTTTTTTTTTATATGAACTTTCTGCTCTCTCAATATCATCGGGTGAACAAATTTCATATATAAGAAATTATCTCTAGGTCGTTAAATTCACCTTTATCGTATGGTATAGTTCAAATAAAGAGAGGGAAAACTTAGAAATGATTTCACCTTACTAAATGAGCCTTCGTTAGAACTTACTCTGACCTAATACACTGGCGGTCACGAAAACCGCACCACCTGAAATAACAAAATAACATGAAAATACGAAAATAATGATTTTTATGTTGGGGAATCGCTGTGGTGTAGTGGTAGTGCGTTGGACTGCTACGCAGAGTGTCCGGGGTTCGAATCTCGGCACAGGCAAAATAAAAAAGTAGAAAAAATAATTTTACTACACGGCACAACCTCTTGGCAGGCAATGGCGCAAACCTACAAGAGTAAAAATTGCTATGAAAAGCTTTTCACTTCGCCGTTCGGATTCGGCATTAAACTGTAGGTCCCTTCCATTCATGTACAAATATAACACGCACAACATGAGTGGATGCGAAAAGTTCGGCCTAGGCCCTTCATGGGCTGTTGTGCCATTAAAAGTAAGCAAAGTAAATGTTGGGGAATATTTATTATTTTTTTTAAATATTATTATGATTTTAAAATTATGCAAAGTGTAAAAACGGAAAAATATTACTGGAGCTCAAAAACGTATTTTTTTGACAAAAACTTAAATACACGGAAATTTTTAAGAAAATGTATTTTTTTTTATTATATTCAAAACTAAACAATATTGTGGTCACTGTGACGTAGTGGCAGTGCATTGGACTGCTACGCCGAGTGTCCGGGGTTCGAATCTCGGCACAGGCAAAATCAAAAAGTAGAAATTTTTCTACACGGCACCACCTCTTGGCTCTTGGCAGGCAATGGCAAACCTACAAGAGTAAAAATTGCTTATGACAAAAGCTTTCCACTTCGCCGTTCGGATTCGGCATTAAACTGTAGGTCCCTTCCATTCATGTACAAATATAATACGCACAACATGAGTGGATGTGAAAAGCGAAAAGCTCGGCCTAGGCCCTCCATGTGCTGTTGTGCCATTAAAAGTAAAAGTATGATTTTAAAATTATGCAAAGTGTAAGAACGGAAAAATATTAATATAAATCTTTAAGAAAATGTAATTTATTTTTATAATATTCAAAATTAAACAAACTCTATTAGCCTTTAAAGTGGTTTTCAAGAACCAACGTCAAACTACAAAAAAAAAAAAATGTCAGTAGGATGTTGCTCCTCCTTTAGCCCGTATTAGAGCCATTATCCTTGACGGCATCAAATCAACTAAAATTTGTAGATTATCTTTGGTAATAACTTAATATCCAGATCCTTTTTTCCTCTCCAGGGACTTCATAGTATTCTTGTGGAATGTGAGCGACCCAATTTTTCAGAAATTCTCCGTAAGGAAAGTCTTTGGTCCACTAATGTAAATACAGCGACTTTATTGTCATGTGTCAGCTGCTTATATTTTGCACTCATTACTGCACTTATTTCACAAAAAAAAAACCTTCTGCGTTAAACAAATGCACTAGAATAACTAATTTCTGTTGTCAACACATTTGGAATAATTTAAACCGGGAAATCCCCTTTATCATTGCAAGAAAAAATAAGTAAGTTACGCAAATTTTTATATATTAAAAAAGTGTTTCCAGTGGTGTGGTTTTCGTGACCGCCAGTGTAGATTGTGAAGCCTTTTTAGTTGAAGGATTGACAGTTAAAAGGGTCTTAGTGCCAAAATAATGAAATGAAGTGAAAACGAGATTTATGAACGAAAATAAACTGAAGCCAGTAAATTTAATAAATTTTTGTGTATTAGTAAAGAAAACTGATTGTTTTTTTTTGTAAATACTTAGCATTTTGGAAAGAAAAATTGGCTTACAGTAAATTTTAGAACAAAGCTAGTAACAAAAATGGATTTCTCAGCCTTCAAAAAATAGTAACATTATTAATAAAAAAAAAAATAGAACAAATTTTATATCAGCGCCCACTACTGAAGGTATTAGGTAAAAATAAACATCAAAAATGTATTCCTCGACCCAAAAAGCAGTAAGTTAGCATAACTTGCCAAAATAATTTAAAAAAAGCTGTTAACTTTCATTTACTTTTTGTTTCATCTCATTCCCTTGTCACTGTTGCAATGTGTTATTAGTACGAAGGTGTTGAAGGGATTTATAGCATTTTAGTACCGATTTAGGCTTTATAGTCTGCAGGTTGACTGTCTGCATCTGAACGTTGCCCACGAAGCTTTCAGATGTCATATATGTATACGTATTTAAGTATTTACTCTATTTCAGCTTAAAATCACTACAACTGTCGGGTAGTTTTAAAGATATTTTGGTGTTAGTATTAAGCTAATGTTCTATGCATAATTCAGTTTTAGATGCGAGAGTAAAACTGTTTTTGAAGGCAGAAATCTCTTGATGAAACTTCAATCATAAGTCCTCGGTCAAGATGTAAGGAACTGGTAGAAGTAAATTCGATATTGACAAATCTTTTAATCTAAGTCCAGTTTGAAAAATAAACATTTTTCACAAAAAAAAAAACCTGGTGATAGTTTGATTGTAATATGGATTGAGAAAATCGGTAGAAGTGGATCTCATGGCCGCTGTGACGCTAACACAATTGAGACGTTAAAGCCTTTCAAATTTGTTGGGCTTTGCTATGCATTCAAGGGCTTTCCACCAGACCACTACTCCATAAAATAATATAGGTCTTACTATAGAAGTGTATATCTTTGGACATAGTCCAGCATCACAATTGAAAATATTGGTGGTCGCTTTGGCATAGTGGTAATGCGTTGGACTGCTACGCAAAGTTTCCGGGGTTCAAATCACGGCACAAGCAAAATCAAAAACAAAAGAAGAGAAAACAATGTTTCTACACAGCACCACCTCTTGGCAGGCAATGGCAAACCTACCATAGTAAAAATTGCCTATGAAAAGCTTTTCACTTCGCCATTCGGATTCGGCACTAAACTGTAGGTCCCTTCCATTCATGTACAAATATAACACGCACAACATAAGTGGATGCGAAAAATCTCGGCCTAGGCCCTCCATGGGCTGTTCTGCCTTTAAAAGTAAGTAAAGTAAATACACAATATTGACATTTTTTATACGCTCGCAAGTATATGCGAGTACCAGTTTAATTTGCTATTTATCCGATTTTATTTTCTTTCTGCCTAACGGTAAATGATTTTATATGAGTACTAAATACCGAGTGGTTTTAAGTGGGTACTCTCATAAAACTCTCTCTCTCTCTTTCCCCGTGCTCTTTTATACCTACTTTGTAAATACTCTCTTTAATATTTCGTCTTATTATTCCTTGAAAAGTGTGAACTTTTAGCTAATTTATACAAAGTACAATTGACCTCATACAAATGAAGGTGTTAAAAAAGTAAAGTAAGTACTTAGTACAAATGAGTACTGATTATGAAATATAATACACACACACACACACATAAAAACAAGTGTGAAATAAAACAATAATAATAAATAGTAAATATCAGCACTTATCTTTTGATTGTAGTTTTTAAGTACTTTCAGTAGCAATTATGACAAAGTACGAAAGTAGAACAGTTAAAAAAGAATTGCAACTGCTGTGCACACCTACACACCTACACACCTACATTTCACATTCATTCAAAGGATTTAATGTGCACGCTCACTCATTCACTCATGTACACACAACAAATCTTTATGATTGTGTCTTAATTACAACAACTAACAACTTACGAATACTGCTACTATTTCTGCCACTGCTTCTGCCACTGCTTCTGCCACTATAATTTATAACAAAGATATACAAAGAAAACATAAGCAAAACAAGGGCATTGCAACCAATACATAATAAAGAAGAAGAGACAACAAGAAGCAATACGCACAACTACTTAGGTACAACAATGGACAACTCTGAATCAAGGAAAAGTGTAAAAAATATCTCTCTCTCTCTCTCTCTCTCTCTCTCTCTCTCTCTCTCTCTCTCTCTCTCTCTCTCTCTCTCTCTCTCTCTCTCTCTCTCTCTCTCTCTCTCTCTCTCTCTCTCTCTCACTCTCTCTCTCTCTCTCTCTATCAAAAAAAAAAAAAAAAGACCAACTTCATATAAAATAAATACAATGAAAAATTGGGAAGAGAGTAAAATTTCAGTTGCTGACAGCATCCAAAACAACAACAACAACAACCTAAAGAAGAAAAAGCAAAAAGAAATGCACTTTAACTGGGTGGGAGTAAAGTGGAAAGTGGGAATTTGAGCAGTGAGAGTGGAAATTGTAGCATATAAAGTGCCAAAGAAAGGTGTATACAGTTGTTGTTGTTTTCCCTGTTATTACTCACATACATACATACACACACAAAAACACACAGAGCCACACATATATTACTCACTGGTACTGTCAGTGTGGCAGTGGCAGGCAGCATTCTCATTTAATGACGTTGAAAATGATGAAGATAAATGTGAACAACAACAACAACCAAAAAGAAAAGAAAAAAACAAAATACAGAAGCTCCATTAAAAGTAACAACAATAAATAGTGAAATATGTTGGTGCATAAGTGTGCGCATACACAGAACGGATGAGTGGCTGGCAGTAGTTGGGTAGAGAGTAACAAACAATAACAACAATAACAACAACAACAACAACAACAGCACCATTGATGCAATTTTACAATTGCATTGCATATTTACAATATGATGGTCGTGTTGTTGCTGACAAAATGAAGACAGCAGTGTAAAGTGCAGCGTGATATTAAAGAAACAACAACAACAACCGCAACAAATCGGGTTGGTATCTGGTATCTGGGTATCTGTAAGTTTACGAGGTAACGATAGTCAGTGAGAATGATGCACAACAACTTTTGTTAAGTATTATTTTTTGTTGTTGTTTTATTTTTGTTTTTTCGAAGCGGTTGTATGTTTATCATGTTGATGACATTGATGAGTCTGACGCATTCATTCACACAGCATTGGTTGATGATGATGATGGTGCACAGAAGCAACAGCAACAAGCAGGTTACGAGGATTAGCGGTCTAGCGGTGAATTGCTTCTACTGCTCCGACTGTTACTGGTTGTGGGTTTCATGGCATATCAGCATGATGAAGATAAACTGAATTTATTATTTTTTTCGTGGCGCCACACAAAAGAGTGTCATCTTTTTTGTTTGAATTTGGAGTAGATGCTATATGTATGTTTGTCTGCCAGTATACAATTCCCATTGGCAAAAAAAAAAAAAAATAAAAAAATTGTTGAAACAAAAAGTTGAGCTTCATGCAATTCATTGTATTTAAGAGTAAATCGCATTGTGTTATCTCAAATTGTCAACAAAATGTTGCACAGAAAAACTTCAACAATGTATCATGTAATGTAATATACTATATTTGTGATTTTTTTCTTCTATTAATAATCTCTAGACATCAGCTTTAGACAGTGACTGTTGAGGGTGGAGGGCGGGGACACATCTAATTGATCAAATACTTATTTTATATCTTCGTGTGCTTTCAGAACTTTTACCTTGAGAGAGCCCATTTACAGATTCGAGGGAGCACATGAGATGAAACTGAGCGAGAGAGCTGGCGTCGACGTCTCAGCTTGTATTGCATGAAGCCGATCACCATACGTTGATATAAAAATATCTGGAACCCAACACTTGCTCTCTCAGTGTCTTCACAAACGCTCTATGGTACAAATGAAGAGACCGAGGGGAAATAATATCGAAATATTACTCCATGATAGGGTTATGGGCATCCATATGACAGATATGTCAGATCAATATTAATCTGAAAAGTTATCCTAAGGGGGAGAAAGAGGAGGATATATCTCGTTCCTCGCCGTACCATTTTAATCTCTTTGCACCAGATCACTGCCAGATAGGCATAAAATATTGCACACACTTTTCCCATCTCTCGCCCAAGAAATTCGGTTTTACCATGCTCTTTATCATTTAGCCTCCTTTTTTTGACAAAATTTGGAAAGGGCTATGTTAGATTAGGTTGAGAAGCCGTGTTTGGATCTGCTCCACAGTTCCATTCAGAGTCCTATAGATCAATTGCGAGTGCTTTCATATGTGAGTACCAGGAAGTAACCGGTAATCGGCCTAATAAAAGTCCAACCGCTGTCCTTATTAAATCATTTGATTCTCTAAATGAATGCAAGGAAATCCAATATCTCTTTTGTTAATCCTGTTAGTCCTGTGAATAATCTCAACCGCACTGATTTTTTTGATTCAGCATTCTTAGATATTGACATAGAAGATCGTTCGCTTTCTCGTGGTGACAACTTCAAGTATAAACCGCTTTGCTGGAATCTTCCAGGGCTAGAGCATTGGCGCTATCGCACAGTGACACATAATGACTCCTGTAAGCAGCCGCATTGCAGACTTCATAAGACCCAATATAGCTTTTGTTTTTCTCCTGCTTAACCTTGATTCTTGAAATATCGCAGTTGACTCGCTGCCATAAAAAAAAAATATATTTACATCAAGTTCACATTTCGGGAGTTGTACCGAGGCGTTAGCTGACATCTATATTATAATCATTTCTGTCCATCTCGCTGGCTATCTCGATCCCTTCGATCTTACTATGCCCAGGAATCTAGCATAGAGAAGCAGTTTGACGTTTCATAGCCAAAACAGGCCTGAGGAGAGGAGGGATGCCGCTCGTGCCAGTTAGACTTCAACTGTATGACTTCAGCTAAAGCATGTGTGCGTAAAAGGGATCATCCTCTTCTGCCCGCGGCCCGTGTGTTCTCTCCACTGTCCTGCTCATAGGCATGAACGAATCATCATGACAATGTAATTCAATCTTAGACTTAACTATTTTCAGCTCTTTTGTAAACTCTATTAAAGCAGCTGGCTATTTTTTGAAAGCTTTTTGAGTAGTAAAATGTTATACTGAAGTTATAAGAAACTGTACTTTAAAAATTTTTTAAATCATATCATGGCTTCTGTTTTCATATCCACGGTTTTGAATCAGTTTCAAATGATTCCCTGTGTGTATTCAACTTTAGCAATTTGTTGTTGTTTGCTCAAGTGTGTATGTAAAAATATGAATGAAATGAAAGAAACAAAGAAATAATTTGTGATTTTTATCCATTCATGCTATGTTGCTAAGCAAACAGTTATTTTTCTAGGGTGTTTAATTTGAAAAAGTGTCTTCTCATTATCATTTTTGTTAAATTTTTTTTTTAAATTTGTTATTTTTTCATCAGAGTTTATTTAACCATTGTTTATTATATGGTACGTTCGTATATGCTATTATTGCAGAGATCCTACTTATTTTACTCTCTTTGTATGTAAAGGGTGTTTTTTTAGAAGTGTGGTTTTCAATCTGGCAATTCTTTCTTCGGAGTTTGTCTTTTTGACAGCTGTCACTTGATTTATGCTCAGTTTGGTTTGCCATTTCATAATGAATAGACTTACGCCTGAACAATGTTTGCAAATTATTCAAATTTGTAATCAAAATTCATGCTCTGTGAAAAATGTGTGTTATCGCATCTCAATGGATTCGTGAATAAGCAGAATTGCCGTATTTGGAGTGAAGACCAGCTAGAGGCAATTCAGCAGCTACCAATGCATCCCGAAAAATGCACTGTTTATGCATGGTGCGGCGGCATGATATGGGCAGGCGGCATCTTTGGTCCGTACTTCTTCAAAGACGATGAAGGCCGCAACGCCATGGTCAATGGAGAAAGGTACCGTTCGATTACAACACTTTTTTTGGCCGAAAATGCTAGACTTGGACTTGGCCGACATGTGGTTTCAACAGGACGGTGCCACATGCCTCAGTGTGGCTTCTGCTCACGAATCCATGCATCAATTGAGAGGCGAATTTGGTGAACAGGTAATCTCACGTTTTGGTGTAGTCAATTGGCTTCCAAAATCGTGTGATTTGACCCCGTTAGACTATTTTTGGTGGGGCTATGTTAAGTCTCTTGTCCATAGAAAAGAGACAAACACGATTTGCTGCTTTGGAAGCCAACATTGAATGCGTCCTTTGTGAGATTCCGACCGAAATGTGTGAAAAATGTGCCAAAATTGGACCTTCAGAGTGGACCACTTGAAGCGTAGCCGCGGGCACCATTTAAGTGACATTATCTTTAAAAAGTAAATGGCAGGAATCGATTTATCGATCCAAATAAAAATTTCGATCCAAAAAGAATACATAACATGAAATATTGGAGAGCAAGTCATAGCATTACGTTTCAACGAAAACAAAGGCAAGAGCCGCTCACTGAATGGCAAAAGCAAATTATAAAGTAATCGCTATGTTACTTCTCTACTTATCACTTGCTGAATATTATTTGCTCATAAGTTTCAATATGTTTTCTTTATTGAATCGAAAAATTTGTGCTGGGAGTAAATATGAAATGAAACGTAATAATTTTACTCAATCCTAAAAGTATGCTCAAGTTTTTCGTTGTAATTTAAAAAATTTACCATCGCTACGGTTGTGCCGTTTTTTGTTTGTTTTTATAACATCCCACAAATATGCATAATCTTTTCTTATCAGACTGTTATTTTTAAACATTACAGAAAAAATGAAGTTTATCTGTTGTTCATGTTCCCAAGTATGGTAAATACAGTGTCGGACAATAACATAACAACACCTTGCACTATAAAACTTCCATTGATTTTTTTTTATCGGACTGCTTATGGCAAACAATTTTTATAGAGAAGAAAATGGTATGGTATATACTTTATAAATTTCTATGGTGGCAACACTACATTTAAATAATTTTTGGGGATTCCCAAACAAAAAAGTTGAAGCGAAGCATTCGAAGGCGGACAATCAAAATAAAAACAGCAGACGAAGAAATTGATATGTATTTTTTTTATTTATTTATTTTTTTTTTTATTTATTTTTTTTTTCGAAAACCGGCACAACAAAGTTTAAAACCTTATTAGCAGTACCGGCAGCATGTAGCATAAACAAGATTAAATACGACTTATAATATATATGGCATGACATACAAATTTAAACTTTACTTTAAAATTAAGCATTAAACATCTATTCATCTATTGGTAAAAAATTTTAATAACATGATATATTTCATTATTTCCTATTACAGCGAAGAAAGGAATAAAGCTAGTTTATTTTTGAATTGCACAGCATTATTACCAGATCTTAAACTATTAGGAAGTGCATTCCAAAGACGAACAGAGTGTACAAAAAACTGCCTTTCAGACGTTAAACAAGAAACACGTAAACAGTTAATCATAATAGTTCGATTGGATATAGAAAAGTTTAATCTCGAAAACAAATAACTGGGTTCTGCATTACATATAATTTTATGCAACAATAAAAGCGTTCGATAGTTCAGTAAGTTATCAAAGGTTAAGCCATGGATTCTTTTAGCATACTGGGAAACATGATCTCTTCGTTTTAGTCCAAACACATAACGAACAATGTTATTGAAAAGAATATTTAATTTATTTTTACTTAGACTATCACAATTTGCAAATATTTCGCAGCCATATAGCATTGTTGGTATGAGATATGCTTTAGCAAGTAGCATTCGAATATGAAGAGGAGTAAAGTACTGCGTCGTCCAAAGAACACGAAGCATGCTGTAGACTTTCCCAACCGTGTTACTTATGTGGTTATTCCAAGTTAGAGTTCTGTTGAAGGTTACCCCTAGATTTTTTGCAGAGTCTACGTATTCAATATTGCTTCCGTTTAATGAAAGGTTAGGGGCAGTGAAAATGTCAATGATTTTCTTCGCTATTACCAAGCATTTTGACTTTGCTGGATTAAGGCTTAAGCCGTTTTTTATTGCCCAATTACCAATGTTTTCAAGAACACTATTTTGAAAAGAAAACTTATATTTATTTATAATTTGTACTGGTAAGCATTTAAATGGTAGCATTTAAGGGTAATTCAACAAATTAAATGTAAACTATTCTGTAATGTCACAGCAAAATGGGTCGAGCAAAGCACTGCAGCAAGGAGGAGCGTGATTTGGTGAAAAAAAACAAAGCATTCGCCAAATAGCTAAAACTATTAGCAGATCCTCGACATTTTGCTACCAATCTTTATTACCTCAAAAATTTCATTGCAAGAGAGGTAGGTCCCGCAAAACTACAAGTGCAGACGACAATCGCATAAAGATTGGTTTTCCCATAATGGAATTCCCGTTATGACCTGGCCTGCACAATTTCCAGACCGTAATCCAATCGAGAATTTGTGAAATATTGTCAAAGAGAAGATTGGCAGTACCAGAGCTAAAAACAAAGACGAATTGTGGCAAAGCATTCAAAGAGCGTGGTATTCCATAACCCAGGCTACTTGCGCGTCTCTGGTGGAATCAATGCCTAGAAGGTGTAAGGCGGTTTTAATGAACAAAGGCTATTCCACAAAATATTAGCATTAGTGAACAATTTGAGTCAATATTTTATAATTTTGTTTTTAATTGAAGTGTTCTTATTGTTTGTCCTTTTGAAATGTGTGTACATATATAACTTTTATTTTCTCTTTTTTTACATTGAATTGATTTTGTTTTTGTTTTAAAAAAAATTTAACTTATGGAATAAATGAATAAAAGTAAATACCTTTTAAATTTATCATAAGCCTAGAGAAATATTAATGTTTTTGGTTTCAGAACAAGGTGTTCTTATTTGATTGTCCGACATTGTAATTAGCTCACTTTCTACCACATTATCAAAACAGAAAACCATCAAATCTAAAGAAATGTATTTCGTTTCCACACAATTGACACGTTCGCCTCATTTGCAAAAAAGAAAAAATACAAAAGCAAAACTAATAATTCCTTCTAATAAATTACCACTTTTTACTACTGCCACTTCCGCGCTATGCTGCTCAATCTAATCGTGGGTGGGGTACTGACTGTTGGACAAATTTCATTTTTTTTTTTTTTTTTCATTTATGTATTGTTAAATAAGAACTTTTTCAGTATGCAGCAACAAGAGCAACTGTAAAAGCTATAATAACAAAAAAAATAAAAAAAAAATTACGTAACTACATAATTCAACATTGTATGAATTTTGTAAAAAAAATTTCTAAAAACACGTTTGCAATTTTCATCATCATCATCGTCATCATGCTCAGCAACATCACGATGGACTATAGCACTACCAACAGCATGGACAGCTATAACAACAACAAAATTTATAATAGAGAGCAACAGGAACAATGTAGAACAATGTAGTGTACATGAAGTGTGTAGAACTGTTGGTGTTGTTGTTGTTGTTGTTGTATGTGTTCGCATGAAACAAACACAAATTAAAAACAAAACAAAAAAAGGAGTAAGAGGAAATGCTTTTGTTTCTAATATTAGTATGTTTTGTGTTGTTCTTGCTGCGCAAATTGTTGTCATTTTTCATTTAAGTAAAAATTTTTCGTGTCAACATGAATAATTTTTGTCACTTGGCATAACTCACCAAAAACACACAGAGAGAAAACAACAAGTGAAAGCAGAAACAAAAATCAAAAATAAAAAGAAGAAAAAAAAACAGAAAAGGAAAGGAAAGGAAAGTCAACAAGAACAATAAACTTTCATAAATAATGCGAAACAAAACAAAAGAAGAAAAATTAATAGTTAGTTGCAATAGAAGTCATACTATAGCATGCAGTAGTAGTAGTAGTAGTAGTAGTAGTAGTAGTAGTAGTAATAGTAGTAGTAGTCGTAGTAGGAGAGCCAGAGAGAGAGATGGAGAGAGAGAGAGAGAGAGAATAGGCATAGTAGCTGTCACAAAGAGTACGTAGCCATAGAACTGTAAAATGATAGTAGACACAATAGAAATGTAGAAAAATATATGAAGCGAATTAATTAAAAGCAGTAACCGAAGCAACAACAACAGCATGGAACACCATAACCGAGACAATTGCAACTAAACTAATATGACAGCTTAGCACACATACAAAGCAAACACTTAAACGTATACAGATCTTAATGCCCAGTTGGAAGAAATACGATCCAGAATACGTCTATAACAAATAATTTTTTTTAAATTCATCCAAAACTAGATCGATTAGATTGATCTTCTTACTTACTTACTTAAATGACACTACAACCGATGATCGGTCTTGGCCGCCTCCACAAAGATTCGCCAGTCACCTCAGCTATGCGCGCGCTGGCGCCAGTTGATAAGGCCAAGTGCAGTCAGGTTGCCCTGCACCTGGTCTGGCGAAGCCGCTGGATTTTTATACACTTGACTATGTCAGTGTCGGCGTACAGCTCATTGTTCCATCTTATTCGATACACGTCGTCCACGCATACTGGACCATAGATCTTACGGATTATCTTCTTCTCGAACGCTCCTAACAGCCTCTCATCATTGATGGTCAATGTCCACGTCTCTGCGCCATACATTAGGCCGGGAAGGATGAGGGACTTATAGAGCGTTATTTTCGTCGGTCAAGAGAGCGTCGGTCTACTTCTCAATTGCCTACTGAGCCCGTAGTAACACCTGTTGGCAAGAGTTAGTCTCCGCTTGATCTCAAGGCTGACATTATTGTTGGTGTTTATGCTGGATCTTAGATATAGGAAATCCTTGACGACTTCAAAAGTGTAGTTGTCAACAGTGACATTTTGTCCAAGACGCCGTGACTCTTTGTTTGTTGACACAAGGTATTTCGTTTTGTCCTCGT
Source organism: Palloptera scutellata (assembly GCA_958295655.1). Taxonomy (NCBI): domain Eukaryota; kingdom Metazoa; phylum Arthropoda; class Insecta; order Diptera; family Pallopteridae; genus Palloptera; species Palloptera scutellata. The sequence goes on from OY282450.1 coordinate 92,601,679, forward strand.
TCACCACTAGACCCACTCGACGAGACTCCCTTTCCAGGTGGGAGAATGCTGCACTGACTGCTCGAGCGTTTTTGCCAATGATGTCAATATCATCAGCGTATACTAGCAGCATGACACTCTTGTAGAAGATAGTGCCAGAGATGTCGATGTCGTTGTTCGCAGCTCGAACTATTTTCTCCAGCATAAGGTTAGAAAAGTCGCACGATAGGGAGTCACCTTGTCTGAAACCTCTTTTGGTATCAAATGGTGCGGAGAGGTCTGTCCCAATTTTCACTGTGCTGGTGGTGTTGGTCAGTGTCATTTTGCAAAGACCAATGAGCTTTGCACGGATACCAAAATCAGACATTGCGGCGTACCAGTGATCCCTAATCGTGCTGTCGGAGGCGGCTTTAGATGATGAAATAGATGATGATTAATCTTCACTTTGGCAATAATATTTCCCTATGGAAATTGGCACTATTTACATATGTAAATATTTTCTTTTTTTTCATATATTTTTTGTATGTGGTTTTTGCTTCTTTACCTTTTTTTACACTTAAAATTTTCAACATTTTTGAAAGACCCATTAACATTTCTCTGGTTACATGCTCTTTTGGAGAATCAATAATTGAGTTGCAGCATTTTTTTATTAATTGTTTTCTTTTAACTTCATAGCAGAAACGTTCAAAGACTTTTATGATTACAATTTAATGCTTGGACAGTAATGAAAAGAAGTGGCTGATAAATTTTTTTTTTAAAATACAGAGCCCAACTCTACTCACATTGAAATACCATACATGCGATCCCAAAATATATCTCGTGCAACCTGTGCCTTTGGCCCAAATCTCAATACTAAAAATTAAGAATTTTCTTCTTATTTTTAATACTTTTAAACTTAAAATTTTTTGATTTCTTTTTTACACATGAAAACCAATCAAATTTCTAAAATAAGAAAATATTTTACCAAAGTATGAGACAAAAAACCCAAAATTTCGAAAAAAAATAAATAAAAATTGGTCACTGAGTCGAAGGCTTATCCTAATCGGACCAAAAGTAAAAGAGTTACAAAGCTACCCAAAACGAAGTCCATTTTCCCATTCCGGCCTTGTTTTTCTCTCAATAAATTTGATTTTACACAAAAATTTTATATTTCGTTTTTACTCTTCGAAGCTGTAATTGTTTTTTTTTCAATCATTCAACACACAGGGTGTACCCCTATTAATGCAGAGCATTGTGTTGAATGGAAGGAAGATTGATTGGTGGGAGGAAGAAGGAGGGAGAATCCTTTTAGACCATTGCAGTGCACGGTCCCTTGGATGCGTTCAAATGGGTTTTGTTTTTTCATTGTTCGTACTTGCCCTTGTAGGTATTCATATAGTTTGGTGATTTTTCGTTTGCTCACTGGGTATAAGTATTACATACATATCTACATGTAACACAACAACAACAAACACATTCTTGTTACTGCTGCGCTATTGTTGCTGATGCTGTGCAGCAAGCAATTCGTCATCGTTGCGTGTTCTTTGGTTTATTGTTGCTTTTGTTACCCTTTGCTTTTTCTAAAGGTTGAGGGAGGGGGTTAATATCCTTTTTTACTACACTAGTTCAACACTGTAATGTTTTGAGAGGTAAGCGCGTTGAAGAGGAAACAGAAGCAGCCTCAGTTTCGGCATCATATGAGTAAATATGTGAGGTCCTTATTTAAGTTTTTTTGTTCTTGTTGCTGTCCTGTCGCATGTGATCCTGGTTTTCATTTGACTGTACAACAAAGACAACAATAATTTTTCCTTTTTTTTTGTTTGTGTGTTTTTTTTTCAGTGCGCCCGTTCTGCTTTACTTTTCGTCAACAACGAAAATTACATTTTCATGCTTATGTATGTATGAGTGAGTGACTGTGCGAATGTGTCTCTCCATATGTGTGATTGTATGACTGTGTGTGTATGGGTGTGCTTTGGTGTGTATGGGTGTGCTTTACTGTCTTTACTGTGTGCTTTTATGCTTTTGAATAAACACAGAGCAAATACACGCTTCTGAAAATTACATGCATACACATTTTTTTTCAACAAAAAAAAAGAAGCAGTTTTTCTATTTTCATTTTGTCTTATTCACGGAAGTTGGTTTTGTTTAAAGTAGTGTTGTTGTTGTAACAATTATTTCTCTTCTACTTAGCACAGAGCAAACGATTGTCCTAAGTTATCCACAGAAAGAAAATTAACTTAGCTTTTCACAGATCAAACTTAAAACCTTTCATTATATTCAACTCACTTTTCTTTGTCGCGGGATCAACTTATAAAATCTACTATAAGTCATTATTAATATTTTCACAACTTAAGTAAACTGTAATTCATCATAATATTTTCCACTCCCATTCAATCTACTCCAGACTCAATCCTCCATATCAAACATTTAAAACTCCATTCATAATTTCAACCCACTGTGCACCACGTGACATTATCGTCAACAACAAACAGCGACAGCGACAACAACAGCGACAACAACAGCAGCAACAAAAACACCTTTCTTCGTGTGCATACATATAAATGTACTTATGCGTGTGTTGGTATATGCTATTGTAATTTGTTTGTGTTGTTTGAAAAACTCGTTAGTTGCAAGCATGTACTAAGTATTAGATGCATGTGTGTGCTGGTGTAGGTGAATGTACCCCATGACTATGTTACTATAATCTATAGTTTACTTTAAACTTTTCCGTGTGTTTGTGTGTATACATAGCTGAGCGGAGTACAGAGAATGAACATCGTCGTCATCAGCATTGTCGAATGTTACAGTATACGTAAACATGGATATATTATATGTATGTATGTATGTCTTATGTGTGTGTGTTTGTGTGCATATACAGTTATACCTAAGTTTAATGAACAGACGAAGTCTTTACCTTACATATATTTCAGTTTATCCAATATAGTTTCTGGCTGTGTCAATATGTGTGTATATGTATATGTATATGTATATGTATATGTATATGTATATGTATATGTATATGTATATGTATATGTATATGTATATGTATATGTATATGTATATGTATATGTATATGTATATGTATATGTATATGTATATGTATATGTATATGTATATGTATATGTATATGTATATGTATATGTATATGTATATGTATATGTATATGTATATGTATATGTATATGTATATGTATATGTATATGTATATGTATATGTATATGTATATGTATATGTATATGTATATGTATATGTATATGTATATGTATATGTATATGTATATGTATATGTATATGTATATGTATATGTATATGTATATGTATATGTATATGTATATGTATATGTATATGTATATGTATATGTATATGTATATGTATATGTATATGTATATGTATATGTATATGTATATGTATATGTATATGTATATGTATATGTATATGTATATGTATATGTATATGTATATGTATATGTATATGTATATGCATATGTATATGTATATGTATATGTATATGTATATGTATATGTATATGTATATGTATATGTATATGTATATGTATATGTATATGTATATGTATATGTATATGTATATGTATATGTATATGTATATGTATATGTATATGTATATGTATATGTATATGTATATGTATATGTATATGTATATGTATATGTATATGTATATGTATATGTATATGTATATGTATATGTATATGTATATGTATATGTATATGTATATGTATATGTATATGTATATGTATATGTATATGTATATGTATATGTATATGTATATGTATATGTATATGTATATGTATATGTATATGTATATGTATATGTATATGTATATGTATATGTATATGTATATGTATATGTATATGTATATGTATATGTATATGTATATGTATATGTATATGTATATGTATATGTATATGTATATGTATATGTATATGTATATGTATATGTATATGTATATGTATATGTATATGTATATGTATATGTATATGTATATGTATATGTATATGTATATGTATATGTATATGTATATGTATATGTATATGTATATGTATATGTATATGTATATGTATATGTATATGTATATGTATATGTATATGTATATGTATATGTATATGTATATGTATATGTATATGTATATGTATATGTATATGTATATGTATATGTATATGTATATGTATATGTATATGTATATGTATATGTATATGTATATGTATATGTATATGTATATGTATATGTATATGTATATGTATATGTATATGTATATGTATATGTATATGTATATGTATATGTATATGTATATGTATATGTATATGTATATGTATATGTATATGTATATGTATATGTATATGTATATGTGTGTGTGCTGCAAGGATGCGTGTATTATTTTTTTCTTATGCGGGCGTGTGTGTACTTTTGCAACATTATTTATTTATTTATGTGTGTGTGTTGCAGTAATCCGGATGTCACGCTATGATTTGTATTCGTTTACCTTTCTGTACATGTAATCAGTTAATTTTGTTTTGCTACTAATTCACAAAACACACACAAGCACAGTCACAGTCACACAGTCACTCAAGTTCAAACAAATACACACAAACATTAATCTAACTATTTACTTAGGTTTTACGTGGGTTGGTTGGCGTTATGTAATGTGCCGCGCGGTGCTGTGCGGTGCGGTGCGGTGAGTAAGTAACAAGAGCCAAAGAAAATTCTACTAGTCTCAAGTAATAAACAAAAGCAAACACAAACGAAAGAGAGACAAATAAATTAAATTAGCTGAAAATTACCAACTAAAGTTAGATTAATATGGTGCTAATTTCTCTCCCTGCATTCAAAAACAAGTAAAAAGAAATACAAAAAAAAAAAAAGAGCAAAACACAGCAGATTTAGTCAATGAATGGAATATGATAGTAAAATACACAGACAAAAATATTTAATTAAATAAAAATGTTTAATACCGAACAAAAAAAAAAACGTAAACCTACAGCGTGAACTTTTGACACAGCATACTTTCAGGCAGTATTCGTTTTTACTAATAAAAGAAAATCATCACTCATGAAAATAAAGGTAATGGTATAGCAGTTATTCGTACTAAATACAAAACCACAATTCCATTGCATATTTTTAGGGTCAAACCGAAACTTAATCTCCAACCAACCAAACTGGCCCTCTCATGGAAACGACGTAAGTATATCAAAATGTTAGAAAAACTTATGTTAATTAATACCTTTTATCCATATGTAAATTCTATAATCTGATACAAAATTTCAAAGAAGAAAACATATACATCAACTGCAAAGTAAAATGCAGTCAAGTGAAGTGCAAAACACAAAAGAAAAAAGTTCTTGCATTATCGTATATCGCTCCTGAGCACACAAAGTTCAATGTTTGTAGTTGTTGGTGTTGCAACTACTGTCAATGCGCTATTGTATTCTATTCTATTCTATTCAATTCTATTCTTTCTTACCTCGGAATCGACACCTAACGCCAGGCATATACACCCACACGTATCGTATCTTTCTATCTCACTATACTCACTGCATTTGCATATCTATGAAACTGTCCTACTATCTACCATAATTATTCAACAACTACACTCGTATCCAAACAAAACTACTATGCAAATCCATTTAATTGACTTTCTATTCTAATTGATTGCAACATTGTTGCATTGTCGATGTTGATGATCACCAACGACCATAACGATGACGATAATGATAATGGTGATGATAGTGCCGTGTTTTGTGCTACTAAAGGTGATAGGTTCTGTGTGATAGAAGCAACCATGGTGGCACTATTCCATATAAGTATGAATATAATGCTGTAATGGTCATGACAATAATAACATTAGTGCTGCTGCTACTACATTGAAGCTACTGATAATCATGATGATTCTGGTGACACTGATGTTGTTGATAATGCTGGCGATGATTATCCTGCAGTCAATATCACATACACAATAATATTTGTCTACCTTTATCTACCATACATACAACGTACAATTCAAATCATACGAATACATTCCTTTACTTCTACTGTTGCTACTGCTGCTTTCAAATATTTTCGTACTTGCTGATTTTGTCACACACAGACAAACACACCGAAAATAATTGAGATTCCATTTTCCCATTGTGTTCTCTGTTGCTTTTCACTGTGCACCTTGAGCACGTGAGAGTGGCTGTGTTTTGTATGAGTGTAAAGTAATTGCAAGAATGGAGAAACGTTGAGATTAGATAATGAAAAGTTGATGATGAAACGTTTTTGGGGTGAAGTAGAAAGTTTTAAACAAAACAGGTCCAGCCAGAGAAGAAGCAATGTAAGGAAGTCAAATATGTAGTTGCCAGCCAGAAGATATTTGGCATCAGATGCAATTAAAGGAGCCTAGTACAGTCCGAAGAAGTTTGACACAGTCAGAAGTGGTGATCAAAGGTATTCAGAGGAAATCTTCAGAGGAAGTGTAAGAAAATTTGATGAAGTATAAAGCAGTCAGAACTCATTGGACGAGCCCAGAAGATAGAAGCTATTGGTCCGATTCAATTTACGAAAACTTAACAGAATCAAGCGAAACGGTGGGCAAAAGTAGTCCGAGGAAAACTGAGAGAAAGTTTGAGGCAGTTAGAGAAAGTCTGTGGCAATCAGATTTTACTGGAGGAGGCCAAATGATAAAAGTCATTATTCAGAGACAATTAAAAGCAGGCAGATGCTAGTATTCGACAACAAGAATTCAACACAGCTGTTGCCCTCTCAGAAAGAATAGATGAAGGGTGCAATACTTAAGAACGTGTGTGCCCCAGTTATGAAATTGACTTGAGCTGGGAAAATATCAACAGATCCATTCTCCTTGCCAGCTCATAAGTTGTAGTACAGGCGGATGTACTAGCCATCAGGAAGTTACTAGAAGCATATCACACCTATAAAACTAATATCGCAATCCTTTCGAATAGCAAGACCACGCAATTATGGTAAGGCACTCAACAATCTCAAGTATTGTAAAACAATGCAGAGTGAGTCTAAGTGCAATAGTTTATCAACTTAACCTGGGTCACGCGGAGCTTGGAATATAGAGGGCAACAAATCGATTGAACCAAGGTTCTTCATTGCACGAATCTCAAGCTGAACTACTAACTACAGTCAAGGGTGGAATCGCATTAAGGTCTTTAAAAAAATCAATTGCAAATCGAATCTTCTACCGAACTGCAGAATCAGCAGATTCTTATGTCCAAACCGCAATAAGAGGAAGTTAGAGCAACTCATCTGCTTTCTCAAAAAAGCTTTTTAAATATTTACATATTTCATATATCTCATTTTTCGGTTTAATCAAACTTGCTATTTGTTTGTTAAGTTTTAAAGAGTAAAGCTAACCCCGTAAAGAGTTGTTTTAAAATGTTTCAAAAGTAAAAGAAAACCTTTCAATGTTTCAATATAAAGTTTGAAAAAGGTAGTTTAACAGTTTTGCAACTCTAACTCTGTACAGAGTTATATTAACATTGCAGAGGAGGAACTTTGTCATGGTACAAGAACGCTACATAGTTAATTCAATACTTTCCACGCAACCATTTGTTTAAATTTTAAACTTTTGATATGGTGCTGCTATGGCTTAAGCGTTAATTGCGTTCGACGTTCAAACCATCCTTTAAACCGATAATGGGTCACTTCTGGAAATTTCGAGGATATTAGAGAACTAGAAAATGGGAATCATCACAGTGATTTTAAAGTAACAGCTAGTGGTGGAAAGTAGTTACAACTCCAGTAGCAGAAAATGGAGAAATAGTGAACTTCGACTCTAATCACGGTGATTTCCAACAATAATTTTAAATTACCAATATCAGAGTTAGTAACAGTAAATATATAAATTTTTGCTTGGCAAAATTGTTTTTACTAAATTTTTTTCTTATGACTTTTTTTTATTTATTTATTTTTTTTTTATTGATTCATTCAACACACAGGGTGTACCCCTATGAATGGCAGACCATTGTGTTGAATGGAAGGAAGATTAGATTGATAGGTGGGAGGAAGATTGAGAGAGGGAATGCAATCACACAGGACACTCTCGTTTCTGCTGTTAAACGCCACAAACTTAAAGGTGAACATAAGATCTCTTGAAACTCTCTTCTCTCCGCTTCCAGCATGTTTGATTTTTAGGCAGTGCCATTTTTCTCTCTTCAATAATTTGTTTATTTGTTTCCGTTCTCTGAGCTTCAGACTACTAGAGAATATGAAAACTAGAAAAATGTTACTTAGCAAAACGATTGCTATCACAAGAGACTTAGGATTTTTATTGCATTCAAAACTCGATTACGTACATTTGTACACCTTCAGTGATGGATTTGGATAACAACGTAAACGCCATAGAAGGACGAACATAACTAAGTAAGTGTAAATATTTATTCGGTAGGGAAAGGTACATAACTATAAATCTGTTTTCTGACTCCTTGGGGGTGGGCAATTTCTCTACACACAGAAATGCAATAAAACAAAAGAAAACAAATAATAATAAAAAAAAAAAAAACGTAAAAACTAAGAAGAACACAATAAAATGAAAATGCGAAATGGGATTTCTTTTACAGCATTGTCTATGCAACCATGCAATACACTCTAGTCACAGCCGGAGTAGTAAGAAAGTAGTCGGCATAGTATGTAGGATAGCATTTGTACTAGGACTTAGAGTTTGCATATGCGATAGTTGTTGCTGGTGGAGTAACGTTGCAGCATGCTTATGATATTACAAAACATTTCCTTTTTACATACGGTAGGTATGTAGCAGCGGCGGCAATTGTTACTTGATGCTACACTTGGATTGGCTACTATTGCTTTATACTAAATAATCATTGGTAATAATCATAGTTGTTGTTGCTGTTGTTGTTATTGTTGTTGTTGTTGTTGTTGCCACCGTTATTTATACAATTTACAATTCCCTTGGTACTACTCCAAAGAGTTCCTCTTTTTTTCTAACCCCTTACTTGCTGTCACCCCTTCTTCGTTTCCTAGTCCTTAAGTACAATGGGCTACATAGCCTAAGTGCTTGAGGAACTGTCCTGCACTCGTACGTCAGGTTCTCGGCCTTCTTCACATCCATCCATCCACTCCAAAGATACCGAGTAAACAGTAATATTCTAGAAATTTCATGTTTCCTCCATACTTATTCACTACTATATACATACATACATACATACACATTTCTGCTTCTATTTCTATTTGGCGCTTACATATTCCTGCTATCTTCATTCCTATTTCGCTTTTTATTACCGTATACCTCCTTTCGTCGTTCACTTACGACTGTAAAAGCATCAATGCACAAATGTCACCTGGCGGTAGCTGGTGGCGACTTAAATGTTTTTATGTTGTTGCAACGTTGTTGATTGTGCTGCTGCTGGAGCTGGTGCACAATAAATTGTTGTCCACAGCCTTAAGGAAATTTTGTGTGTGTTTTTTTTTGTCGTTGTTAGATTTTTATTGCAGTTGTTGTTGCTTTTATTATTTATTAACTTCTTTGCAGGATTTATGCTCATAAATTTTTGTCTAGCAGAAGTACTTAGCATTTTTAGTTCTTTTTTTTTATATCTTTTATAGTTGAGTACTTTTCCTGCATAGTCCTTCTCCCTTCAAACTTCAATATCTACTTTCCTATTTGTTCTTATTTTTTTTTTTTTTTTTTTTCTGTTTTTGCTAAATTAGTAGTAGAAATACTTAAAAGTGTTTAAATACTTTTCTCTGGTTGCTATTGTAGGAGAAGTAAGTAGTAAATGTTGCATTTGTTGTTGTTCCAATTGTGATTGTTATCCTAATTGATGCAATTTCTGTCGCTTTTTGTCGTTTGGTTGCTGGCTGTTGTTGGCTTTATTGTTGTTGTTGGCTGATGTTGCTGCATCTGTAGCTATGCAACTGGTTTTATGCAACATTTTAAAATCAATTTTGCGATTGTATTTCTTCATTGTTGCTGTCGCTATGCTATGGTCATTGTTGTTGCTGTGAGAGTGCCTGTGTCTTTGGTTACTGGCACACCCAGAGATTGGGTGCCCAAAGAGGCAATCGTTTTGCCTTACATCAGTTTAAAATACGAAATAAAATGTTTAAAATTGTAGTAAAATATTATCCACTCAAATTGGTCATTCAATTGATCTGCCCCTTTCTCCTCTTCGTCCTTCCAAGTCCAAATCCTCAATTCACATCTCCGCCTATGATTATTTTTGTTGTGATTGTTACTGCATGCATGTTGTTGCCACAGTTTGCTATGTTGCTGCCTCGCTTGCAATTGGAATTGGGTCATCATCAGCAAAAAAGAACAACAACAAGGTAAGCAAGCAGCCACAAAAAACCACAACAGGCTGTCCCTTTAACAGCAACAACAATGCCACTGCATTCTTCCAATTGTTCTATATGTAGTAAATAGGTAATGGTGGTTGTTATTGCTTTTGCTGCCGTTGTCATTGCACACCGTTTCTTTTATTTCATCCAAATCCAACAAATGTTGTTGCCGTCGTTCACGTTTCTTCTTCATTTCTCTTCTCTTTGCTCTCTTACTTCCCAGATGCTTACATAAATTTACTATATAATTTTTATACATTTATTCATTTTGATTTCCTGCTCAGTCTCTCTCTCTCTCTCTCTCTCTCTCTCTGACTCTCTCTTAGTCTTTTATGCATTCGCATGCCCCTGCCGGCATATACATTGTTGTTGTATATTTTTTAAATTGCGGTTTAAAAGTTGTTATGCTCTGAAATCCTTTCTCCTGACGCCCTCTCTCACTCTCACTCTCTCTATGCGTTCCTGCTTTATTCACATTTTATTTTATATACGATTTTATAGTTTTATCTCGTTAGATGATTTTTTTTTTTTGTAGTTATTTCTATTGTTTGTTGTTGTTGCGGGGCTTAAGAAAAATACCATACATACATACTGAAATACCGCATTTAAATAGGAAAATTTACTTTATTTTATATTTTTGTTTTTTAAGTTTATTGCAGTTTTCGTTCTGTGCTTGCCTGTTTTTAAGTTATTTGTCATGGGATTTTTCCTACCCGCTCCAATAAATTAGCATCAGCGAAAAAAGAAAATATATTAGGGTATTGAAAAATAGACTTGAGTGTAGAGAAACCGAATGAAAGGAATCAAATTAACACTCCCAAGAAAATAAATAAAAATTTGGAGACAAATCTAAATGAGAATGAGACATAAAAAATAAATCCCTAGATAGGCCAAAAAATACTATCCTTGTACCAAAATTCAGAGATAAATAAGTAAAAAGGTCTTTGAAAGGGTTCAGGTAAATAAAACAGTCATGCTTGGATTTTTTCCTCTAGAGAATGAAAGAGAAATAATCGGGTTAAGAAAAATCATGTTAACATGCCTGCGACTATTTTATTTTAAAAAATCAACACAAATTTCCAGCAAAGGAAAAGAAAGAGTAAGTGATCATGTTTGAATTTAGTTTGCTTCAAAACATGTTAAAGTCTATTATGCTTGACATTTTGATAGTCCTAAAAGTGAGACAGAAATTAGGACATACTTCCTGGCTGAGTTGAGACAAGTTATGATTGAGCATATTTTTTTCAAAAAATGAAAAAGAAATCAGAATACATTCTACGAAAAATATGAATGCATTCATTACTAAACTTTGCTTTTCCACCTTTTACTCCCAAAAATGTTGGAAAACATTCAAAATTAATTATTTTTTAATCATAAAAATATTACAACATCGATACAAAAAAAATTCATAGGTAATTTTTCCATACATAAAAATTTGAAATACTTTATACATAATACCTTAAAAGGTTGGACTTTTGTGTATCACCAAAAAATTTTGGAAAAGAAAAAAAATTCATAAAAGGGTTAAAAAAGTTTTATGAATTTTTTACTCATAAAAATTGAGAAAAAAATCCCTAAAAAGGTTAAGAAAGTCATAACTTAATTATTTTAAATAATCAAAATATTGCAAAATTGAGAACAAATCCCTAAAAAGGTTAAAAATACACCTACTTGAATTGTTGAAAAAAGTTGAAACAAAATCCATTGAAGGGTTGAAGGTCAAATCTCAATTTTTTACTTAGAAAATATTTAGAAAATTTAAACCAAATCCCCAAATAACCAAATGGCTTCAAAACTGAAGCTTTCAAGTTTTTTACTTATAAAAATCAGAGAAATTAGAGTAAAATTCAGTAAAGAGTTAAAGATAAAAGTTGAAGAAAAGGGCTAAAAACTCATAATTGAATTTTTGTACTCATAAAGTTTTAAAATATAATTCCGAAAATAGTTGAAAACCCAATACTAAATATATATAATATTTATTATATTAATCATAAAATTTTTACAAAATTTCACCTAAAACCACAAGGGTTAAAAATCATATCAACTTAATTTTTTTTTTTTTTTTGTTACTGAAAAAAATCAAAACCAAATCCCTGAAAGGGATAAAAAATTTGCTTTAAGTTTTTCCACTCTTAAAAAATTGAGACGAAATAATTGGATTAAAAAATCCCCAAAACTTTGAGAAAATAGAAACAAAATCCCTGGAAGGGTTAAGAAAAATATATTTGATAAAATATAGCATAAAATTCATAGGAAATTGAAAAATGCTTCTCCAAGTTTTGCGAAAAATACACATTTCGAAGGTTAAGAAAAATAGTTAAAAATCATGTTTACTTTAAAAGTTGAGAAGTAAACGAAAATCAATTCCCCGGAAGGCGGAAGGGTTACAAAAAAAAACAAACACTCGTGTTCAAAAAGTGAGTGTAAATAATAAGAATTCTGGGAAGAATAAGGGTTAAGAAAAATGTATTATTTTTGTCTTAAGTTTAATTTATACTTACTTTACTTACTTTTAATGGCACAACAGCCCATGGAGGGCCTAGGCCGAACTTTTCGCATCCACTCATGTTGTGCGCGTTATATTAATACATGAATGGAAGGGATCTACAGTTTAATGCCGAATCCGAAGAAGTTTTTCATAGGCAATTTTGACTCTTGTAGGTGATGCCGTGTAGAAAAATTATTTTTATTATTATTATTTTTTTTTTTTTGATTTTGCCTGTGCCGAGATTTGAACCCCGGACATTCTGCGTAGCAGCCCAACGCACTACCACTACGCCACAGCGACCATTAATTTATACTCCGGAAGTTTAGAGAGAGAACTGAACCCCTGACTAAAATACAAGTTTATTTAAAAATGACTTTGTATTATTTGTAATCAAATTGATTAAAATGTGTATGAAGTCAATTGCGTAGTTATAAAACTGTCACAAAATAATTGGAAAAATAAAAACAAACACAAAAACTTAAAATACATAAAAATTATTTTTCCAGTTTTTAAATAGATTTTTTAATCAAAATACGAAATTAAATGTCACTTCTCGAATGTCACACACTCACAACTCGACACAAAAACACAGAAAAAAAACGTGCGCAAATTACACAGTATTTACAAACAAATACACACACAATTTGGAAAATAAGATGACGAAAATGAGAAAAAAGAAAGTGATATTAATTTTTTTAAATCAACACGATGACAAGATTTGAACGAACCAACGAAGGAACAGAACAATCTCCACAAAAGCAAAGCAAAAATGTATAAGAAGAAACTCGTTTAATTTGTCACAGCCACACACACACACAAATACTCATATCTACACATGCTGTTTCTCACAAATAGTTGCCCATGAAAGTATGCTACATATTTTTCAGAACTTTTTATTGTACATCAGTGCAATCCTAGTAGTAACATTGTGAGAGAGCGGGCCAGAGAGGGAGAGAGAAGGAGAGAGAGAAAGGAAAATGAAGCACTGAAGCAGCTGCAGAAGAGTCGGTGTAAAAGTGTACAACAACAGAAATAATTTTTGTGTTAAACGAGTGGGTGGAGGGGAAAAGGATAGATTTTGGTGCTGTAGACCTGCCTCCAGACCATAACTAAATTCACTATTTGATTACTATAATAAAGAGCAATATTTCACTCTCAATTTACGACAGTTTCCGCAAACCAATCTCCGTTGTCACCAAATTACAAAGCCTTCACAGGCTGCAGCTATATAAAATGCCATGAAAAACTGTTGCCAATTCTTCTCAATTCTTCTTAACACACACGCCTACTTATATATGTAGGTGTATATGTGCAATCAAATCGACACACACACACATGAACACATTCGCAGACAAAGTAAAACAGATGGACAAAAAATCAAAAATTTCATTGAATCATACTCATTGAAAATTTAAATTGAAATTCTTATGAAATTTCGTATATTTTTTTTAACGGTTGCTGTCACTTCCTCCATCGCTCCATTGCTTTTTTATTACAGAAATTGTTGCAGCAGCAGATTGCAAATAAGAATCTGTCACACATACTCATTGCAGCATATGTCAAAATGACATTTTACGTAAGTGAATTGAAATGACAGTAGCAAGCTAAGAACAAAATGACACAACCACGCAAAAACAAAAAAAAAAAGTTAAATATGGAAAAAACTGAAGAAACATCATAAAAAAAAGTAGTAGGTCCTTGTAGTACTTAGTCGAAAAAGCCTGAAGAATTTGTAGCACCTGTGCAATTTTACTCTTATTTTTTTTTTTTTTTTTTTTTTTTTCGTAGAGTGAAAATGGAGAAACTCATTTGCATTCTTTAGCACACTCTTCTCGATTTTGTTGTTGTGCTTTCTGCTGCTATTCTTGATTCGAAGCATTGCTGCCATTGCCAAAGTGTTAACAACAGCAGTTGCTGCTTCTGATGCTGCTGCCGTTCCTGTTGCTTGATGCATACCGTTTTATTGCAGCAATTGTTACGAATTTTCACATGTCAATTACTTGAAATGTGTATGTGGACATAAGGAAAGAAAAAGAAAGGAAAGAGGAAGGGAGAGACATAGAAGAACGTAGAATGCAACTCCACACACATACGAGTACTCCGATAAAAATGTAAAGCACAAAAAAAATTAAAAATTGTGCTGAAAATTTAATTCTTCTCAGCAATTTCCTTCTAGCATTTACCATTTTTCTTTTGCTGCAACTAAAACTTTTTTGGAAATTCGTTTTTTTAACGACTGACATAAAAATTAAACTCGCTCATGCATTTAAAATTTTAGTTGCGAGGAAAAAAAAGAAGAAGTAAAATGAAATTCTTGTTGCTGCACCAAATTTGCATACTGAGAAATCAACAGCATCAGCAATATTAGTTGTAGTTGAATAAAATTAAGGGCGGATAGAAAAAATTAAAATCATTGGCTTTCAAACCAATGTCACTGATGAGCCCCAAAGCTCAAACTATTCCATTAGTACCCCATTAACCATAATCAGCCAAGCATGTGAACTAAGACCATTTAAGGGTTAAGAAAAATCATACATTCCCCATGAAGTGAAATGGGGAATAAGGACAAAATCTTTTGAAAGAGTTCAGAAAAGTCACATGATCATAGTTGTATTTTGGATTTTACTCCAAAAAATGTAGAACTAAGATCATGAAGGGTTAAGTAAAATCGTTCATTTTACTTGGAAAAGGAGGAAATCAGTGTAATTGGCTAAGAAGAGATATTCCATTAGGCATTTATTTGAATGTGAATGTGAACCAAGAACCAAGTTTTGAAAGAGTTCAGCAAAGTCGCATTATCATAGTTGGATTTTGGATTTTACTCCCAAAAATGAAGAACTAAGATCATGAAGGGTTAAGTGAAATCGTTCATTTTACTTAGAAAAGGAGAAAATCAGTGTAATTGGCTAAAAAGAGATATATTAAATTAAGAACTAAGATCATGAAGGGTTAAGTAAAATCGTGCATTCCGCCTAGATTTAGATTTTACTTCGAAAAAAACAAAGTCACTTGAAGTGGTTGAGAAAAGATCTTTCATTAGGCTGGCATTTATTTTGTAATGCAAAGAGCGTAACCAAGTCCCTAAAGGGTTTTGAGTAAAATCTTGCATTCCATATAGATTTTGTTTATGATACAACTTAAAGTTAACAACAAATCATGCGAAGAGTTTTAATTCATCCATCGCTTACATTTGATGAAGTTTGAAAATAATCGAAATGTATGAAAATTTATCGGAAAGCGAGGGACGCGAAAGCTTTATCCCAAAAACAAGCAAAACAAGGCTTTCCTCGATCCACTAGTGCTTTGGGTTATTTACTTTAAAAACTAGGAGAGAAATAAGAGAAGAAAATATGTGAAGTGTTAAAAAACATTATTTTATTATTCTGAAAATTTCCTTTAAAATGTGAATGGGAAAAGGGGACTAAAATCTTAGGAGGTAAGAAAAATCATGCTTTCATACTTGGGTTTTTCTTACTATAAAAGTTTAAAAAGTCATGTGTACTCCAAAAAATTAGAGAAAAATATGGAGATACGTATCTAAAACGTGAAAAAGTTGCACTAAAAAAATTAAATACATTTCTAAGTAATTTATCATTTGACTGTCACTGTCATCGATTTTCAATGTAGTTATAATTTTAAAAATTAATTTTCAGTAAAAATAAAAAGCTATTCCGTGACCGGATTCCAATAAAAAATGCGAGGAAATCTTTTAATATTGTGAAGACCTTCGATATTCACTAATGTTTATACTTATTACATCCATAATGGAACGTGTTGCAGTAGGCCTCCTTCGCGGGGTGCCCGGGCTTTAATCTTGGCACAGACTAACGAAATGTAACAACAAATGTTTTTAACTCACACAACATGAATGGATGCAAAAAGCTCGTCAGGAGACACTCCATAAGCTGTTGTGCCATTAAAGAGGAAGAACGATTAAAGAATGAAGAATCAATTAAAGGAGATAAAACATATTCTTCATATGATCTATTTGCAACTTAAATCCAAACAAACATATGTACTATCACATTTTGCTTTCTACCCTAAATCAACAACATCAGCATAAGAATTACCAAGGCACACGTACTACTCCCTTACATGTTTTTAGTCAAATTTGTGTAATTTTGTAATCAATAACGAGAAATTGCTGTGAATATTTTCAATATGCATTAGAGCCTTTTAAGCAAACACACACACACAAACATTCAGTGGTGCTACTAACATTTAGAACTTTATAGAATGGAAATAGAAAGTGAAAATTAGTAAAATACAAGAAAACAAAGTAAGAAAGTTTAAAACGAGAATGGTAGAAGGTATGACGAGTAATATTCAAGAATTATTAAATTCTTAAAGTTCTAGTTACTTTTGATGATTGATATAATATTTAAGGTTTCTATTTATAAATTCTTTTTGTGGTATACATAATTAAATTCCAACAGGAATATTTATTGTCAGAATCAATATCGCAGCAACGTCATCATCGCCTGCGCCATCATCATAATCTTCATCAGCATTTGTAACATCAAAAACGTGTTAGCGTTTGCGCACTATTCGATTATATATCATTAGCATAAATACACACACACACACACACACACACATACGTGAACACACTCACATACGTTTACCTTTACATGTGTATATATGTTAAGAACACATGTGCGTACAAATGTTGGAACTTACGAACATAGAAACAAACTCGTATTGGATGAACATTCCAGTAGAGCTGAAACATCTTGCCGTATTACAAAATTATCAATGAATTCTTTTGTCATAAGAAGATGGCAACTGAATCTCAATTGTACATTGCAGCTGTGCTTCATTTGAGGTATTTTAGTTCAAATTTTTAAAGCATGATTATGCTATAGAACATGACATTTTTCCATGCCACATATTTTTTTTTTTACTAATATTAAGTTAAAGAATAATTTTATTGTTTATGCTTTGAGCCTTTTTATTTAAATTGTCCACCCAGTGACTCTTTAATCGGTGGAGTGGACAAAGAAGAAGTAGTTGGCAAAGAATTTTTATCCTTAACTAAGTATATATTGAAGAGAGCTAGAAGAAGGAACTCCCAAAGTTTTTGTGAAGATCTTTCTGCGCTAACTGTTACTTTCAACACTCAACCACTTTGAACACTCGTCTTGTGAAAATAAATACTTTGTCACTAGCGACAATTACATCAAAAATTTAATTGATTTCTGCAAATAATAGTGACAATATTACTTTTAAAAAATTACTCTTGCAAAATCACTGTAAACAAATTAATGCTACATAAGTAAAAAAACAACGAGGCAATTAAAAATCGCTGCTACGATATAGTTGTTACAAGATCACTGTTACGAAATAACTGCTTCGAAATCCCTGCTTCGAAACTACTGCTTCGGAATCACAGTATCAAAATCATTGTTTTAAAGTCACTTTTTCGAAATAACTGTTTCAAAATCACTGATGCAAAATCACTATTAAAAAATCACTGTTACTAAACCTATGTTACAAAACCACTAATTCAAAATCACTTTGGAAAGTAATACATGTGAAATTACTGTTTTAAATTAAATTTTTCTAAATTCAATTTCAAAGTCACTGACTGCTACAACTACTACAAACTACTGCTACAAAATCTCTGTTACAAAATCACTGCTACAAAATCGCTGTTACAAAATCACTGTTACAAAAGCACTGTTACAACATCATTTCTACAAAATCGCCATTACAAAATCACTGTTACAAAATGACTGTTTCAAAATCACTGTTTCAACATCAACAAAATCAAAGTGAAGCAAACAAAATCACTGTTAGAAAAATATAGTGAAGTACCATAATACAAAATCAGTGGAACAAAATCATTGTTCCAAATTAATATCTTAAAATCACTGTTACGAAATATTTGTTACAAATTCACTGTTACCAAATCAGTGTTAAAAAATTATTTTTGCATCTTAACTGTTAGGTTAGATTAGGTTAGGTGATGTTAAGTTACGAAGGCGAGTTCGGCTAAGTAAATTCCACCCGGAGACAAATATGCCCATTGTGAATGCCCTCAAAATTGCCAGGAGGATTCTCTATTAATAGTTTCCAAATATTTGTTACAAAATCACTATTACAAAATAACTGGTACAAAATCTATATTTCATAACCTCAATGGAATAATAAAATATGAAATACAAAATCGCTGCAGTGTAAACTCGTGGAATTATAGCTTCCTAGAAATCACAATCTCTCGTTTTCTAGAGCCGTTGATGGATGGATGTGAAGAAGGGCGAGAACCTGACCAACGAGTGCAGGACAGTTCCTCAAGCACTCAGGTTATGTATCCCATTGTACTTAAGGCCTTGGGGGCGTTAGTATGTGGTGAGGAGCCACACCCTGTACGGGGTAACCCTAAATACTTTTACAAAACTTTTCAAACTAAGGGGTCAAGAATTTTCCCCTCTCTCAACCGGGATGGCTCATGGCCATCGGACTTGTTTGTCGTCAGGGGTAACAGTACGGTAATCTAGCGGCTCATCTCACAAGGTGCTTCATTCAGAAAGGGATTAAAGCCAACTATCTAGCATTATCATGTAAACAAAACGACATTATATTAAATGGAAAAGAGAAGTGAAAATAAACCAATATTAATGTGGGGGAAATAAAACAAAATCAAAAATATAATTCCAATTACAAATGTATATGTATTGTATGTATTTAGTTAGATTCGAACTCATATTTTCCAGAATAGAACTATAAGCTTAAAAGTTTTCCTGTACTTCTGTGTGTGCCTGGCAGCCGCAAATCAAAGTCAAAGTTGAAGCGCTGCAAATTACAATAGACTTTCACTTTTTTGTTTAAAAATGAAAATAAAATAGCTGCACCAAAAACAAGCTATGTAACGCAAAACATAACTGAAAACAAACAGAAAACAAACAGAAAAAAAAAACAACAGAAAACAAACCGAAAAAAAGTAAAGTTGAAGCAGGAATACAAAATATTAAATTAAAAATTTAAATTGAAGCGAATAAAAAAGTTTGCTCATTAAAAATTTTCAAAATTATTACGAAGTATACATACATATTTTTTATAACATACACATACCAATGCATATGACTTCAGATAAGTGAAATTTTCATTATCGCACCTGAATACATACATGCATGTGTGCGTGTTTGTGGGTGTGTGTGCGTGTGCGTGTAGTAGCTATCCTAGAAATAAAATGCGGAAATGAAATTTTGCGTTTTACCTACACAACGGATGTAATGAAGAAATTTCTTGAACGTCTTCTACTTCATCTTCTTCTTCATCTTCTTCATCTTCTTCTCCGTCATTAAGTTGCTTGTAAAACTTAACTCTTTTAATGCGCATACACGTACACTCATGTGTACGTGTATGAGTGTGTATCTGTGAATATGTGTAACAAAAAACAAAAAGAAAAGCCGGTAGAAACTTTTAACTGCAGTTAACTGCAAACTTATCACGTTACAAACGCGTTGAGTGAGTGTGAATACTAACGACACAACATGCAGCAGGCAGGCAGGCAGGCTTGTAGGTAAGGAACCACAGCAGCCACAACAACAACGAGAGCACAACAACATGGCAGGCTGGCAGGCAGGCAGTTAGGTAAAGTACAAAAGTAGAAGATTTATTGATGCGCGCAAAATTTTTGCATTACGTACTTTTGGCGGCTCTGAAAAAAGTGTTGCTACTCTCTGCGCTGCTTTACTACTTTCTACCTTCTTACCTTCTTACCTTCTTACCTTCATTTTTTTTTTTTTTTTTTTTTTTTTGACTTTCTGCTGTCTTTTTCTTATACTTAGTTGACACACATGAATGCGAACGTGTTTGTGTGACTATATGAATGTGCTTTATATAGAGTGTTACAAAGTTTATGGTAGAATAATGCTAATGACATTAAAATACATATTAAGATGACTTTGTTAATGATTTTAGCGATTTTGAAGCGAGCAGCGACATCGCCGCTAGTGAATAAAATTTATGACATAATTTCATTGCTCGGTTCAAAATTTTAAGTGCAACACAAAAGGAAATCAAATTGATGAAGGTTGAAAATGCTATTCCTTTATTCCCATTATGAAAAGTTTTGTTGAGAAAATAGTTTCCGGTCCACTGAGCGTAACTGTTAGTATACATTCAAAGTTGATACCTGACATTGGTTTTCATTTGTAAAATTTTCATATTTTACTTACTTTTCATTCAAAGACATCACAAAAAGAAAAAAAGCAACTCACTACCAACCAACGAACACTTTTACGTCATACACAGACACACAACCACCTTTCCGTTTCCTCGAATTTCGTGATAATGCCAACGGAAACGGAAATCAAATGCAACAGCGCGCGCAACCACACTGAATTTTACTGGTACATTTCTTTTTTTTTAGTTTCTTTTCATAAAACGAATCACCACAGCAATCTTCTCTTTCAACTTCGTGCACTTTTTTCTCTTATGTTTCATTCGACACTTTTTCTTCTCCCCCTCCTTCCCCCCGCCCCCCTCCCACAAACCTCCCCACCACCCTTTTTAGTTGGAAGCAAAATACTTGGAAAACGATCAGAAATTCATAATCAAAAATGCACGAATTCAAAATTGAATATCGACATTGTGTGGGCACATATTGCAAAAAGCAAAACGCAACAGCACTAAGGATGATCTCAGATCTTTGTAACTGTGATTTTGTAACAGTGATTTTATAACAGTGATTTGACAATGTTGCTTTTACAACAGTGATTTTATAACAATGGTTGTATAACAGTGATTCTATTATCAGTAGTTTTGTAAGCGTCAGTTGGTAACAGTGATTTTGAAACACTGATTTTATGAAACAGTAATTATATTTATAATAGGATTTTGTTTATAAATATGTAATATTCTAGAACTGCGATTTGGCAACAGTATTTTGTAGCCGTGATTCGTATTAATAATTTTGCTTTGATTGTGTTATTTGCAAAATTGAATTATATATTTTAAAGAGCTGTTCCAGATAATTATGTGGTCGCAGTGGAGTAGTGGTAGTGCGTTGGACTGCTACGGGGTTCGAATCTCGGCACAGGCTAAATCAAAAAGTAGAAAAACTGATTTTTCTGCACGGCACCATCTCTTGGCACGCAATGGCAAACCTACAAGAGTAAAAATTTTCACTTCGCCATTCGGATTCGGTATTAAACTGTAGGTCCCTTCCTTTCATATACAAATATAACACGCACAACATGAGTGGATGCGAAAAGGTCGGCCTAGGCCCTGCATGGGCTGTTGTGCCATTAAAAGTAAAGTAAGTTCCAGATAATTTTTTTCAAAGTAGATTTAACAACACAATATCCAAAGTAGCAGAAAAAGTAACTGAAAAAGCCAAGTTATTACGTTAAGAGAGTTTCCAAAATTATAGGCTCTAGAAAGTTACAGAATACCCAAATTAGTATTGTCTCCAAACAACCGCAACATCAAAAGTAGCAGAGTCCAAAAGTAGCAGTTACCAGAGTCTCCAAACCAGCAGAGTTACACTGTCTCTAAAGTAGCAGTCTCCAATGTAGCAGAGCCAAAACTATTCAAAATAATATTTATGAATGTGAAAAGTAACAGAAAGAAAAAATACAAAGCAAAAAGTCTCCAAAATAAGTGACTAAAACTGAATAGTTTTTCACATCACCAACAGCGGCAACCAAAACCGGCTACCAACAGCGGCAACCAACAACGGCAGTCAACAAAAAAATCAGCAAAATCAGCAATAAAAATGTAGAACTAAAATGCAAAACAAAAAGAAATTAAACGACGAAAAAACTAACGAAAACTTAAGACAGAAATCAAAATCAGTTTAGCCCGAGCATTTATTATGTAAAAGCGTGAGAAAAAAAGGAAATCAACAAAAAAGCAAATAAATGCAAAACGATAACACGAAGAAGGAAAAAACATTCATGTGCGCTACACATGAATGTGGAATGTGTGCGCTTATTTTTTCTAGTAACATAAAAGCATGAAGAAGATTAAGAATTGGCGTTTCATTTATTGCAAAATTTTTGTTTTTTTGTTTTTACAATGTTCATTAAAATTCATTATGAAAATATTACTTTACAGTAGTTTTAGTGGGAGCGAGCGAGGGAAAGCAAGTGAGAATGGGCGCTGAATTAGCGTAAAAATTGTGCAAAGATAATGCAAACAGTGTGGCAACTATGTAAATAAAATATTTGCGTTTTGTATTTTTTCGGTTGTTAGACTTAAGTTTATTCGGAGAATTAATTCACGAAAAGTTTTATAAGTTTTTGTTTATTCTTGTGAGAAACTTTAAATCTTCTTACAAAGCCTAATCCACCATCACGGTAAAAATTATTTTATACAGCTGTGGAAAGAAAACTATTGAAAAATAAGACTGCGAAGTGATAACAATTTAATTGAGGGTGAGGAAAAAAGTTAAGGTTTTAATAGGGAAGAAAAAACTACGAAGAAATTCAGTTTGGTGTGCACCCACAAAAACAATAGCTCAACATGAGAGATACTTCAAGAGCATCTGAGAGTAATTTACAAATAACTAAGTAAGCACTCTCTCATGCTTTTTGTGAATAATATTCTTGAAGAGCAAAGTATGAGAGATACTTCAAGAGCATCGGAGAGTAAATTACAAATAACTAAGAACTCTCTCATGCTTTTTGTGAATAATATTCTTGAAGAGCAAAGTAGTGCTAAAGTAATTCCTGCCAATTTTAAATCGGTTGGGGGATGATTATTTTTAAGAAGCGCCTTTAAAACTTTAATCTAAACATGATAATTACTTCAAGAGCTTCCGACAGCAAATTTAATTGTACTTCTCACGCTCTCTTTGAGTACAATTTCTGAAGAGCAGATCTGTTAAAGAATGCATTCAATTTAGTTGTAATACATTGGTCAAAGGTAATGAAAAATAATTTATGACTAATTTTATAATCGATGCGACTCCAAGTGGTTTCAAGTGACTGCAAATTTCAACTGACTACAAGCGCCTTCAATTGGCTCCAACAGGTAGCTTCAAATTAAGTACTTCGAATTCGAATTGATTTCAAGTAACTCAATGTAACTTCAAATAACTTCAAATTCCAATTGTCTCCAAGTGCTTTCAAGTTACTCTAAATGACTTCAAAATCTTCAATCGAATTAATTTGAATTGATTGCAAATGATTTCAAACTTCAATTGAGTTTAAGTTACTCAAAGTAACTTCATATGACTTCAAATTCCAATTGACACCAAGTGACTTTAAGTGACCTTGGGTGATTTCAAATTTGAATTAACTCCAAGCGGCTTAAAGTGTCTCGAATTGACTCAATGATAAGTGGCATCCAATGACTCTATGTGTATTTAAGTGACTCTAAATGATTTGAAGTGACTCCTAAGCAGTAATGATTGCGAAGTCATAAGATGTCCATTCCCATGACTTAATTGCATTCACCTGATTCCAAAGAAGACTTTACCAAATAAAGAATGAATTGGAGACTTTTCGTAAAATGTATTTCTGACTTCATTTTGTATAATAACAGTAATCCATAAGTATCATTCTTTTGTGATTTAAACAATCTTAAAGATCAGCTCTGTCAAAGAGTAGTATAAAGATGAAAAACTACAGTATGTAATTCCACAAATCTATGGAAGCTATGTGCTCAATAAGCTATTATTAAGTTAGTGGGTTTAAGTGTCTCCAATTGACTCAATGATAAGTGGCATCCAATGACTCTATGTGTATTTAAGATTGAAAATGTGATTTAAAAAATCAGGTATCCAATAAGTAAAGCAGCATCTTACTTCGGAGTAACTTTCAGATCAAAATAGCAAGAGCAAATTGTAGAGAGAGAGCTTTACTGTTTCAGAGTATTGCTTATGGGATGCTCATAAACCGGGACTACTCATTTCCAAGCAATGTACCATAGTGTAGCTAGAATTTTTGGAGTGGCAGAATTTTAGTGCATGTTTAATAATTGAAGTTTTTAGAAATAAGTTAAACTCATTCCATTTTACAAGTCGAGTGATACTCACCAAAGAGAACGGGACATACTCTCTCTGAGTAACGAAACTGAAGAGCAGAGCCTACAGTAACATTTCAATTCGCTTTCTATAGAAAATAATGAGAGAAAAAAAATGCATTTATTTCTAAGTACGAGAAGATAACCAACCAATTGAGACTCACTGAGCAATCATTCTATAAACCGGGTCATACAACCCACCATATAAAAGTAACTACATATTTTCATTTTGATCATATTGCCATCATCATTTTATAATATTTCAACGAGTTTGACTATAAAAAACATACCATTGCTTCAATTTGAATTGAAAATTCCAAGTAAACATTTACGTTTATCTAAATATAACTTTTACTGCATAGTTACTAGTTGCAATTCCAATGAATGTTAACAGCAACAAATAAACAAGCTTACAAAACACTTTTTAAGCAGAAAAGTCTCACAGCAAGAACAAGAGCATTTCTATGCAGTATTAGCAAAAGTAAAGTAAAAGTGGTTTAGTAGTAACTCATGCAAACACACACACACACACACACACACAAGCTGCATAAGGAGTGATTCGAATATGGGAACGAAAATAAGCAATCCGACAAACAAATACAATTGTCAAAGTAAAATAACATTGTCAAGATTATAAGTAAAGTTGTCAAACTAACAAACATTCATCCATACACACAGAAAGTTTGAGAGAGAGGGAGACAGATGCTCAAATACCAACACATAGACTGCGACTGGGATAAACGGACAGACAGTGGAGACGGAACAGCAGAGAATCGCATGCCATGCAACAACGACAATGGGAACAAGGAAAAAGAAGAAGGGCAAGAAGATGGAAGCAAATTGTACGTGCTTGCATTGTAAACTTGAAAGTATTTTGTATTTTTTTTTTTTTGTATGAGGGTAGAACAAATTGTTAACATCCGTTTAAATGCAACAACAGTAACAATATCAACAAAGAGGTGGAACAGTAACAGTTGCAGCAACAGCAGCAACAGTAGCAGTAGTAACAGGAAGCGAATGGTTGCATTTTAACGACAGGACATGCGAA
The DNA here is from genome assembly GCA_958295655.1 of Palloptera scutellata. Taxonomy (NCBI): domain Eukaryota; kingdom Metazoa; phylum Arthropoda; class Insecta; order Diptera; family Pallopteridae; genus Palloptera; species Palloptera scutellata. The sequence goes on from OY282450.1 coordinate 92,627,459, forward strand.
TGATTGAACTTCAAAAGTGAGATCGACAGCGGCAAAAGAAAAAAGCGTAAGGATATTGTAAAAGTTGTGCACAAAGTTGTGATGTGCTTGTTACTTTGTGTGCGACAACAACAATAGCAGCAGCAGTAGCAGCAAGAAGTAGTAGCATCAGTAACAGGAGCTGCAGAAGAAACGGAAGTAAAGGAAGAATAATAATAAAGAGGATGTAGCGTCAACACAATGAAGTAGTAGAATTGACGCATTTTATCACTTTGCTGCTCAGCGTTGAGTGGCTTACTTTTTCGCTGACATGTGCAATGTGCAATGTAATTATTTGCTTCTACATACGAGCATAGGTGTGTGTGTGTGCGTGTGTGTTCATTTGTGTACATATATATTTGATATTCTACAATAAATTTCAACTACTTCTCTTTTTATCTATCCTCACTCCGTTCGTCTCCGTTCTTCATTTGCATAATTTATGCTTTATTTTCTTTACAATGTTTTACTGCTGCTGCTGCTGTTGCCGTCGATTTTTGTTAAATTCATACCTTAATTTGGCAACGACATGAATTCGTAATATGCAATTGTACTACCTTTTTGCCCACGTTTGAGAAACGAGAAACATGAAATTTTACTTTTACCTTTGAGATTTATTTAAATTAAATTATAGTAAAGAGATTCACTGCACACATTTTCTGAAACTTTTATACATAATTATTACATAATTTCGGCTGGACGTTGTTGAGTCGATCAGTGAGTCAAATCATTTTAAGCGATTTCTAATTTAATATTTTTCAATCTTTTTATATTTTTCCACTGACTAAATTTTATCACCTTTTGTATGGATTACGCCCAAGGCCGATTGCCGATTGCCGATTATCAATTGAAGACCTTCTAAATAAGGGAGTTTTGTACGAGTTGAGCTCAAACTGATCTCAACTAAATTGTATCAGGTTTTGAATGGATTACAGCTAAGATCGATCATCAGTTGTAATGCCATTAAAGTCAGTAGGTTTTGTACAGATTAAGCTACAACTGATCTCAAAGTAGCCACTGATCTTCCATACTGAGAGAAAGTTAATAACCATTAGCAAGATCCGTTCTAAAAAAGACAATTATTATAGTCATGTACTTTAAGATTCATGATGTGATTTATCATCCTTTAACAGAGGATGTGATCAGTTTTATGATCACTTCAGCATCACAACTCATTTCGAGATCATTTCATGATGTAATCGTTTCAGGATCAAATAATTTCACCATCTATTATCTGCCTGGTTACAGAAGAGAGAGGCGATCTTTTTAAATGAAGTTCTGGGTTATAAAGGATCGTGTGGCTTCTAGTAAAACATTAAAGTGATTATAAAACTGATTTTAATTAATTACAATTAATAATTATTAATGTAATCTTAATCAAATAATAATAAAGGAATATTTGAAATATTTTCCATATTGAAAGAAATTGTCCAACATATTCATGCTTTGAAATCTCAATAAATATAAGTTGATTTTAAAACCTTTGCTCTTCAGGTACAGACACCCACTACCAGAGAGCAGCGAAGGATCTACTACTGTGGGCAAAAGTTAGTAAGACTTTTTAATTTAAATTTCGCGCGGAAACCCATTCATCAAAATATTATTTTTTTAAGGTTGGTATGACTGTCGGAGACATCTGTGCTAAATGTCACATCAAAATAATCATTAGTGTTTAGTATACTGAAGTTTAGTATACTTAGTATTACTGAAGTACAAAAAGTGCATTCGGCGATTTTCACAATGAGTGAAATTATTCAACAAAGAAGTTCCATTAAATTTTGTGTGCGGAATCAAATTTCTGGAAACGTTCCGAAACGTTCAGAATGTTGCAAAAGGCCTTCGGTGATAATTGTATGTCGCGAGCAAGTGTTTTTGATTGGTACAAATTGTTCAATGATGGTCGAGAACGCGTTGACGACGAACCACGTCCAGGACGGCCATCAACATCAACTGATGATCAACACGTCAATAAAATCAAGGAATTGGTGCTCGAGAATCGACGATTAACAGTCAGAGACCTTACTGGCATCGTTGGATCGTTGGAATATCGGAAGGATCAGTGAAAATCATTTTAAAACATCATTTGGGCCTAAGAAGAGTGAATGCACGATTGGTTCCAAAATCACTGCATTGGTTTTACGAGACCATTTTGCCAAAAATTCGACTGATATCGTTCCGCAACCACCCTATTCGCCTGACCGTGTGATTAGCACCGTGTGACTTTTGGCTATTTTCTAAACTCAAAAAACCGCTTCGTGGACACCGTTTTGAGTCAATTGAAGACATTAAACATGAATCGCTAAGCGCATTGAAGGCTATTCCGGAAATTGACTTTAACAACTGTTTCGAGAATTGGAAAAAACGTTGGGACAAGTGTATTGGGGCCGGGGGGGATTACTTTGAAGGGGACGAAATAGATTTGGAAGAATGAATAAAAAAATTTGAAATTATGAACAAAGTCTTACTAACTTTTGCCCACAGTAGTATGTAGCATACATATTTACAATTTCATGAGATAACAGAAAATTTATGAAAAAGCCCAAAAATGCTACAACAGAATTTTCAAGTACATAAAAAATAGAAGAAGAAGAATAAAAAATATAGGAAGAGTATTTTTGCAGCAAGTGCGTCCAATACAACAACATTCAATAAAAGAATAAAAAGAAAAAACTTTGAAAAACAAAACAAACAGAAAAAAAGAACCAGCCAGGAACAACAAATCCACTCTTGTTATCTGTTGTGTGACGGTGGCGGTGATGGCATGTATGTATGCAAGCCAGCGCTGGTGATGAGAATCAGAAAGCAAAACGAAAACGAAAAACTATCGACGGAACGCATAAATCGCTTTGCAAGGCAATGTGGTTCAGTTCAGTTGGATTTTTCATACTCGCTATATGTTAGGAATTTAAGTGCAGCAGTAGCAATTTTCTTCTTGTTGCTTTAGTTGTTTTCCTTTTTCAATTTTCCAAACAAATTCATTCATTCATTCCATTTTAACTGCTGGTTTTTTCATTTCCTTTGGCAACTTGCTAGCTAACTTCAATTTGTTTTTTTGTATACGCGTAGCAAGCAGTAAGCAGCGCCTGAATGCATGCAACATGTATGTAACTGTACCTGTGGAAGGTATGCTATCTTTAAGTTATTGTACATGGAGCGCCCTTATGTATGCAATAAATTCGTTTGCTTTTAAAATGCATACAGAGCAAATGCAGAGAGCTGAGAAAACATATTGTACATACATACGCACACATATACATACAGAGATTTTTCAAGCAGTTGCACTCTTGCACTCACATATCAAAATCAAATTTTTTCATTTCTATTTTTTCGTTCTACCAATTTACTTTGAAAAAAACACTACACATGTATGAGTTATCTTTAAATTTTAAAAAACCCTGCAGCTAACAAATAGAAACTCAAACACAAACGCACCGGAAGTTAAAAGATTCCATTACTTTTTTTTTTTTTTTTTTTTGATTAATAAAGTAGTTGCTTTACTGAAACTTAAAATTATTTGAAGCAGCGAAAGTTGAAAGTGATTCGGAATGCTTGGTTCTATTTACATACTTACCTACATAAAAATGATTTGAGAATCACTTATTAACCCTGGTATTAGGTTAAGCCCATTTGGTCCAATTTTTGGTTTGTTTCCTTTGTAAGTTTTGAACGGTGATATATACTGACTTAATTTTTCAGCTCACGTGGTCTTTTTATAAAACAAGGCTATGTGCAAAAATTCAATTTTCTTACTTAGAAGAGGACTGAGAAAAATAAAAAATTACGAATCTTAGGTTAAGGGACCATTTGGTCCATAGTATATTTTCTTTTATTTTCTTTACAAAAATAAGTATTTACTAGTTTGTTCGATAGTATTTGTCATTGCATGAGGAGCAAAATGTTTTGCGGTTAGAAATTAGACTTAGACTTGCAGCAATTACAAATTCCACGCTTTCGAGCCCCTGAACTAGAAGTAGCATTATTTGGTGAGGCCACTAAAACTGTACATGGTGTTCGTATTTCTTTCAATAACTGTGCTGAAAACTCTTGTTGAGGTAATCTTGTCCGTTTCATAATATGCGCCTTAGCCAAAGAAAGTGCAAGTTGCGCAAAAACTCTGGCCTCCTACGGTTCCGATCAGCTGGAGCCCATGAGACATCGATTTCAGAAAATAATATGTACGCATTCAAAGCGGATATATCAAGTATGCTAGCAAATACAATGTTTGGCCATCGATTTGTTTTGCGTTTTGTGGTGTAGTGTAGGAGCCAATCATTTGATCAGCAGTATCAACGCCACCTAAATGAGATGAAGCATTAGAAATTGTAGGCGAACAAATAAATAACTTGTATACCTTTTGTTGAATTGTACATAGAAACAATCTTTGGTTTTTTTCTTCGATCCAGTCTCATCAACTGCAGCTGTCTTCTGCATTGTACGAATTAATATCGTTGCTTTGTTTTTGTGGCTAATGTATGACACTAATGTCGCAAAGTCACTGAATGCAAATGTAGAGTTGTACAAACAGAGTTTTTTGACAGTCAGCAATTTCGGAGGAATGAATGTTTTATTTTTGCGTACTGTTCCCATATATGTAAGTATTATTTTCACGAAGTTTTTTTAAAAATTGTCCCCTGTTATATTTTGCCCTTTCAAGCCTTCTGTCAAGTCCAATACAACGCGTTCTCCTTGGTTTCAGCCTTTCCATTTCTGGGTTTACCAAGGTATGGTTGTATTTTCCATACGTAGCCTGACTTTGAGTCCACCGATAACCAAAACTCCAAACCATATTTTGCTGGTTTTGATGGCATAAACTGTCGCAAAGAACATTGCTCATCAATGGTCAACTTGACCATGGACAGGCACTCCATACCATTTTGTTTTAGCAATAAACAAAGGATCAACAGAGCTGGCTGCAGCTAAGACGGGTTCCTGTTCGTTATCTGTTTCAGAAAAACTTGTTTCGTTATTTTCCGAAATATTATCAATATCCGAATCTGAAATGTCCGAGTCACTTTCTGCATTGAGCACTTCTCGTATCTCATCTTCGTTCAAGTACGCCATTTCGTAAGTAAAACACATCCGAACTATTGAAAGCAATACACAAACTGAACGATGCAGTGCAAATATTCGCGCTTCTTCACTACAAAAAGCAAAAAAGGGGAATCCCATAATTGGTTTTTTTACATTATCTATGTCTAGTGATGAAAAATACAAAAAAGAAGGGAATCCCTCACCTAATTTTTACATTAGCTTTGTTGAGTAAAGAATTAATTAATAATTAATTAGGAAGTATTGAACCAAAATAGATACGAAGAATAAGATTAAATTGTTATTTTGTATGAAAATTGCAGTATGGACCAAATGGTCCCCTAACCTAACATTCGTAAGTTTTTTCTAACCTAACAGCAGGGTTAATAAAGTGAGTTGGAATGATCTGAAAATGGGTTGGGAATGATTCAGTAACAATTGAAATTGGAACGCTGACAAAACGAATTGGTATACTTTGAAAACTCCTGTAGCATGACTTACAATACTCTGACTGCGATGCAAAAATTAACTAAAATGCTTTGAGAATGACTGGAGAATGATATGAGAAATGGAATTGGCTTGAAATTAAATTGAAAGCCTTTAAGTGTAACTTCAAATATGTATTGAAACAATTTAAAAACGATATCAGTCTGAATTGAAAGGTTTCGAGACTGACTGAAAATTAATTTAAATGCTTTGAGAATCATTGGAAATTGTGTTGTACAAGTTTGGGAACGATTAGCGAAGGAATTCAAAAACTTTAAGTATGATTGGAGAATGAATTGAAATATTCAGAGAAGAGAAAAACTTTGTTCAACGATTTGAAAATGAATTGAAAAGCTTTGGCAACTTAAAATTGAGTTGAACTACTTTTAGAAAGGCTTATGACTAAATTGAAATACTTTGAGTGAGACTTGATTTTGTTTTGATAAGCGTTAATAGCGACTTGAAATGCTTTAGTAATCGATTTGGACAGCATTAGAGACGATTTGAGATTGAATCCCAAGAATACTGAGTAGATATGATTGACAAATGAATTGAAAGACTTTGAGAACCAATTGAGATTGAATTTGAGTTAAAACGATTTAAAATTTAATATAAAAACTTGAGCTTGAATGGATGTGAGAATAACTTGAGAATTAATTGGAATGCTTTGAAAACGAATTGAGATCGAATAGAAATGCATTAAAAACGACTTGAATTTGACCGTTAAAAATCTTTAGGGATGACCTAAGTTTGAATTGAAATACTTTGAATACGATTTAAAATTAAAAAAGAAAAGCTTTGAAATGGTTTTTTAATAAATTTAGTTTGAATTGAAAAATTTTGGGAACGACTTCAATTTGAATTAAAATAATCGCTTTGGAACCTTTTTCAATTGAAAAACTACAGAACTTGAAATTGAACTGAAATGTTTTGAAAACGACTTGAGATTGAGTTAAAAATCTTTGATGAGGACTTGAAAATGAGTTAAAAATCTTTGATGAAGACTTGAAAATAAATTAAAAATCTTTGAGAACAACTTCAGATTGAACATAAATACGATTCGAGATTAAATTGAAATACTTTGAGAATAACTTGAATGAGTGGATGGAAATACTTCTGCGAATGACTAGCAAGCTAATTTAACTATAACTTGAAAAGACTGAGGATGACTAAGAGTGCGTTAGACTCTTGAACTGAAATTCATTTACATATGTACACTGAATTGAATTGGCATGCTTTGAGAACCACCTACCAATGAAAGAAAAGCTTGAAATGTTCGGAAAGAGATAAAACATATCATGGAATGCTATAATATCTAAAATAAATGGAACAACATTATTAAACGAAATACTTTCCGAGCAAGTTGGAGAAGATTTGAAAATACAATATTTAATACATATCCTGCAGGGCAACCAGCAACTTTATGGCAAGCACTTTTCTTTCTCGCATCCATGCATAGATTTTGTCTTCATTCATTTTCTTTGATTTACAAACTTGACGCCTTAAGCTAATTGTTGTTCACAAACATACACAAATACATATGTATTACATACGTACAAATACAACAACAATATCTTTTTTTCCTTTTTTTTTTCATTCTTTCATTCTTTCCTTCTTTCTTTCTTTCTGTTTTTCTGTCTTATGGTTTCTTTCGATATGCATTCATTGCGTACGGCAGCATCTGTTACGAATTTGCCAGTGTTGCCAACAACATTTTTTGTTTTTTTTTGTGTACAATTTTATTCATACATAAGTTAACTTTCATTGTGCACACACACATGTAAGAAAAGCATATATGGATGTGTTTGTGTGAGTGCGAGTGCAAGTGTGAGAGAGAGCGAGAGTATCCGTTAAACACATATACCACACATACTACCCTTGAACTCTTACGAAAAAAAATCACATGTGTGTGTGTGGTTTTGCTTTACAACGCTCTCATCCACCCACACACACATTCATTTACTCAATTCAACACTGTTGCTGTTGTTGTCGTATTCATGATTTTTGTTGCCTCCTGCTGCTGCTGTTTCAGCGTGGTTAAAAAGTTTTTACTATTTGAAATTTATTACGTAACAATTTATTGGAAATACCATTTATTGTGGATTTTAAAAAGTACGAATGTTCGGATGATTTTCATGCAAGGAAGCAAGCATTTGTTCATGTGAAGGCAGGAAGCAAAATTTTACAACCATTTCAGATTTTCAATATTTTTCTATTTTTCTTTTACTTTTATTAACTACAGGCGTTTTGTGTATGAAAAGGTATGAATGGAAAAGAGAAAACGTTTCAATTTCAACAAAACTTCAGTGAAAAATATCCTAAAGCTATATTAAAATTATTTAAGTGCAGCAGCGTGTAGTTTGGGTACAGTAGCGGTGAAAAATATTGAGGCAAAATAAAATACATGTTCGATTTTCTTGCGTCATTTCGTTTTTTTGTTGCTTACCTTAAGTTTTACATAGTTACTTATATTGAAATTTCTATTACGTACATACCTGAAAAGAGATAAAGAAAGGGAAAATTGTGATTTAGAGTTACCATAAAAAGAAATAAACCATAATAAACAGACGCCATTTTGTATAATATTTTTTCCATGATAGAGCCTGTTTAATGTTTCTTGATATTTTTGGAAAATTTGCATAAATTTCCATAATTTTCTACATTGAATTGTTTACTTTTTTTTATAAAGGAATTTTGTATAATTTTTTATGTGTCCTTAGGATGGGAAAGGTATAAATGAATACATAAGTGTTTCACAAGGTATGACTAAGCGTTTCATATGTAGAAATTATTACAGAAGGTTCGATCGAGTTTGAAACTCGTATTTTCTCATTTTCAAAAAAAAAAATAAATTAAAATATTTAAGAAAACCGTTTTTAAAAAGTTCATACTTATTTGTTCTTAAATTCAAACGAGTTCCCACAATTTTTGCTAACCGAATTTAATCAATTTAGTATTGTCCATTGAATTTTGTCCAATTTGGAAAGAAAGTCTGTTTATTTCTCTTGTGTTGTTATTTTGCCCACTGACCTGAATCTTGTCGGTTTTTGGGAATGAATTTTGATCGCTTTAAGACTGAGTTTTTGTCTCTTTTTGGAACTGAATTTTTTCCATTTCGTGAAGTAAATTTTTACATATTTTTAGAACAGATTTTTCACCATTTTTAAAGGTAAATATTGTCAATTTTTGGAAATGAATTTTTTCCATTTGGGATCTAACTTTCATCCGGTTTTAGGACTGAAATTTTTTCTCTAATTTTTAGGAATTTTTGGTAAATGAATTTCTTTCCAATTTCGAAACTCAATTTTCTCCATTTTTGTGGTTTAATTTTGTCCTTTTCCGAAAATGAATCTTATACATTTTTGGGAACGAATTTCCTTAGTTTTAAGTCAAAATTTTATATATTTAAGAAAACAAATTGTTTTCATTGTTGGAATTTTGTCTGTTTTTATAACTGAGTTATGTCAATATTTGAAACTATTTTTTTTTATTCATTGAATTGAAGACAGAATCTTGTTCAATTTTGGAAGTAAATTTTTATTTGCAACCCAATTTTTCGAACTTAATTTGTCACTTTTTGGTAATAATTTTGATCGGTTTTGGACAAAATTTTAGCTAATTTTTAAACTGAATTTTTTTACAGTTGCAAATTTTGTTTATTTTTGTTGGAATCGGATTTTTTGTTATTTTTAAAACTTAATTTTGATTTTTTTTGTTCGGAATTCTATTCGTTTTTGGAATTGAATTTTGAACGCTTTGGGAATTGAGTCCATTTTTGAGTTGTGACCATTTAAGAGACGAAATTTTGTTTTCTCTCTCGCCAAGTTTTTCAAACTGATTTTTTTTTAATATTTTTGCAACCGAATTTTATAGGTTTCGTGAAAGAAATTTTCTACATTTACGCAAATGGATTTTTCTCATTTTTGTGAATAAATTTCTGTTGTTTTGGGAACTAATTTTGAACTGAATTTTGTTAATTTTTGTATCTGATTTATTTATATTTTGGAACTGAATTTTTTTTTTTTTAAGTATTTTTGAAACTAAATTTTATTTATTTTCCGAAAAGAATTTCGTAAATATTTGGGACTCAGTTTTGCCTGTTTTTGGGATGGAATTTTATTCAGTTTTGTCAATTGTTAGTACATACTGGTGATTTTTTTTGCGATTCCCGATTTTTTGAATTTATCGAACTGAACTCTTTTTAAGTACTTATTATTAGTCTGAATTTTGCCCGATATTGAAAAAGAATTTTAAAATATTGAAAAGCATAATTTGGCAATTTTCTCAATTACTTTTCCTTTACTAATTTTTGTATCTGATTTTATTCATTATTTTAACCAAATTTCATCCTTTTCTGAAACTGAATTTCATTCCTTTTTTTAATAGAATTGTGATAGTTTGTTAAAGTGAATCTTTTTAATTGTCTTCATTGAAATTAAACTTTAAGCATCTTGCAACAATTCCAGTGCACAAACGAAATGTTCCCGCCTCGTGCCTTGAAATCTCTCCAAGAGATTACAAGTTCACAAAGTGTGATTAGGTAATCAAAATTCATTACAAGCCAAACTCATAAGACTCTTTAATACTACTTTAGGTTTTATTAAACTTAAGTAAATTAAGAAAAATATAGTGTCCACAAAAGGTTTTATCTTTTCTTCCTCTTTCTTTCATTTTTGTTTTTTGTTTTTTGTTTTTTGAACCTCAACATAAGCTATGTAAATGTAAAATGACAAAATACAATTTACAAGTTGCAGCTGCGACTAACTTTTACTATAGAGAACCACTTAAGCTAAAGAAGTAGAGGAAAATGGAAACGACAAAAACAACAAACAATAAAGAACATGCATTAGTACTCAAAGTAATAATCACACTTGACGCTCTCTCTCTCTCTCTCTCTTTCGTTTATTCTCTTCTCCATCCCTCCATCCCTCTCTCAATCTCACTAACTCCTCCAAAATATTATGTGTGTACAGTTAGAAACATATACACATAAAACCATTAAAACAAAGTTATAGTTGCATTAGTTGATACTCTCTAATAGTTACATGCGTAGCATTTCTAAGCTACCTAAGTACTATCACCATAAAAAGACAAGCGCTACAGCAGCAGCCACATAGCCACATAAATTTGTACACATTCTGTGTGCTGTGTGCTGTGTGCCTTGTGCTGTGTGCACTTAAATCAAAAACGCGTTGTGTCTGGTTGTGTTGTGTTGGTTGCACGTAGTGAATAGCAACATAGTTGCAATCAAATTAAAGAGAGATAAGAGAAAGCAAAAGATCGTTTGTAAAATAGAAAACGTTTTCAGAAGATGAGAAAAGAAACAACAAAATTTTTCACAAAAAAATGTTTCAGAAAGAAAGGTTAGTAAAAAGTACACTCACATACATATGTACCTATGTATGTATGTGGTTATGTATCTTGAAGTACTTGACGTTGTATATCCAATAAAGTTAAGCTGCACACCCAATGCCTGCGCACACTCGTAGAACTACTACTGTGGTCAAAAGTTAGTAAGACTTTGTTCATAATTTCAAATTTTTTTATTCATTCTTCCAAATCTATTTCGTCCCCTTCAAAGTAATCCCCCCGGCCCCAATACACTTGTGCCAACGTTTTTTCCAATTCTCGAAACAGTTGTTAAAGTCAATTTCCGGAATAGCCTTCAATGCGCTTAGCGATTCATGTTTAATGTCTTCAATTGACTCAAAACGGTCAAACGGTCCACGAAGCGGTTTTTTCAGTTTAGAAAATAGCCAAAAGTCACAAGGTGCTAAGTCAGGCGAATAGGGTGGTTGCGGAACGATATCAGTCGAATTTTTGGCAAAATGGTCTCGTAAAACCAATGCAGTGATTTTGGAACCAATCGTGCATTCACTCTTCTTAGGCCCAAATGATGTTTTAAAATGGTTTTCACTGATCCTTCCGATATTCCAACGATGCCAGTAAGGTCTCTGACTGTTAATCGTCGATTCTCGAGCACCAATTCCTTGATTTTATTGACGTGTTGATCATCAGTTGATGGCCGTCCTGGACGTGGTTCGTCGTCAACGCGTTCTCGACCATCTTTGAACAATTTGTACCAATCAAAAACACTTGCTCGCGACATACAATTATCACCGAAGGCCTTTTGCAACATTCTGAACGTTTCGGCACCAGAAATTAGATTCCGCACACAAACACCGACAGTCATACCAACCTTAAAAAAATAATATTTTGATGAATGGGTTTCCGCGCGAATTTTAAATTAAAAAGTCTTACTACTTTTTGCCCACAGTAGTACATACCATAGTAGTAAGTTTTCGCTTTGGAGTTGTAAGAGTATGTAGCCTTGAGTAGTTGCATGCTCACATGTACCGTTACACAGATTTACACACTATTCAACATGAAATATGTACATATCTAGTACTTACATACATATATATCAATCTGAGAATTTCGGTTTTTCGAACTTATGCAATTGGTAGAAAATCGTCGAGAATTTAGCTTTATTCATAACTATAGAGAATACTTATTCATTCTTTTAACAGCGCATTGTACAGCTCATACAGCTCATCGTTCCATCTTATTCGATACACGTCTGCCACGCATACTGGGCCGTAGATCTTACGGAGTATCTTCCTCTCGAACGCTCCTAACAGCCAACAGCCTCTCATCATTGATGGTCAATGGCCACGTTTCTGCGCCGTACTTTAGGACGCGAAGGATGAGGGGCTTATAGAGCGTCATTTTCGTCGGTCGAGAGAGGGCTCTACTTCTCAATTGCCTACTGAGTCCGTAGTAACACCTGTTGGCAAGAGTTAATCTCCGCTTGATCCCAAGGCTGACATTATTGTTGATGCTTATGCTGGATCCTAGATATACGAAATCCTTGACGATTTCAAAAGTGTAGTTGTCAATAGTGACATTTTGTCCAAGACGCCGTGACTCTTTGTTTGTTGACACCAGGTATTTCGTTTTGTCCTCGTCCTCGTTCACCACTAGACCCACTCCCCCTCGACGAGACTTCCTTTCCAGGTTGGAGAATGACACTCTGCACTGACTGCTCGAGCGTTTTTGCCAATGATGTCAATATCATCAGCGTATGCCAGCAGCATGACACTCTTGTCGAAGAAAGTGCCACAGATGTCGATGTCGATGTTCGCAGCTCGAATTATTTTCTCCAGCATAAGGTTAAAGAAGTCGCACGATAGGGAGTCTGACCTTGTCTGAAACCTCTTTTGGTATCAAATGGTGCGGAGAGGTCTGTCCCAAAAACAATTTCAAAACATGTTCGTTAAAAATTAAAGGCGTGACCGAACGCCAATAGATGCCCGAACGCCGATAGACAAGATTGCTAAATCTAACCTGAAAATCCAAAAGGCAAAAGTTCTGTAGAGAGTTCGTCCCACTGACGAACACAATTTTTGCCTTTCAATTGTTTTTGATTTTACTATCTCTTATGCTGTGTACTTATTCTAAGTAATTACTGTGTATTTTCGCCACACCACTGATTTTTTTTACACATCATATGTGTAAAATCGTTTTTATTTAGAATTTTTCAAAATGATTTATTATTGAAAACTTATTTTCTTCACTGGACACATTATATTTTCGTAGAATGTGAGCACAATGTTGCCATATTGTGTGAAATTATTAAAAAAAAAACAATTTATTTTTTTATAAACAAAATGTTTATATTTTTAAATACTGTTTGTCAGTGTACAATTTTGACATTTCTTATTTAATTTTTCACACAACAAATGTGTAAAATTCGTTTGTTGGAAAACTTCAAACAAGGAAAACTTAATCAGTAAGGTAATTGCCATAAACTATTTATACATGGTCAAGTGTAAAGAAAAAAAATCTACAATTTGCTACATAGTTCTATTCTATCGTCTAGATAGAAGAAGTACCGAATAACTACCGAGGAAATATAATAAAATCCTGAATCGTAAAAATTATAACAATTGTCACTTGACTAAACAGGATATAAATAAACACAAATACTACAACTACAACTACTAATATACAACTATAAGTGTGGCACGCTGAGGCAAGTTAGTAATAGGAACACGTTCTTTTCACTATAGTTCACATTGCGATTGGCTAAGATTGTGTACAGTGCATAAGGGAGAATAATTGAAAAAAGTAAATGCAAGACAAAAATATCAAAAATGAAAGAATAAACTATAAATATTCGCAGCAATATGTAGAATGAAAGAAAGAAAAAAAAAAACAAAATTGAAGAAGCAACCTTTACCTACTTAGAGATTGAAAAACTATTGCCAGTCAAATGCTATTCTTCTACGCTTTTGCATGACAGCAGTGGAATTTAGCTATTCCTGAGTTACTCTTTCTACTTTGGAAAAAATTGTTACGCACAAAGATTCTGCTTTAACTTCGACAAAAATACAGGAAATATTTTTAATATATGTTATATGTATTTTTCTTGAATTTTTTTTTTTATTTTGCTCTTAATCAATTTTAAGTTTGGCAGAAATGCATTTCTCTCCCCCTGCCTGTCTCCCCCTGCCTCTCTCTCCCTGCCTTTCTTTCATTCTACTACTGTTTTCTTTACTTTGGATATATTTTTCCTTTTTGTTTTATTGCAATAGATTCTACTAAAATTTATTCTGCTGTTATGAATGTGCACGTTATGCTTTTGCTCAACTGTATGTTCAAAAGTGCCGAAAATATCTGCGAGATACTTTTAAGCAGCATATACATACTGTGTTGAGTGAGTGCAAGTGTGATAGTTTACGTAAGTATACAAAAAATGTATTCGATTTCTTTCATATTTATTTTTTGTTATTTTTTATTCTCTTTAATTTTCTATTTTTTTGCTTTCCTTCAGTTGGTAATATTTAGAAACCAAATGCAGTTTGTCGCTTCCTTTGAGTTTAAATTTAAATTTGTGTTATTTAACGAATAATTTACAAGCAGCTGAAAGAAAACGAAATGTGTATATTCAAATAAATTAGGATAAATTCATTTTCCATTGAAATATGAAGTTCATTTTCTATTCAGTTAGACATTTGAAATTTAATACTTTTAAAAGTTGTAAATTTATTACTAAATTATTGTAAAATAATTTAAATCCATACCCCATTAGTGTCGTATATGTTAAATTACATTCATGTACTACCGAAGCGTTAATTTAATGAAGCTATCCTATATGCATTCTGTTAAAAAAGCACCGGTAAAATCCACGTTTAAAGGGATTGTAATTATAGTAAAATTTTCGCTAAGTCTCTAAATTGGCACCACTGTTCTCTGAAATTCTTCTCTATATTTGAGCGCGATCTGTCATTTAGTTTGTTTGCAGTGCTCGATTTTGTCAGGTCATCTGAAGTATGTTTTGCGATTTTTATGTGCAATGAATAGAAATATCGAACAAAGAATTTATCTCAAATTTTGTATAGCAAATGGAATTTCGTTTACCTTATCGCTGGGAATATTTCAGAAGGCTTGCAGTGAATCGACTTTATCATAAACACATACCTATGACTGGTACAAGGCATTCAAAAACAGTCGAAAAATCCACATCAATGTCGATTAAAAATCAAGGTAATGTTGACCGTTTTCTTTGATTAACACCGCGATAATCGGTGTTACTCGGAATTCTTACCAGAAGGAGGTCAGACGGTAAGTCTATCAAAAGTCAAGGTAATGTTGACCGTTTTTTTTTTATTATCGCGGTGTTGTGCACTCGGAATTCTTGCCAGAAGGAGGTCAGACGGTAAGTCTATCAAAAGTCAAGGTAATGTTGACCGTTTTCTTTGATTATCGCGGTGTTATGCACTCGGAATTCTTGCCAGAAGGAGGTCAGACGGTAAGTCTATCAAAAGTCAAGGTAATGTTGACCGTTTTTTTTTTTATTATCGCGGTGTTGTGCACTCGGAATTCTTGCCAGAAGGAGGTCAGACGGTAAGTCTATCAAAAGTCAAGGTAATGTTGACCGTTTTCTTTGATTATCGCGGTGTTGTGCACTCGGAATTCTTGCCAGAAAGAGAATATAGGGGCGCTAAGCGGCGTTTGAGAGAGCAAATTCGTCGAAAAAGGCCAAGGTTATGCAAAGAAAACTCATGGACAACGCACCAAGGCTACCATTGTGAATGAATTTCTGGCCAAAAACTCAACAAACATCTTCGATTAACCACCGTTTTCACCTGATATGGCTCCGGCTGACTTTTTTCTCTTTCAGCCGATGGCAGACATAAAACAGAATTCGCGGCGAAAGCTGAAGTCGATTCCGGGAAATGCATTTGAAAAATGTTCTAATAATTCGTTGGCAGAATTATATTATTTCAGCATAAGTTTATTATTTGAAGGTAATTGAAATGGTTATTTTTATTTTGGAATAAGTATATATATATGATTTTTTGTTAATTAGATTAATTAGACAAATATGTACTAATAAAACTTATCAAGAGACTTTATACCCGAATCACAGATCATTTTATTAACTCCATTATATTATATTTGTACTTTTGCATAATTTTTTTGTCAAGTCAAATATTTCTAAAATTCAAAACTTCTTCTGTCTCATACACAATCTAATCAAAACTACTTTTTCAAAACAAAATGTATAAAAATAAAGTTATAAAAAAGGAAATATAAAAATACAGCAAATAATACTTGAGTTGCAAAATAATAAAATGATGAAAATTCTATAAATGCACATACTGCATACATACTTGAGTAAATATAAATATTACAATACACACACACACACACACACATACACACACACACATATCCTTCCATACATACACAATGTATTTTATTTTATAAGTCAATAGTAAAGAGTGTGATACCAAGTGAAAAATATATCTACAGAAAATATAAATAAATATAACAACAAAAATACGAAAGGATATTGACGTATGAAATAAAGGATTTTACAATAAATCCTTGTAAAGAATAAACATCAATACATGTACACACAGAACTCACACAAACAGACACACACTCATATAAGTATGTTCTCTTATATATAAACAAATGCTGTTGGAAAAAATCAAATATCGACACTAATACCATGACACACATTTAAGGGATATACACAGTACAAGGTACTCGTACAGAGTATAGTGGAGAAATAATAAAATTGAAAAATAGTAGCATTTCGAAGAGACGAAGAAGAAATAAATACAGAATAAAAATAGCTGATGAAAAACATTGTACAGATTCCATTTATGCTTGTTTGCTAAGAAAAATCAAATAACACCGCACCGCACCACATAACAGACAAACAATCATATGAAGTGAAAATTGAAACATACATACAGGAGTAGAAATTTTTACTTCTTTGGCATAACAGATTCAAACAATGAAAAATGAATAAAGCAACAGCAACAAAGCAACTTGAAAGTGATTTTAAATTGATTACGTTTAAAGTGTTTGATATAGGCGGCCCATAGCAGCAACAGCAGCATCCGCGCCAAAAGTAATATGCTAAAGTAGGCTTTCAGGCGAATAATCCTACATAAGGTATATAATAGCAGTAATATAGACGTTGGAGCACAGCAAGCATGTTTATAGCAAAGTGTAGAGATACAGAGACATTTTGGAAATGGAAAAACTACAATGCTATCGTTCGAATTTTGTTTCATACGAAAAATGTGTTGATTTAAACTTATTTTGTATACCTACAATACAGATTTATAAAAAAAAAGTATTGTTAAAAAAATCTGATAAATCAACAAAAAAATTCTTACTTTGAATATTTTAAAAGTTTGAAGGTACTGGAAATTGCAGAAGAAATTGTTTGCCATTTGAGTGGACTTAAGAAGTCTCAAGAAACTCTTAAATGGCAGTAATTATGAATATAATAAGAGTAACTTAAATGAAATGTCAACAACTTTAATCTTAGAAAAAAGATTTTTTTTCAGTCAAACGTTGGTGGTATATGTACAAATGATGAAATGTCAATGTACAATAAATGAAATGTCAACAACTTTAATCTTAAAAAATGAATTTTTTTCAGTCGAACATTGGTGGTACTTTATGTACAAAGAAAGTTGTAAAATTTAAGATCAACCAGTCTCAAGGGTGAAAGGGCGAACTTTCTAAGAAACATATAAAGCCTAGAAGTATGCTGAGAATATATTTTAGAAACAAATGAATTATGATTATTTTCTGATTACTTAGTTATATACTATGAATAAATTTATTATATTGAATTTATTATTTTGATTAACTTAAAAACTTATTTATCTATATCTTCACACCTATGCTTTTTATTATTTTTAGAGGAAATTTAATAAAAAATTACTACGAGTTTAGCAGATATTTCTTATTAATTAAGGAAAAAATAAAGCGAAGAGCAAACAAATAATTTCCGATATACTTACCTAATAATATGTTCTATAAATTTTATATATATTTATATTTTCGCTCATATGCTAAATATTATTTGCACCCCAAAAGTATGCTGCCTATTATATTTGTATATAAAGGGTGATTTTTATAAGAGTTTAGTTTTTGAAAATGAAAAAAAAACACAGAAATTTTACAAAAGTGAACGAAATTTTTATTTGGATCGATAAATCAATTAATGCCTTTTACTTTACTTTTAATGGCACAACAGCCCACGGATGGCCTAGGCCGAGCTTTTCGCATCCATTCATGTTGTGCGTCTTATATTTGTACATAAATGGAAGGGACCTACAGTTTAATGTCGAATCCGAACGGCGAAGTGAAAAGCTTTTCATAGCAATTTTTACTCTTGTAGGTTTGCCATTGCCTGCCAAGAGGTGGTGCCGTGTGGAAAAATTATTTTTTCTACTTTTTGATTAAGCCTGTGCCGAGATTCGTACCCCGGACACTCTGCGCAGCAGCCCAACGCACTACCACTACGCCACAGCGACCATCAATTAATGCCATTTACCTTTTAAAGATAATTTCACTTAAATGTTGCCCGCGGCTTCATGTGTTCCATTCTGAATGTCCAATTTTGTCACATTTTTCACACATTTCGGCCGGAATCTCACCACTGACAAATGACGCGTTCAATGTTGGCTTCCAAAGCAGCAATCGTGTTTGGATTGTCCCTATAGACAAGAGACTTAACATAGCTCCACAAAAAGTAGTCTAACGGGGTCAAATCACACGATCTTGGTGGCCAATTGACTGCACGAAAACGTGAGATTAACTGCTCACCAAATTCGCCTCTCAATTGATGCATGGTTTCGCGTGCAGTGTGACATGTGGCATCGTCCTATTGGAACCACATGTCGGCCGAGTGCAATTCTTGCATTTTCATAAAAAAAAGTCTGTTTTCATCGAACGGTATCTTTCTCCATTGACCGTACCGTTGCGGCCTTTATCGTCTTTGAATAAATATGGCCCAATGATGCCGCTTTCTCATAAACTGCACCAAACAGTGCATTTTTCGGGATGCATTGGTAGCTGCTGAATGGCTCTGGCTGGTCTTCACTCCAAATATGGCAATTCTGCTTATTCACGAATCCATTGAGCCAGAAATAAACATCGTCGCTGGCATACAATTTTCCCAGAGCACGAATTTTTATAACAAATTTCAATAATTTGCAAACATTGTTCAGGCGTAGGTCTATTCATTATGAAATGACAAACCAAACTGAGCATAAATCAAGTGACAGCTGTCAAAAAGACAAACTCCGTAAAAAGTTTTGCCAGATTGAAAACCACACTTCTACAAAAAACACCCTTCATGAAATATAATAATAGAAGGTCTGTTTAGCTTCCAAAACTACTGTTAAATATTGTAAAAACCATTTTCCTATTCATTTCTATTATTTCTATGGTTTTCATAAATTACAGATTTATTACACAAAATTACATAATTACGTACACCCGTAACTAAGTACATATTATACTATTATATGCATCTTCTTTAGAATTACGACTCATTAATAACTAATTTTAAAATTTATAACTTTTACACTATATAGTACATACTCCACATGAATTCACAAGAATTCAATGGAGATCCTAAAATTATGCTATGATTTAATTAAGAAATTTCTCATATCACTCGAAAGTTTCTTAAAAATTTACTTAAATTTAGTGCAATTTACTTTACCATTCATTGCTTGCACACATATGTATGTATTACCCCTAAATCTCTTGAAACTCTTAACGTATTTGTATCATCTAATATCCATGCTTTTCAATACTTTCCATTCCAATTACTAACATAAATGACTCGTCTGCATAACCGTCCATGACAATCTTTAGCCAAGTTCAATTTTCAATCCAAACATTTTTGCATTAATGAAAATTGCAACTCTTACTAATAAATGGACACAGCAGAAACAGAGGCAGTCGTTATTTGCCAAACCCTAAAATTATGCCAAACAAATTAAATACATAATATTTTTACCTTAGGAACAATACATTTTCAAAAGATTTATTCTAATTTATTCTAGCTTCGGCATTTTCCAACAACATTCTCTAGTATCTTTCTCGAATTCAAACCATATACCAACAGAATTCATTATTTGTTGACACCTAAAGGTATGCAATATTGTTGTTTATTTTAAGTTTTCATTTCCCTAGTGTATTATCAAAAATTGGATCTAAAGTTGTTGTTCTTTCCTTTGAAATTATATCTCGAAATCCTAGAGTGAGTGAAATTCCGTATGCATTGCACATTTCAGGCACTAGCTAGTTGACAATCACCGCAGGTAGTTTACTAGATACTAAGAAACAAACCGACAAACTTTCTATTAATATTATACTTGTACAAGTTTAAATTAAAGGAGAAATAGTAATTTAAAGCAAACTAAAATTATGCCACCTTTTAATTTGACATTTCATATTTTTCAAAGTGAATTCTACTTTAATTTAATTTAACTTTTGTACTGTACATTGGTATTGTACTTTTCTCTTTCCAACGTGATGGTGGTTTTTTGTTTCAACAACTTCATTTTGCTTTGCACCTAAAAGCATGCACCATATTTGTACGTTTTTTCAAATGTTTTTGCTACTCCTACGTTTTGCTTTCATGCTACGTTTTGCGATGTGTTGGCATCTTTTGCATGAAAAATCAACACCTTGAGGCAAAATGTAAGAACAAATGAAAAATGTTTTGCATTTCGAAAGAAGCAAGAAAACATTAAACTAATGAGTTAAGCAAAAAAAAAAAAACAATGAGATAAATGTGGAAAGCTAGAAAAGTAAACAGAAAGCTCGGAAATGCATATATTTTTTTAATTTCCCTTGCATACTAAACAAATCTGTATGGAAAAAATTCCACTAAGTTAAGCTGACCTGTGGTGTGGGAAGGTCTTTTTTTTCTTTTTTTTTTCTTTTGTGCTGTTGTTTTATGCATTATGCAACCTGGAGATAATCACAAACTGACAGCATATTTTCCCATTGTTGCTAACTATGTACCTATATGTCTGCTGTGTGATGCTTACATTTCAACCTTTAGTCCTGCTGGTTTTCTCATGCTCTTTGTTTCTGCTGCTGTTATTACTGTTGCTGCTGTTGTTGTCGTTGTCGTTGTTTCATTTCGATACCATGCAAGCTTTTGACACACCACAAGTGAATACACAACTGATTAGTTTACTTTGATATGCGTCAATGGTTTCATTATCGTTTTGTGGTATTTTAAGCCATCAGAAAAGCAACAGCGCGACCACCAAGACCGCGCCAGCAAGTAGCAGTAGCGGCAATAGAATGTTTGTAATGGGTAAGCAAAGAGCGTGACCTTAATGTGAGTATGGTTGCATACAGTGAAAATAGAAGCAGAAATCAACTACAACAACAGCAACAAAATCAACAAAAAATTTCCATTTTTTTTAAGGAGAATTCCTCACTTTGTTAATGTGAGTTTCATAATTTCTGAATGCATTTTTTCACTCTCTTTCTCAGTGTTTCCTCTCTCCCTTCCGGTCAACTCATTTATCTTTATCGCTGCATACTTTTTTGCGTTGGTTTTTCGTAATTTTGATTTTACGTTTGTTTGCATTAAGTATTCAGGGATTTTTTTTTTTTTTTTTTTTTTTTTTTTTTGAATTATGTTAAAGCAAATAAGGAAAAAGGTGCATTTGTAAAGTTGGTTTCTGTAATGCTCCCACATGGTTACCTATTAAACTGAATGTACGAGTATGTACTTAAAAGATCAAGAATTCTCTTAGCTTAAGATTAGCTTCCTCTACCCGGAAGTCAAGACATAACTCAACAATCTCTAAAGCTTCCCAAATTTCACCTAAACCAACAGAAGTCAAAAAAATCAGACTAACAGTTCACCTGCCACAAACTATTCACAGATATTCAGAAAAAAAATATTTACTCGTATGTTTATTTATTTCTGGAGCAAAAATATGACTCCATCTCAGCATTCACCATACAAAATACCAACCAAAAATTGATTTTACAAAAACCTCTCTCCTCATTATAAACTAAAGTTTAATTCTCTAAAGATGCATAAATAAATTTGTGTATTTTCCTTTTGTATTTTCTAGCATTGCTTTTAGTTTTTTGTTTTTCTAAAAATTACTTTAAAAAGTTGCAAAAACTTTTACATCCACACACACACACACAGAGACATTTTTGATACTTTCATGTGTATGCTATACTGCCAGAGAGTGTGCAACTTTTCTGATTCTGAACATAAACGAAAACGTAGATGAAACAAAAAATAGTGGTAGAAGTAGTCGCACAAAAAAGTAGCAACTCACCGGAAGTAGACTCAAGGGAAGTTGTAAAGCAAAAAATCGGAAATAAAGGTAGCGGCAGCAGTAGGAGCAGCAGCAGCTCACTGACATATAAGCACACAAAGCACATACATAGACACATTCACATGTACACAAAGGAGATAACACATGCATGCATACGAATAAGTACGTGTGTGTGTGTGTGTATCTTTTTCACCGTGTCCTCTTCTTATTTTTTATATAAGAGCGACATTTGTATGCAGCAAAGTTGCCACTAAAATGAGAAAAATATTAAGAAATTTAATTTTAATGTGAAATGCGTGAGGAAAATTAAAAAAAAGTAGAAAAGTGAAGAGTTTCCTTTATTTTTTCTTTTGCTCCGTTATTTTCGTATCAAAAATATATGACATAAAATTGTGGTACCTATGTACATTTAAAAAGCAAAAGCACTGAAATGTTTACTTCCAAATTTGTTTTAATGACATTATTTAAATGAGAGGACATGAAGAACAGATTTGAAAGAAGAGAGATTGGGATTTAAATGAGAGGATATGAGGAATAGATTTGAAAGAAGAGAGACTGGAATTAAAAGAGGAACAATAAAGGAGAAGGTTTGAATAAAAGTGATTTAAGGAGTTAGTTTTAGGAAAACAGTTTGAAGAAATAGGAGGAAGAGCTCAGAAAGGAGCTGAAAAAAGGAACTAGAAAGTAAGATTTTAAGAACTAGTTTTATAAGGTGGGAAATCGAATGAATGAGCTTGAAGGAGGGTGCTTAAAATTGGGACTTCGAAGGAAAAATTTTAAGGGAGGGAGTTCAAAGTGGGAATTTCAAGTAAGGAGAAAATTAATAGGAGGGAGAGCGGAAATGAGACGTTGGGGAGAAATTTCGAAGAGTGCATCTTGAAGAATTCAAAGAAAGCTAGTTTAGATAAAGGATTTCAAAGGTGGGAATTCAACTAAGGAGATCGGCAGAGAAGGCTGAAAAAGAAATCTCGAAAGGTAAAATTCGAAAAAAGGAGGAATCTCTTTCCGTGAAACTTTGGAGGATAAAGTCCGAAGAGCAGAGCACGGGGTTTAAAGTAAGAATTTAAAAGGTGGGTGGTTAAAGGAGGTCGCTGTGGCGTAGTGGTAGTGCGTTGGACTGCTACGCAGAGTGTCCAGAGTTCGAATCTCGGCACAGGCAAAATAAAAAAAAATAAAAAATAATTTTTTTACACGGCACCACCTCTTGACAGGGAATGGCAAACCTACAAGAGTAAAAATTGCTATGAAAAGCTTTTCACTTCGCCCTTTCGGATTCAGCATTAAACTGTAGGTCCCTTCCATTCCATTCATGTACAAATATAACACGCACAACATGAGTGAATGCGAAAATCTCGGCCTAGGCCTCCATAGGCTGTTGCCAATTGGAAAAAACCCCCATGGAGGCAGATCAAAGAAGAAATTTGAATAAGCAAGATCGAAACGGAAATTTCGGAGCAATTTCGAAGGACTAAGAAGGAAAAAGTTTAACGAGAACATTTAGGTGGTCTTTTAAAGGAGAGAGTTCAAAGCGAAGTCTGAAGCAGGGAAATTGAAGCGAGAACTGGAAGTAGGGAGTTCGAATGAAAATATTCGAAGGAGGAGTTTAAAGAAGCGAGCTCGAAAGGGAAAGTTCGAAGAAGGGAATTGGAAAGCGGAAGTTCAAAGAGGATTGAAGGTGGAAGTTAGAAAGAGGAAGTTTGAAAAAGGTAGTAGGAGGTGGGAAATTCGAAGGGGAAAGTTCAAAAGAAGAAGTTCAAAGGACGAAGTTTGAAGTAGAAAGTTTGAAAGGGGACGTGCAAATGGGGAAATTTGAAGAAGGAAGTTTGAAGGGTGAAGTTTGAGAGGCGAAGTTTAAAGATGGAAGTTGGAAGGAGAGAAATCGAAGTTGGGAGTAGGCAGAAGAAAGTCCAGAGTTTGAAAACGAATTTTCAAAGGAGTAACTTAAAAAAATTGAGAAATAAATTGATTAAAGCACTTAAAAGAAGATATTGGAAAAGTAAACAGAGCGGAAACGAGAGAGTTGAAAAAAGGAAAGGATTTATTGACCAAAACCGAGGAACGTAGTAGTAAAAACGATGAAGCAGAAGCAATGAAGAGAAAATAATGGAATTAATTAAATTGGATTAGAATGGAAAGGAGGAACGGAAAAGAGAGTAGCGAATGAAAAGAATGTGATAAAAGAGGGGGTGGTAAGAAGATGGTGAAAAGGATGGAATGGATATAATCAAGGGATAAAACGAAATGGCAGAGAGAAGTGAAGAAGGCGAAGTTGCATCGTACACTTGGGAAGAAACAGTCTGAAGACAGGAAATGTTTAAGCTATTAATAAGTAAGCGATTCGCAAAAATTATATTGAGTTGAAGAACATGCATTTCGAGGCATGTACGAGTAAACATTCAGAACGAGTAAACACTAGGAAAGGAAAGATCAGCTCTGCATAAATTTCGAGCAGAATCATATTTTAATCAAAAAACCTTTACAAACAAGTCATTCTGACAATAATGCAAGGAATTCATATCACATTTCGCAGCTAGAGGTTTGGGTTTAAAAAACCCACCCAAGGGGAAATATTATACTCGAATAGACCCCGAAAAGTGTTATGAATCTGAAGTCACACAATATAGAGCTAAGCCCTACTTATACTTTCCAGGACTTTACCTCAGGTTTCTATTATCTTTTATTTTTTTATATCAATCTTTCTGTGCGCTAATTGGAAGCAAACAAGAAATGAGACTATCCACAAACTAAACCGAAAGACTATAAAAAACTACTTGTATTTTTAAATATTAAAATTAAACTACCAACTTTTCGAAAGTCTTTCAAGAATTAAAATTCACTTTTATCTACGTGTCCTTGCGAAATGCGAAAGCAGCGGCAACAGCAAAGAGAAATGCAAATATTAGCCACATATTTATGCAATTTTCTGCATGGCCTTAATGCCCAAGACGAACACAAACGCACGAACACACATATACATACATGAATGTAAAGATATGTAATAACAAAAAGGAAAAGAAAAAATTAAGATGAAGAGCTGCAGAGCTGCAGAGGGAGGCAGAGAGTTAAAGGCAGTTATTATTAAGCCTCACACCAAACCGAACACCGAAATTCAAATGAATTTCAAAAGGGTAAAAAGAAAAAACAATCCAAATAAAATTTGAATAAAATGGCGAAGGCGCACCCACACACATACAACGACATATTTACAGAGCAAAAGGCGGCATTGCAATTCATTGTACTTATACATTGTTATGCAGAAACACATACACACAAACTTACATACACATGTACATACAAACAATGGCATAAAAACCCTATTTGGTTATTTTGTTGTTGTTCTTATTGTTGTTGTTGTTGTTGTTGTTGTTGTATGCGTTTGCATTCTCGTTCAGTCGAAAAACGGAAACAGATGTTTCCGGCAACTTTATCCGCACCTTTGAGTGCACTTAAAGCGAATTATATTAAAGCAAAAATGTGGCTGCAGCATGAGGCGGCAAGGAGAAGTGAAAGGAAAGGGTAAAGCATGATGAAAAGAAAAGGACACCAAACAGTGATGGGAGAGAGGCGAGAGTGGAAAATGCGCGTAAAATTGCGGGCAGGCTATATAAAATTGAATGCATAACTTTGCCACAGGCACAAATGTAAATGTAAGTATGCAATGCTATGTAATTCGAGTATGGATGAGAGAGTGTATGTGTGTGTATGTGTGCGTGCGTGTGTGCTTGTATAACGCGCAAATATAATAAATGAGAGTGTTTTATGAGAGAGTGTGTATAAGTGTTGGTTCAGTTCAACGAATCTGTGTAACTATGAAAGTGTACAGTTGTGTTTGCAAAAAAGGCTATGAATAAACTTTTTAGAGCTACCCAAAATCCAATTATTGTAGTTTTTGTTTTTTTCTTTTCTTTTTTCTTGCTATTGTTTCATTTCTTTTTGCTGGTGTTTTTTGATGTTTTCCAAAAACAAAAAGAAATTATTTCCCTCTAATTGCGTACAAACTAGAAAATGAATACAAAGGCAACAAATTAATAGGAAAAAACTGAGCTGGAAAAATTTGATATTCAGGATTTTTTTTTATTTTTGAAAATTTCCTCAGTAGTTATAGTAGTTGTAGTTGGTATAACTATTCATAGTCAAACTTTTGTCGAGCTAAGCTCCAAAACAACTAACTACAAAGTGAACGCGTAATTATCATGGTACTAAAACATAAGTAGTTTGGCATTGTGTAGTAGGTAAGCAGATTGTAGAGTGTTGAATGGTGAGCGGTGAACTATAAAACTATAACGTTTAACAAGTTAGCACATATGATACACAAATTGTTTCTATGTATATACACAACTACATTAATTGGAGTACGTATCTACCTATACATAAACTTCTAGGTTAATTTGTTTGCAATTAAATGGCAACTAACTTAGACTAAGTATTCGTTCAAGTATTTTCTAGCGCTAACTAGAAAACGGAAAGCGCAAGAGGAAAAGCAAGAGTATGGAAATTAGTATTTAAGCCCTAATAAAAATCATGGAAAATGTAATGTTCCAGTACTACTTCATCAGAGCAACATCACATGGTGAACATAGATCAGCAAAGATCATAAGCGGATTCGCGTAAACAAGAGCGAAACTAAATCACAAGAGAGAAATATATAGTACATCTCAAAGTCCAACTAAATCAAAAATTTAACGCTGAGGATAATTGGATCAGATGGATCCACATTGTCGATCATTCATACACACCTCTTTCTTCTTCATCGAGAATATAGCTTGCTGCTTTACTCCCTTTCAAAGGATCGATAATCGTCTACCTGCCTTAGCTCAAGGAAAGACATAGCAATGAAGCACTTCCACTGGTACATTTTGCGTCCTAACCAAAGCTTAGCTTGTTATATGACAATACGAGGTGTGATAAAAAAATAACCGTTATTTTCAAATTTCGTGAGTTACGTATGTTCGATATTCGAATTTGTTTTCTGTTATGTTGGTTATGTTGGTACACATGTCTGTTATATATGTTGGCAATAGCAACCATTTTGGATTGTCAGTTTGTTTTTGACAGATAAAAAGGTTAGTCGTGTTTTGGTGTGCTCTTCGATTTTTTACTAACCGAAAAAATGGATCAAAGAAACTGTATTCAGTTTTGTGTAAAAAATTAAATTAAATGCGCAAGGACATTTGAAATGTTGACTGTGGCCTTTGGCGAGTCTACTATGAGCATAACACAAGTTCAATTGTGGTATAACCGGTTTAAGGAAGGCCGAGAAGATGTCAATGACGATGTTCACCGATGAAAACATTGACGCAGTGAAGAAAATGATTTTGGATAATCGTCGAATCACTATCAGAGAGGTTGCTGATGATGTTGGCATATCGTTCGGCTCATGCCAAGCAATTTTTACGGATGTTTTAGGCATGAAACGTGCGGCAGCGAAAATTTTTCCAAAATTGCTAAATTTTGAGCAAAAACAATGTCGCTTGTGCGTAAGTTTTTGGCCAAAAACAAAACCGTTATCATGCCTCAACCACCGTATTCACCGGACTTCGCCCCCGCTGACTTTTTCCTCTTCCCAAAACTGAAGACACCGATGAAAGGAAAGCGTTTTGTTACGATTGAGGAGATAAAAGAAAAATCGAAACAGGAGCTGTTGGCGATACCAAAAATCGCGTTTCAGAAGTGTTTCGAGGACTGGAAAAAAAACGCTGGCATAAGTGTATTATATCTGAGGGGGATTACTTTGAAGGGGACAAGATAGTTGTTGATGAATAAATAAATACTTTTTGAAAAAATACTAATTTAAAATAACGGTTATTTTTTTATCATACCTCGTACATTTATCTTATGTGCTTATATGTCTAGTTTTAAGCCCTCATTTCCTACCTCACATAGAAAGCACAAACAAGCCTTTAGTCTGTACATAGTGGAGGGCCTAGGCCGAGCTTTTCGCATCCACTCATGTTGTGCGTGTTATACATATTCATACATATTTATTGCCTAATCCGAACGGCGAAGTGAAAAGCTTTTCATAGCAATTTTTACTCTTGCCCAGATTTGCCATTGCCTGCCAAGAAGTGGTGCCATGTAGAAAAATTATTTTTTCTACTTTTTCATTTTGCCTCTGCCCAGATTCGAACCCCGGACACTCTGCGTAGCAGTCCCACGCACTACCACTACGCCACAGCGACCACTTACATAGTTAAATATGCAAAAAAGTAGGCAGAGAAAACTATAACTTCTACATCTGGCTATATTTTCTACGAACTTTATTTCCTTAACACATTCTCCGGCATACCTACTACCTTTTTGATTACAATAATTTCCACTCACTTTTACAACTATTTTGTATGTAATACAAATTCGTATTTACTGCCATTCACTATCTACTACTAATTTCATTTCCTTGCGTTTTTGTGGTTTTATCTGTTGTCAAAGCGTTGCTATTTCTTTCATTTTGGGTATGTGTACATACACACACAAATGCACATAGTTATGCAAGTGTGAGACAGTGTGTGTGTGTGTGTGTGTTTGTGTGTGTCCTGTTTTACATATGGTACATACATACACGCATATATAAAAATATATCCTTAAGTATTCTTGCTACATCCGCACCTGATGTTTTACTCTTTCAATGTGCAAACACACACACACACACACACACACACACACACACACACACACACACACACACACACACACACACACACACACACACACACACACACATTCATTCAAACTTTTGTCGACTATCCTTTTGTTGACATGGTTGCATTTTCAGCATTGTACATGTGTGCACACATTTTACGCATTGGTTAGTGCGGTTTTCAACGAGGGCGTGAGGGAACAGAAAACAGCGAGGTGAAGAGAAACATAGATGCTAGTGAATTTCTTTGTCAAATCGTCGCTACTTGATATAAACTTCTATTAAATATTTCAGTTTCTAGTTTCTCCCTCTCAGCGTGTTCACTAATTGTTGAAATAGTTTAGTTTAACCACAAAATGTTGGAAGGTCTTTCTACTTCTTCTTTTTTTTCTTCTTTTCGTTTCGGTCTTAATTGTTTTTAAAGAAATATTGGGATACTTTAAATTACTTGGAAAACATTTTTGGAGTGAGTGACCCATTTTTTAATGTACGTAATGAAAAATTCATTGTGGCCATTTGGAACTTTTAGCTTTTGTTGTTATATAAAAAATGCAATTACTAAGAAAGAAAGCATCTGCAACATAGCTGAAACTATCAATATCAAATATTTACAAAATTTATTTTTAATTGTGTTAATGGATTGCCAACGTTGTATTGAGTGTGCCAAGGAAAGTCAGTTATGTAAGTGTATTTGAGTATTGTCTTTTTGCTCTTATATCCTATGGCTTTTCAATTATAAATTGTTTTTGTTTCAAAAGTGGGTGATTTTTGTTGTATTTATTTTTTTTTTTTGAGTTGTTAACGTATGCATTTGCTATGCACTGCTGGGCTGCCAAACTTGAATGTCACGGTCATTGTTGCAGTTGCTGTTGCTACTTTATGAATCAACTTGAAGTTTTAGTTTTTCCTTTATTTTATTTATTTTTTTGTATTTCGAAAAATGACTCGTATCCATATAAGTAGTAAGTAGTTGTAAATTTGAATAAGATATCAGAAGCTCTTAAGCTATTTCTTTTTAAAAATTACTTGAGTGGCTTGCCAGTGGCTCTACTGGCGACTTTCATTGTAGGTATTTCAAATTGGAATATATAGAAAATAGAATACAAGTTTAACTGGCAGCAAAACTGCTCTCTAGCAGCAAATTTGTTGAAGCTCCCATACTTTTTTTTCGAAATTCTGAAAACTTTTAGGTTGATTGTAAGTATTATATAACCGAATAAACTTGATACTTAAGTAGTAGCTCATTTCTAACTTTACTTTTATATAGAAGCTTGCCCTCTTGTGGCATTTAGTTGAAGCTTTGAATCAGATTTCTATGCTTGAAGTTCAGCTTGAATGCAAGTTATGCATCAATTAGAAATCTACACAAGGTACCCAGTTTTTAGTCCACTTAATTTAAAGACCAACTCATTTGAACGCATCTTCAAATTAAAATCTTTAAATCTACATACAAGTGGAATTTATCTGAAGTTCTTGGATTTTGAATTGAAAATATTTTTAAAACTTCTCACATACAAATTTTTTTTCTCAAATTTCATATATTCCTACTTCCTACTATTTTACTAAACCAAACAGTTCCAATCCATAAGTAAGCCACAAATGTAGAACGACCGATTAACCAGAAAAAGCGATTTTCTTTCCGTTCCAATTCCTTTGTAAAGGAACACCAAAGCAACAAAAAAATGAATGAAAAATCATACCACAGAAACAAACCACAATGCTACAAATTTACTGAAAAGATAAATCCTTCCAACAGAGAGATTTGCACAGACTGTGAATACAAGGAACAACAATAAAACACGTGTACACTTGTTACAAAGTGTAAAAAGTGTAGCTGGAGGAAAACAAGAAGATACCAAGTTGCAAAGGAGGGAGTGGTGGAGGGAGTAGGGAGTGAGGGAGGGAGGGAGGTTTAGAAAACTCGATACTCATTTTTATGCGCAAATAGAAAAATGCGGGCTGCTATCACTATCATACATACCTATCCTGTTTGAATGTTGTTGGTTGGCTGGCTGGCTGATTGTGTGAATCCTTATAGGAAGATTAAAGCTGCCAAAGACTACATTCGAAACTGTAACAACAACAAAGACTATCTACTTCAACATACGAGAACAACACAACAAATTCTGCTACTTTATACTGCAGTATTACTCTATGAACAACGATATTTCTTCATTTTTGTTCTAGTTACACACACACACACACTCACACACCAACACAAACATACATTTGCGTCCACATGCAGGCATGTGTAATGTGTGCTTGTGTGCTATTTTCCTTTACCAACAACGTACTAATGGCCATTTGAAAACTATTATACCCATGAGAATCATTGAATCTATATCAGAGGCAATAAAACTATGCAAAGGCACACAAACACACACATAGATAATCCAATCTAAAGTGCAGTCTGTGTACTCATAGGCATAAAAGCTACCAACAATAATAGAACCAAAAAAATAAAAAACAAGTGAAAAAAGTGGAAAAGAAAAGCAATACAACCTTGCTACAACATCTACCATCTAATGTTTCCGAAGAGATTTGGCTATACTTTATACGAAAGCCGAAGGAATACATCTGTGTGTGTGTGTGTATATAATGTCAAAGAGTTGGAAAATCATTTATGAATGAGTGAGAGTGTGCATTGAAGCAATACAACTATAGAAAATCCTTATTTTTGCTTCTGCTGCAGAGGGAGAAGTAAAGGGGGCAAATATCCCAACATAAAAACCAAGTATCAACTTTCATTAAGCCCCACGAAACGAAAAACATGAGATGAGGAGGGGTGATGGGGGGAGGGGGGGTGGGGGGAAGAGTAGTCGGTACTTACTAGTTAGTAGTTGGTCGTAGAAACTACGATTTTGTATGTCTGCATACCTTTACCCAAAAACAAAACCAAACAATGTTGTACACTCAACTTAACTTATTCGCTTGTGAAACACTGAAATAGCCTTTTCAATTTTTCAAATTCTCCCAGATACTTAATATAATTTTTTTTAATGCTTTTTTGTCAACAAACTGGGTATTGCATAATACCTTTAGCCGTAGCCGTTGTTGCGTATTGTTAACACTGAGCATCGCAACAATAGGAAAAGTACGTAAAGTAGTGCAGAAAAAAGAGCTCAAAAATTTCAATTTCAAGCAGTTGCATCTAAATTTCATTTTGAGTGGCAACTACAAAATTGAATCAACTAACTTCCTCGTTACCTTTCCTCTGTTTTTTTTTATCATTCTGCATATATCTTTCTGAAAGAGTTGGGTCGAGTTATCTACTTAGATCAGTTAAATGTAGGTAGAAACTTGATCAAATAATAAGACAAATAAGAAAACATTTTATATGGTAGAGACTAACGGTATGGCCCGCTCTCTTAGTAGTTCTTGGCTGATGAGAGAGCGGGTCGTAATTGAATGTTTCTATTTTACGCAAAGATTTTAGTTAAAAACTGGATTCCATCAGATTTCCCGTATGGCCCACTTTAGTAATATAGAGTAATCATTGAGTGAGAGAAAGAGCAGGTCGCATTGATAGAAACCCCATATAATTTAATTCCTTATACGAAATATCACTTACAGATAATGTCATTGTTGTTTGTTGTCTAAAACACTGGATTTTTTTAACGGATTTTCTGGATTTACTTAGATTTTATGTATACCCCGCTCTCTCACTGATTTCCTTTGACATAGTGAATAGCAATCAAATGCCTTACTTTTACTTACTTTACTTTTAATGGCGCAACACCCCTTGGAGGGCTTAGGTCGAGCTTGTCGCATCCACTCATGTTGTGCGTGTTATATTTGTACATGAATGGAAGGGACCTACAGTTTAATGCCGAATCCGAACGGCGAAATGTCCGAATTTTTACTCTTGTAGGTTCGTCATTGACTGCCAAGAGCTGGTGCCGTGTAGAAAAAATATTTTTTCTACTCTTTTTTTTTTTGCCTGTGCCGAGATTCGAACCCCGGAGACGCTCTATCACTACGCCACAGTGATCAAATGCATTAAGATTACGAAATAGGCATGTTTACTCAACATTCTATACTTACTAAACCCTTTTCTATACTTTAAACTTAAAAACAAAAGGAAAGAGCTCCCCATCAGCTTGATTTTGTTTATGGCACTGCTCAAAGTTAAGTCAAAGTAATCCCAATACTACTAAATGAACAAAAAAATAAGTACTAAAATTGTTTAAAATTCTGCCCCTTACAACAAATTTGAAGAAATTCTACAGAAATAAAAATCAAAATGTTAAAAAAAAAATGACAATAAGGCACAGAATGAACCAAAAAAATTTTTAAATTTTAATTCCATATATTTTACCTAAATCTCAAAAATTTCTGTTTTAAAACAAAAAAGATTAATCATCTCTACATTGCTTTTTCTCTGCAAGTTTCACTCAAGCAATATATTTATGTAACTTAATTAAACATAACATAAAAAAAAATTTCGCAAATAATAATATTTCTCCACTTGATTTATTTTTAAAATTATCTTCCTGGTTCTTTTCATTTTCTACACGTTTTCTACTCTCCCATGTAGATAATAAGAAATACACACATGTACTCAACACTTCTTACTCCTCTCTCTTTTCTATCCTTACCATACACATTGTGCCACTAGTAAATTATACTTTTACTGCTAGCTTCTTTTTTGTTTTTGTTT
Organism: Palloptera scutellata; assembly: GCA_958295655.1. Lineage (NCBI taxonomy): Eukaryota > Metazoa > Arthropoda > Insecta > Diptera > Pallopteridae > Palloptera > Palloptera scutellata. The sequence continues at coordinate 92,660,940 of OY282450.1, forward strand.
ACTTACTACTTTGTCTTAGAAAACAATTGCTTAATTGAATAGAGAAACAAACGAGAGAGATGTAAAAAAATGAAGTTACAAAATGAAAATGAAAACATTTTACTAAATGGAAAAGTGCAATGCTTTTCATTCTGCAATGAGTCACTACACGGAAGGGATAAGGTTATTAACTTTACTGTATGTAGCTAGAAAAATAAATTTTGTTAGGTACTGATCTTGGATCTGGGGAATAGTCTGGGCATTGCATCAGGTGACGCATAAGAATACCGAATGTTACAAGATTGATAAAGTTTCTGCGGAAAGTAGAAAACGTTAAAGAACAATGTCGCAGTTTATAAATATCAAATTCCCGTATTAATCCGATTAATGACGACGTATACATAAGTGAACTACAATAATCGAAGTATCAATTTACACTCTCTGATTTATGTAGAGTGTAAAGAAGTCATTATTGCTGGAGCAAAACAGTTTCTAAACTTAAATTAGGAAATTTACAACAATGCCAACCCAATTAAGATTAGAAAGCAAATGTGTTTGTGTTGGAGTGATATTGAAGTTATTAGAAAAGAAAATTTTTGTTTCAAAATTCTTTCGTTTTTGCAGCTATTTAGCTACTTTGCATAGTACAAGTATATGTAGAATGTATGCAGACAGTTTTGTTGCTGTTGTGACAATATTGCAGAAATCAGTCACATGCACACTCACAAGTATGTACAGTACTTTCAAGTGGCTGTGTGTATGTGCGAATGTGCGAATGTGTGTGTGCATTTGACAATAATTGAATTTTACCATTTAGTAAACCATCAGAGAGAGAATCTCACACATTCTTCAAATATTTAGACATTTTCAAATTGCTTTGGTTTGAATTACTCTACTTTTGTTTTTTCAAGAATATTAATTGAATCAATTGAAATCATTGACTTGCGATAATTTTCTTATCAACAATTGGATAAGTAAATCAGTAACTTTTAATCTATGATTTTAAAAATACTTAAATTGAAGTGAGCACTTAATTAATCAAATTGTTTGTTTTTGTAATTCTTAATTCTAGATGATTTAATTGCAGCTTGATAATCTTTAAATGATTTAAGTGTTAGAAAAGGGATTTAAAATATTTCTGTCACAAACTGTTGTTATTCTCCGAACCCCAAGGGAGGAGAAACAAAATCATGGGCTCAGAATACACACACAACTGCTTCTTTTTATAGCGGAGGGCCGGGGGCTGAATTCTAAAGCCCATCTCCACAATATTTTTTTTTTTAAAGTTAAGTTTTTTCGAGGCTTCATTTGAGGATTCATTGGGGAAATATTTTGACGTGGTGGGTTCCAAGCCCGACGCACAGCCATTCATTCAAGGCCAGGGAGAAGCCCGCCGCACACATTAGTTAACTCACTGACGGTTGTCAGATCGCTATCCAGGGGACGCCACGAGAAGGCTGTGCATCGACTAGAAACGTAGAAGCGCACCTGCGACTGTCACGAACAATGTGGACAAAACTGTTTTGAATGTTGACAAAATACTACAAAAAGGGAAAAAACTTTGGAAATTGTTTTTCAAGTGGACAAAATTTCTTGAAATTAGGCAAAATTCTTTGAAAATGGACAAACATTTTTTAAAATTGACAAAACTCTCTGAAAGTTGATAAAAACCTTTGAAAATGGACAAAATTAAAATAAAACTTTGAAAATTTACATAATTCCTTGAACGTGGACAAAATTCTTTGAAAGTAGATAGTAAATTCTTTGGAAAAGGACAAAATCCTTTGAAATTAAGGAAAACATTTTGAAAAAATGGAGAAAGCTCTTTGAAAGTTGGCAAAACCCTTTGAAAATGGATAAAATTAAAATAAAACTTTGAAAATTTACATAATTCCTTGAACGTGGACAAAATTCTTTGAAAGTAGATAGTAAATTCTTTGGAAAAAGACAAAATCCTTTGAAATTAAGGAAAACATTTTGAAGAAATGTAGAAAGCTCTTTGAAAGTTGGCAAAAATTTGAAAATGGACAAAATTAAAATAAAACTTTGAAAATTTACATAATTCCTTGAACGTGGACAAAATTCTTTGAAAGTAGATAGTAGATTCTTTGGAAAAGGACAAAATCCTTTGAAATAAAGGAAAACATTTTGAAAAAATGGAGAAAGCACTTGAGGAATAGACAAAATATTTTAAAAATTAAACTAATTTTTTGAAAATGGTAAAATTTGGTTTGAAAGTGGACAAAATACATTGAAATGGCAAAAATCTTTGAAAATGGATCTTTATCTTTTATCTCAATCGGTGTCCTGTGTGATTGCATTCCCTCTCCAATCTTCCTCCCACCTATCAATCTTCCTTCCATTCAACACAATGCTCTGCATTCATATGGGTACACCCTGTGTGCTGAAATAGAAAGTGCATTGGAAATGTGCAAAATTCCGCGAATTTGAGCAAAATCTTTGAAAATTTATAATACTTTTTGAAAATGGCAACAATGTTTTGGAAAAAAGCGGTCTAAACCCTTTAAAAATGTACAACTTTTCTTTTAAATGAGCAAACCTTTTTGATGAAAGAAAACATTATTTGAAAAGGGGTAAAAAAAACCTTTTTAAAAAGGATAAAGCTCTTTGAAAGTGGACTAAATCATTTGAAAAAGGACAAAACTCTTTGAAAAAGAGCAAAACTCTTTGAAAGTGAACAATCAAATTTCAAAACGGATAAAATTCTTTGAATATGGACAATATTTCACATGGATGAAAAAATTTTTAATTGGACCAAATGATTGGAAAGTGGATGGTGGTCGGTGTGGTGTAGTGGTAGTGCGTTGGACTGCTACGCAGAGTGTCCGGGGTTCGAATCTCGGCACATGCAAAACCAAAAAGTAGAAAAGATAATTTTTCTCTTGGCAGGCAATGGCAAACCTACAAGAGTAAAAATTGCTATGAAAAGCTTTTCACTTCGCCGTTCGGATTCGGCATTAAACTGTAGGTCCCTTCCATTCCATTCATGTACAAATATAACACGCACAACATGAGTGGATGCGAAAAGCTCGGCCTAGGACCTCCATGGGTTGTTGTGCCATTAAAAGTAAAATAAGTAAAGATTGGAAAGTGGACAAAAGTCCTTGAAAATTAACAAAATTCCTTGCGTTTGGACAAAACGTTTTAAAAGTACAAAATATTAAAAAAAAAAACATATACATAATCCCTGGAAACTGCACGTAACCCCCCTTTGAAAATAGGCAAAACTATTTAAAAGTGGACAAAAACATCGGGATAAAAAAAAAAAAATTTTTAAAAGGACTACGCTTGTTGAAGATGCAGAAAATACCTGAGAATGGATAAAAAAAACTCTTTTAGAGTGTACAAAACTTTTAGAAAATGGACGCCATTCTATTCAGTTCCGTTTCAGTAAGAAAACTACATATAATTCTAATCTCGGCTCCCACAAATTCTCCTTAAGTACTTAGGCCGCTACAAACCAGTTAATGGTGTTGTATTTTCGATGATTTGCTATGCTAATAAATTTTCACTTTTTTGTTTTTGCTGCTTCTACAAAATATTATGCATTATTTTCTTTGCCACAAATCATTCTTTGGAAAACTTTTGCATTTATTAGTCGTACACATAGTCTATTCATTGTATACAATCAGCTTAAAAGCACAAAAGTTACCAACTCACTTGTTACGTTAGCAACTTCGTTTTAATGCTTATTCATTCATGAAATGAAAATGGTAGAAAAGTAAAAAAATGTAAAAACAAATGCTGTAAAGTTTGTAAAAATACCACAATTAGGCTTCTTCTCAATACTTTTTTCATATTTTTTTTGCGGTCATGCTTTTGTTGCTCTTTTTTGTTGTTGCTGCTGCTGGGTTCCCTCTACCGTTTTTTTTTTTTTTTCTATAGAAATTTTTACACCCACTATATTTTGGTTGCTACTTTGCGCTTCAATTGCCGCATAAAAGTTGAACACACTTATGGTATTTAAACAAATACAATGGCAACACTCACTGAAAAATTCACTGTTAGCACACAGGCACACATACACATGATAGCATAGGAGCAGGCATCAACACATTGGCACACACACACACACACACACACACACACACACACACATATGCAGATGCATTTACATGCACACGCTCGAGCCTGAACATCCTTTTTGGATTAACAAAATTTTGAGCATCTGCATTTGATGCCATCTCCCCAATCTATCTCTTTCTTTCTCTTTCTCTCTTGCTCTCTTTCTCTCTCTTACCTATATTCACATGAGTGTGTGCTATGGCAACATGTCGATGCAACGTTATAAAAAAATGGAAATGTAATGGTACAATGACAGCAGCTGCTGCTGTTGCTCTGCTGAAAGTGTTGCTGGCATTTTGCCATTTTGAGTGATGCGCAAAACGGAAATTTTTGTTCGTAGTTTTTTCTAGATTTCTTATTTTAATTTTTGTTTTTTCCAAAGAAACTTGAGCGAGAGTTGTTCGGCATTGAAATTTAAGATGAAATTGCTTGATTGAACAAAAAGCAAAATGAATGAATGAATGAGTGCATGAGTGTTCATATGAATTGAATTTGGTAGTGGATGTGCTCGTATGTGCGTGCGTGTATGTGTTTGTTACTGTTACAAACCAAATAATAAATAAATATTTTTTTCTCCACATATGTCAAATTCAGCATTTAAATCCCTAAATGTAAGTATTCCGAATGTGCTTCGTCTACTCGAACTTCGCTCTCTGAATTCCATACGCTGCTTTTAGTTGCTACTCTTTGATGCTGCCGGTATTACATTTGGTCTCATAAATATTTATTTCATATGCAAGCATACACGCAAATATATTCTTGTGTTTTTATATTTTTCATATGTGTATATGCTGCAGTCAGTTTCGCTTACAAGAAGAAAATTAAATTATGTTTTTCGCGGAAAAAATATAAACAAATACCATATATTCCACTCACACACAGACACATGCGCATAATTTATAAAGAACTGAATTTAGTTCAAACGAAAGAGTACGAAAAAATATGATTTGTTTATGAGAGAGATTTTCAATTGAAAAAATGTCTTTAAACTTTTGGAGCTTTTTCCTTTTTATGTTTTAAAGCATACAATTCAATTTCAATTCCCAGAGTGTTTTTGAAATGTCTTTTCTAAATGTGAGAGCAAACATTTATTATTAAAATTCAATCCCACTTTGCACTGTAAACATACTAATGCAAAAAAAAAATAGATACAGTTTCTGATATAAGTTTTGATGGCACAATGAAATGACTAAACACTTCAATCAGATTCAAAACTGATAAAAATGTATCTACTATACCGATAATATCGACCGAATCCAGTATACATATTCCATTCATATACAAATATAACACGCACGACATGAGTGGATGCGAAAAGCTTGGCTTTTGGCGCAACATGCGGTCATAGTCGACACTGATAAACTGAAGTTCATTGTGGTAAAGGCATAACACTTGCCACAATGGCTGCCTATCTCTTTATCGGTGTCCTGTGTGATTGCATTCCCTCTCTCATTCTCCCTCCTTCTTCCTCCCAGCTATTAATCTTCCTTTCATTCAACACAATGGAGTACACCCTGTGTGTTGAATGTATCAATAAAAAAAATACCGACTTTTATTAACGAATATTCTTTGAAGCACATCAACTAATTTTCTTAAAGCAATTCTTCAGGTTTTTGAGGCAATTGAGTTTAAGACAATTGTAGACATTAGAGTGGTCGGCGCGACATAGTTGCTAGTGTGCTGATTGGCTATGCAGCAGGGTGCCCAAGTTCGAACACTGGCCGGCATAGTAAAAAAATATAAATAGGAAACATAAAAATTTTTCTATACGGCACAATTTCTTGGCAGGCGGTGATGAATGCTGATGAAGTCAATTTCGAATCCATGTATCATAGTTGATGTCAGATTAAATTAAATCAAGCCAAATGAAATCAAGGCAGATGAAACCAAGTGAAATTAAATCCAGAAAGCTGGAATCAATTCTGGTGAATTCAAAGCAAATGAAGTGAAATTTAGGTGAGATGTAATCAAGTCAGTTCAACCGAGTCAGATGAAATCAAGTCAGATGAAATCAATTCAAATAAAATCAAGTCAGATGAAATCAATTCAAATAAAATAAAGTCAGATGAAATCAAGTCAGATGAAATCAAGTCAGATGATATCAAGTCAGATTAAATCAAGTCAGATGAAATCAAATCAGATGAAATGAAGTCAGATGAAATCAAGCCAGATGAAACCAAGAAATATGAATTGAGACATACTTATAACATCAAGTCAAATGAAATCAATTCAGATGAATCAAGTCAAATGAAATCAATTCCGATCAAATCCAGACAGATGAAATCAAATCAGATGAAATCAAGTCAGATGAAATCAAGTCAGATTAAATCAAGTCAGATGAAACCAAGAAATATGAGTTGTGACATATTTATAACATCAAGTCAAATGAAATCAATTCAGATGAATCAAGTCAAATGAAATCAATTCCGATCAAATCCAGACAGATGCAATCAAATCAGATGAAACTAAGCCAAACGATGTTAATTCAGATAAAATAAGTTAAGTCAGATGTTATCACGTCAGATCAATCAAATCAGATAAAATCAAATATGACGAAATCAAGTCAAATGCAATCAAATCAGATGGAAGGATGTTCAAATGAATTTAAATGAAAGCAAGTTAAAATAAATCAAGCCAGATGGAACTAAGTCAGACAAAATTAAGTCAAATCAAGTTAGATTGTATCAAGTCAAATGAATCAATGCAGATAAAACAAATTCTAGTGAACCCAAATCAGATTCACCTAATCAAATCAATCGAACTAAGTCAGATGAAATGGAAGTCAGACAAAACCTAACCGATGAATTGAGAGCAGATTAAAGTCATATGACATCACGCTAATGAAATGAAGCTCAGTGAAAGGTGAATTCAGAAAAATGAATTCAAGATAAATGAAGTCAATTCAAATGATCAATTGTAGGCCGATGAAGTCAAATCAAATGAGGTCAAGTCAAGTCAGGATATGTGAAGTCAAGACAAATTAAGTTAAATGAATGAAACTAAGAATGAAGTCAAAGTGGATAGATTTACTTAGATTAAATTAGATGAAGTTAAGTCAAATTAATTTGAATCAAATTAAGTCAACCCATATTAAATTTAATAAGGTGAAATAAGACCACCAGCGAAAGCCAAGTCGAATGATTCCCAGTGAAGTGTGGACCCAAATAGAAGAATAAATTAATGAATCGAAGAGAGTTTTGGGGATAAACCTCCACTATTCGTTTCTTCCACAACTAAAATACTATTGAAGGGAAAATGTTCTTGAAATAGCCTGCTCCCCTTTCTCATCCTCTGGAACCGATACCGATAGTAACTGACCGGCAAGTTGTCACTATCATAAACTTTACCTAATCACAAACTTTATCAGGTATTCTAATTCACTAGCTATGAGACTCAATTTTTTATGTCACTCTCGATGCATTCTAAGCTCTTTAAAAATCGTTTAACCAAATTTGTTTTCCTAATTCAAACTTAAAGTGTCGAATGCTGCAATATTATTTTCTCATTTTGCTTCATTGGTTCTCTCTTTTCTCTCTGCGTTCTTTTAATCAGTTTTTCCGCAAGCCTTCCAGCTTTTACGTCTACTTAGCTACTTAGCATATTTTGCACTGAAAGTTTAAACTATATTTGTATGGGTGTCTGCCTATGTGTGTGTTTCCAAGGAAGATATGTCAAAACGTAATATTTTCACACACACACACATATTTATATTCCTTGACAAGAATATCAGAATCGATTTTCATTGCATCCTTTTTGGTTTCCATTTTTTACTTGCCAAATATAAAACTCAATTGACAAAAGAAACTATTTCTTATTTTATTTTATGTTTATTTATTTTTTCTCCCGTTTCCTTTGTTTTTGTATTTTTTTTTATATATGTACATATGTATTTGTAAAAGAGTGTCACATTTATTGTGAAAAACAAAAGCAAATAATCAAAAGTCGATCGTAAAATTTTATGAGCCAAACACTCAAAACAAAACAGAAAGCAATAAGGACAATACCAACACCACCAATACCGAAAAAGATAAAAGATGTAAAATAGCAAAGGAATTTATAAACTCAACTGATAGTAGGAAAAAAAAGAGAGAAAGGATTCCCGACTACATAAGTATCTCTTCTCCTTAATTCTGCTAACGCTAGCATGAACTTTTTGTTCAGAATAAATAAATAAAAAAAAAGTAAAGTGTTTACGATTCAAAAAAGAGCACAACTCAACAATTTCTTCGATTTGTTTGGCTAATAATGAAGACTTTACAGCAATAAAAAAAAGAGTTAAAAAACAACGAAAGAACAGGAATGCTGCTGAATAGAAATGCAAAAGTATACGATAAAATTAAGTAAATCACAAATGCAAATTAGAAGAAATCTTTTATACGATTAAAGAGCAATCAATACGAAAACGTGTCGTTTAAAATACAAACGACAAAATGCAGTAAACAAATACGAAAACAAAGGGAAATAAAGAAAAGTAAAGAAGAAGCTCATTGTATTCATTTTAGGTGTATGAATGAGGGTATTCTAGAAAGAGTTAGTGAGAGAGGGAGAGAGAGAGAGAAAGAAAGAAACAGTCGGTTATTCCCAGTAAGAACCTTTCGGTTAATGTCATCAAGTTTGAAGAAATTATACATATATGAAAATAAAATTGATTAAATTCAGTCGAACTATAGTCAGATCCAACCAAGTTGGGCGAAACCAAGTCAGACGAAACCAATTCAGACGAAAATAAGTCAGACGACACCAAGCCAAATGAACAGAAGTCGAATGAAAGCAAGTCAGATGAAACCAAGTCGAATGAAACCAGCAAGCAAGATTAAATCAAGTTCGATGAAACAAGTCAAGTTAAACCAAGTCAGATGAATCAAAAACTAAGTAGAATGAATCAGATGAATCCATCTAACAAAACCAAGTAAGATGAAGGCAAAATCAGAAAAAACCAAGTCAGACGAAACTAAGTCAAATGACACCAAGCTTGACGAAATCAAGTCGAATGAAACCAATCAGATAAAACTAAGTAAGATTAAACCAAGTCAGATTAAACCAAGTCAGATTAAACCAAGTAAGTTGAATCGAAAACTAGAATGAATCATTTAAATCGAAACTGAGTCAGAGGAATCCATCTAAAAATAAAACAAATCAGAGTAAACTAAGTCAACCTAAGCCAGGTTAGATAAATCGATTCAGACAAAACCAAGCCAAATGAAATAGAGTCAGAAAACTACAAGTCAGACGAAACCAAGTCAAACGAAAATAAGTCAGACGAGACTAAGCCAAACGAAACTAAGTCGAATAAAAGCAAGCCAGACAAAACCAAGTCAGAGGAAACAAATCCAACAAAAAAAAAAAAACAAATCATACAAATCAGACCAAATCTGATGAATCCAAATCAGGAAAAAACCAATTCAGACAAAACTAAGTCAAACGAGACTACTTAACTCAAACCAAACCTAGCCAGATTATAATAAGTCTAATGAATACATGCGCTGTTGCTCCATTAAAAGGAGAAAGAAAGAATGAATCGAAATAAAAAAAGAAGTCAAATATCAAAACCAAATCATATTAAAATCAGACAAAGTCAAAGTGGATAAAGCCAAATTGAATGATGTTAAGTCAAACCAAATGGAAAGTCTAGTCTGATGATAACAAGGTAAAATAAGATGATTCAAAACACATAAATTAGATCCAATCAAATAAGGTTTTACTGACTCAGAACTTGTACTTTGTACCATATCTACAAACTATACATACTCGTATATAAAATAGAAGGACGAATTTTTTGCTCCAAGAATTTTTGAATCGATCTTTTTAAATAAATGAATAAATATAAAATAATATTAATTTCGTTGATGACATATCAACAGAAATGTCACTAGCAGAACATTTGTATTAGAAAAACCCCGAAAGCTATTAATTATTTTCAAGTCTCATGCTCACTTTCGAGTTCATTTCCTAGCGGATATTTTCATATGACAATTTGCCAATGAAGGTGTACACAAAGGCACGTATTTTTTATTTGTGAGTGCGTATGAATGCTAAATCATTTTCAATGTAAGCATTTACAAAGATGCATTCGAGAATAGAAGAAAATCCTATTAAATTCTAATGTGTACACACAAATAGATTCCTATATAGGTAGATATTTATGTGTGTTACTAGATACATGATTGCATGACTCAGTGTGTGTGTGTGTGTGTGCGCATCGTCTCTTTTTTAGTCATCTCAATAATGCGAAAATCGAATAATCTTATGCTACGCAAACAACAAATGCTATTGTTTTAAGTAAAATGAACTACTTCCGAACTATGTACTATCAACTAAGTTGAGCCAAAGATACAAACGCATGTCTGTGGTACATGTGTGTGTGTTTATTTGTGTTTGTGTGTATGCGTCTACGTGATGACATTGCCGAAATTAAAATTTACTTCGCACGTGCAAACTTTATGTCAATCGAGAAACGATAAAATTTCGTAGAGAGAAAATGCTTAAAAAAGCTTTTCTAGCAATCAAACATTCAAATAATCTTGGCGTTAGTGTTCACTGAAATCTCATAGGATTCAATTGTGCTTTTAAAAAGTATGCTCCTCTGTCTTTCTAACAATATTATTTTGGAAAACGAATTCCTTTCACTTTTACTCTCTCTATTTGACATTTTCAAGAATACATTGTCAAAAAAGTTGCAACAGTTCTTAGTTGCCACTATTCTACGTACGTAGTTAACACGTTGTCAAAATATATTCTAAAAACTTATTCAGAAATGTCAAAGGAAAACCATGAGCAGTGAAAGAGACAAGCATGAAATGAAAAATGAAAACTTGACATTTGAAAATTGAATTTTATTCTATGTGCAGATTTTTGCATACTACCAACAATTCAACAAATCAAATCAAACTTATAATTGAATTCAACCAAAAATAAAAATTTTTTAATTCAAAGGGTTTTTTTGGATTTATTCTGCAATATTAGCTTGACTATTTTCTTAAATAATTCTAAGATAATCTTTGGATATAAATTTAAGTAGATGAATATGTTTGCATGAACATAGAATTATGTAGAAAAAACTAAATTTTTAGGGGCAAAAGTGTATAAAAACTGAAGTAAGTACTTGATGAATAATTGATGAATTTATCACGTGAAGTCATATCAGATGAAGCTAAAATAAATCAAGTGATTTCACACGTAGAGTCATCATATTAAGTCAAATCATTCTAGGCTTCACCTAACTTGATTTCATCGACCTTGATTTAATCTAACCTGAGCTTTACCTCTTTTATCTTAAATTCATTTGAATTGGTGTCACCTTTCTTCATTGAATGGTGGTCGCTGTGGTGTAGTGGTAGTGCGTTGGACTGCGACGCAGAGTGTCCGGGGTTCGAATCTCGGCACATGCAAAATCAAAAAGTAGAAAAGATAATTTTTCTACCCGGCACCACCTCTTGGCAGGCAATGGCAAACCTACAAAACCTTTCACTTCGCCGTTCGGATTCGGCATTAAACTGTAGGTCCCTTCCATTCCATTCATGTACAAATATAACACGAACAACATGAGTGGATGCGAAAAGCTCGGCCTAGGCCCTCCATGGGTTGTTGCGCCATTAAAAGTAAAGTAAAGTTAAAGTTGCTTCATTGAATATGACTACGTTTCACTTAATTTGACTAAATATGAGCATTTTGACATCACGTGACTTGATTTCATCTGACTGGATTTCGATGGACTGGACTTGCTCGACTTCATGTGACGTGATTTCACTTGACTTGATTTTACCTGACTCGATTTCTTCTGGTTTAATATCACTTGGTTTCATTTGACTTGTACAATTCGACTTCATCTGATTCGATTTCGTCTGACTAGATTTAATCTCACTTGATTTCATTTGACTTAATTTCATTTGACTTGATTTCATCTGACTTGATTTCACTAGACTCCATTTCTTCATATTTGATTTAATATCTCTTGTATTCATTTGACTTGTACAATCTGACTTCATTTCATCTGGGTCGATTTCTTTTGATTTGATTTACACTCACTTCATTTGATTTGACTTGATTTGAATTCATCAGAATCAATTACTACCGACTTGATTCATTTGACTTGATCATCTGGCTCAATTTCACCTGACTCGAATTTTTCTGATTTGACTAGATTTCTAGATTTCATTTGACTTAATTAACCTGACTTGATTTCATCAGACTCGATATCAGCTGACTCTTTATCTTCATCTGACTTAATTTCAACTGACTTGATTCATCTGGCTCAATTTCATTTGACTAAAATTTTTATGTTTTCATGATTTATGATTTAATCTGACTTGATTTCATTTGACTTGATTTTACCTGACTCAATTTAACCTCACTTGATTTCATTTGACTTAATTTCATTTGACTTGATTTCATCTGACTTGATTTCATCTGAATTGATTTCACCTGACTTCATTTCTTCTGATTAGATTTAATATCTCTTGGTTTCATTTGACTTGTACAATCTGACTTCATTTCTTCTGATTAGATTTAATATATCTTTGTTTCATTTGACTTGTACAATCTGACTTCATTTCATTTGATTCGTTTTTATTTTATTTGATTTAAGCTCTCTTGATTTCATTTGACTTGATTTAAATTCATCAGAATCAATTACTACCGACTTGATTCATTTCACTTGATCATCTGGCTCAATTTCAACTGACTCGAATTTTACTGACTTGATTTAATCTGACTTGATATCATCTGACATAATTTCATCTGACTGAATTAATCAAGCTCAATTTTATCTGACTAAATTTTTTATGATTTAATCTGACTTGATTTCATTTGACTTGATTTCACGCGTGAGGTTGGGTGTTCGACTTAACCAGCAGGCCAAGAGGGGAAGGCCTGCTGGTTGATTCTCATAAACTTCTTATATTTCTACCCATACGAAGTGAATGAGAATTATAAGAAAGTGTGCAAGTACACCTCTTGGCAGGCGGACTACTCGAGACTAGAGCCAAAACTACCAAGTGATACGAAACTGTCATCGATCTTGGGCATGACTCATTTTACTTGACCTTATTAACAAATTGCAAATATTTCTTAAACACTATCCATTTCTCGAAAAGCTCACCTGCAAATTTACATTCTGGTATCATTTCATCGCTGTGATCTTTGCAATCGGAATCGCCATCGCAAATGAAACGAATTGGAATGCAAGCGCCATCGCCGCATTGAAATTGTTTCTCTTCGCATTTGTTGAGTAAGTTTTGAGCTAAAAAAAGAGAAGAACATATTTACAAAAATTAATTTTTCATGCAAGAAACCAGAAAACGCATTGAATTAAAGTTAAAATAAATGATACACGCATAAGGTTAAAGAAAAATAACAGGGAATAACTCTACTAAAGCAAAACATACAGAAAATGAGAGAAATAATGCCGGCGGCATTTAATTCTCATTAAACATTTTTCCAAATAAACTTTTTTAATTTAAAGCATAAAAATAAGATCAACTTGCAAAAACTTAAATTTCAATTTACTAAAAAAAAAAAAAATAAACACTAGAAAATGAGGAAAAATCTGCACGATTGTATAAAACACTTAAGAAAAACCACTCCAAAAAAATAGGAAGAAGAAGAAGAACCAATTCCAAGTACACAACAACATCAAATGTGAAAACGGTAACACATTTTAAAAAACCAACTTACAATTTAAACTTGCTGCAACAACAATAACAACAAACCAACCAACAATTTTCCTCAAATTTGAAAAGTTTGAAAAGTCAGAAGGAGAAACAAAATAATAGTAATGGTACATAGTAGTGGGTATGTGGAACCAGAAGGTAGTAAATAGTAGTAGCAGTAGTAGTAGTAGTAGTAGTAGTAGTAGTAGTAGCAGTAGTAGCAGTAGTTTATATGTATGTAGTATAGTAAAAGTTGTAGGTAACTTTCATGTAACGATACACAAAATGTACAACTTGTCCACACTGTTTACAAGATTTTCACATCAATTGACACAATGAAGTCTTCGTAACTGCTTTTATATGCCAATTTCCCATTCTGCTTCCGAACCCGCCCCGCCCCACCCCTCCCTGTGCTCCAAACTGAAACTGTCAAGTAAAATTTCAATTTGTACTCTGCCGTAGAAACAAACAGAGAAAGAATGTGAGAGACTACGAACTAAAAGAAATATTTACAAAAACATTTACCATTTTGCTACATTTTATATTTTGAGAATAAAAAAAATATATTAGTGCAAAGTAGAAATGCCAATAAAAATATTTTTCATTTTCGGCTACATAAAATTTTATGCTGATATTTTCCATGGCAATATAATGGAGGTGCCCTAATTTTATGTTGGATTTCTTGTGTTGTCAATAAAAGTCTTAATAAAAGTCTTAATAAAAGTCTTAAAGCGCCAATTTAGGTCAGGATTTTAAGTGATAGTTTTTTCGTCTGAATCGCACAATCGGGAGGTGGTAGGTTTGAGTTGGTACTTATTTATGTTGTATCCTTTGCTTTCTTCTCGTCACTGCACACAATCAGCACACACGAGCTAGTGCCACATAGGAACTTTCTCAACTAAGCGAAGGTACCAACCTTCTCTATCTCTTTTACACAAACCCTTAATTAAGAAACTTCGATGATCCAGTCGATTAAATTAATATGCTGGTGCCTAGGCAGTTAATGATGGGTGGAAGCCACAATATATTCTAGGTCAGAAATGTTCTCCAGGGAAGCAGCAGGGATTGATCTGTAAGTATGAGTGGGGTAGGTATTGCGGAGACAGCGACTCTTGATGTTCTGGGCATGTCCATCCAATGTGATGTTCGTTGGAATAAACACTTTTTTGACGAGTCGAAAGAAGCAGCCAAGTGTCTCGGCTTTCTTAGGCGGTGTAAAAAATATTTTACTTCGACTGATCTCCGCATGATGTACACCACCTATATTCGTCCTAAATTGGAGTTTAATTCGCACCTATGGGCTGGAGTTTCACCAACGCAACTGGAACTCCTGGACCGTATCCAACATTGAGCGATAAAGTTAATAGGAGAGAGTAAAGTTGCCAGCTCTATTGACTCCTTGGAACATCGTCGAAACGTGGCTTGCGTCTCATTGTTCTACCGTTACTTTAACGTTAGATGTTCTTCTGAGATGCGGAAGCTGATGCCGCCAGTTCGTGTTTTCAACAGAACTACACGGTCAGCAAGCGGAACTCACGCCTTCCATGTAGATACGGTGTTCCAACGAAAACACTAAGCATTACAGAGAAAGTTTGTTCATCTGTCGTACCGCGCGTATTTGGAATAAGCTCCCAGCAACAATTTTTACCAATTATTATGACCCTTGCAAGTTTAAAGCAAACGTTCATCAACACTTCTCCCTTCTTTTTCCTCCCACCTATCAGCCTTCCTTCCAATCAACACAATGCTCTGCATTTATAGGGTAACCGGTAATGCCACCTCTGTATCGCTAGGTAAAACTTTCATCGAAAGTAAAACTTTTACTTTTAATGGCACAACAACCTATGGAGGACCTAGGCCGAGCTTTCCGCATCCACTCATGTTGTGCGTGTCATATTTTTACATGAATGGAAGGGACCTACAGTTTATTGCCGAATCCGAACGGCGAAGTAAAAAGCTTTTCATATGCAATTTTAACTCTTTTAGGTTTGCCATTGCCTGCCAAGAGGTGGTGGTTTTTCCACTTTTTGATTTTGCCTGAGCCGAGATTCGAACCCCAGACACTCTGCATAGCAGTGCAACGCACTACCACTACGCCACAGCGACCACTAGTAATGACATTAACCTACACCATTTATACAAGCGCCTACACCAAACTTTGATAGCAATTCTGAGTTGGCTGTAGACCTTTTATGAACGGTTTTGGACTTTTACAAAAGGTATCGAGCTCATAGTGAAGACTCCGATAGCAATTCTGAGTTGGCTGTAGACCTTTTATGAAAGGTTTTGGACTTTTACAAAAGGTATCGAGCTCATAGTGAAGACTCCGATAGCAATTCTGAGTTGGCTGTAGACCTTTTATGAAAGGTTTTGGACTTTTATGAAAGGTATCGAGCTCTTCGTGAAAACTCCGATAGCAATTCTGAGTTGGCTGTAAACCTTTTATGAACGGTTTAGGACTTTTATAAAAGGTATCGAGCTCTTAGTGAAGACATCAACATTAACCATTTGCAAATAACTTTACCAATTTTTAATTAAGAGATAAGAATTTCAATGTTATGTTGGGTTTTTAATAACCCAGATATGTACAATGGCTTATTTGTAGAACACTACATAAAGCTTTAATTTTGATTGAATCTATACTTTTTCAAAGGGGCTTCCTGCGTCGGGGTAAGTATAAAATTTATGAAATCACCTCATGATTTTGGGAGTTGAAAAGTATTTAGCTTGGGATCACTTAAATTTCAAGCTTGCGAGGTATCAACATTTAAAATTAAATTTTTTTCTACTGTACTCCTGAGTCTAAGGTGTTTAGAAGGTATTCACATAATAGCCATAATTTCATTAATTGGTCTACTACAAACGGTTCTTAGTTGGTATTTACTTTAACGTGGCACCACAAGCACATCCGGTTTGTGTCAAGGCTGACATTTGAACAGATTTTCAGGTATGAATGAATTTTATGAACTTTTTTAATAACTTCATTTCTTTTAAATTATTATACGCACAAAACTTATTTTAAAGAATTCTTGACTTTTAAGTATCCTGGTCTAACTCTTAATTGAACAAAAATTATCTAGTCTTGCGTTTTTGAGCAGTTGAGATAGTGTCAAGAATAATTGCCCGTAACAGCTTAAACCTCGAAGCATTTCCTAATGTCATGTGAGCAATTAAAAAGTTTTTTACCCGTGATTATGTGTTTGCAAGTCGTCAGCAGCTTAAATTCAGTTGAGTATAAGTTAATAGACTCAAATAAAATAAAATTGCGTAGTTTCGAGAAAGAAAGTGTAAAATCCGAGAAAAAGTAAAACTTACACATTTAATGTGTCAAAGCAGAAACGTAAAAAAAAAGAGATGTTTTTTATTTAATACGATAAGATTGTATTTCTGTGGTAATTTATTATAATAGTAATTTACAGACAAATTTTGTAAAAACCAGAAAATAAATTTTACACATTTTATGTGTGAAAAACTGAAAGAAATACGCAAATTTTTTAATTTTTATAAGATGAGATTATATGTTGAAGCTAAATACAGAAAGTTCCAGAACAGAAAATGTAAATACATTTGATATACATATGTAAAAGGTGTTTTTTTTTTAGAAGTGTGGTTTTCAATCTGGTGATACTTTTTTCGGAGTTGGTCTTTTTGACAGCTGTCACTTGATTTATGCTGTTTGGTTTGCCTTTTCATAATGAATAGACTTACGCCTGAACAACGTTTGCAAATCGTGCAAATTTATTATCAAAATAATGGTTCGGTTCGCGTGACGCATTTTGATCAGCGATGAAGCTCACTTTTGGTTAAATGGTACGTTAATAAGCAAAATTATCGTATCGCATTTGGAGTGATCATAATCCACAAGCAACTATCCATTGTTGAGACGCCATTATATCGTTACATCCTCAAAAAGTCACTGTTTGGTGTGCTCTATGGGCAGAAGGAATCATTGGTCCATATTTCTTCAAAGATGAAGCCGATCATAATGTTACACTCAATGGGGAACGGAGCCATGATTAATGACTTTTTCGTGCCTGAATTGTGAATTGGAGGATGTTGATGTTGATGTGGAGGACCTTTGGTTCCAAAAAGACCGCCGTCTACATGCCATACAGCCAACGAAACAGTCAATTTATTGAAGGAAACTTTTAGTGAGCGCATTATCTCGCATCGTAGGCCTGTGGCGTGGCCTCGAAGATCGTGCGATTTAACACCGCTGTACTATTTTTTGTGGGGTTATGTGGGGTGAAGTCGCTTGTCTACGCAGATAAGCCCAAGATGATTGACGCCTTGGAAGAGAATATTCGGCGCGTTATTACTGACACACGGCCCCAATTGCTGCAAAAAGTGATCGAAAATTGGGCCTCCCGGCTGGAATTTATTCGAAGAGGCAGCAGTGAGTGGCCACTCGCCCGAAATCGTTTCTAAAACATAATGGCAAATCCTTATCTTTATAATAAAGCTAAATTCTTGGCCATAACATTAGATTATATGCGATTTATTTCTTCTTGAAAACCACACTTCTAAAAAAAACACCCTGTACATACTTTCACAATCTGAACTTGCTAAAATCGGAAATAATTTTTCACATTAATCATACATAAGTTTATGAAATTTCCAAGAAATTTAAACATTTCTTACTCGTACGAATTTGAAAAACAGAATCAAAGAAAACTACAGCAATTCAATTTATTTGGAATAATTAAAAAATAAATATGTCTTACAGAAAATATTAAAGTAAATTGTAATAAATAAAAATGTTTTACATTTATAGGTAATAGCTTTGAATTGAATAATTTTTTTCTTACTTCTGCGAAGACTTAATTTAAAGACTTAAATTAATAAATATGTAAACCCCAACGAAAAGCTCGGCCTAGGCCCTCCATGGGCTGTTGTGCCATTAAAAGTAAGCAAAGTAAGTAAACCCCAACGTAATAATTTAATAATTCAAATACAGAGAATTGAAATGAGAATGCCAGCAGCCAACCAAGTTTATAAACACCAAGAAGCACACACACACACACATTTACAGCCCAGTAACCCAGTATAGAACTGAAGTGGAAGCTAAGAATAGATTAGTTTCAAAGTTAAAGAATTACATACTTCACTTCTTTTTTTACTTTGGAATCACTTTGAACTCAACTGACACTTCTTCTGAATGAAGCAAGAAGCGATTGGACATTAATTTATTTTAATACGTACCATAGACAATTGCATTTTATTTCTAAACTGGGTTCGACGCATAAGACATATTCAAATGCTAGGTTGCTTTCTTGCATTCACTGAACTTTGAGTTCAAAAAAATAAAAAAAAAGTGGCCTGATTGATTTCGTTTGCGCAATATACAAAAAATAGAGTGGCGTATATTGATATGATAATTTAGCAAACAAAAAAAAATTTTTAAAACCGTTTTAGTAATTAATTATGGAATTATAGAGCAAATTAACATAGAGCAATTTCCAATAGATTTATTTATTTTAGTAATAAAAAATTACATATTTATAATCATTATATATTACAATTTCAATTCAATTAAATTTAATTAATATTTAACAAATTTATTTACTTCAAGGTTTTCGTCAATTGAAATTTATTACAATAGAAAAATGTAAAACAAATAAAATAGAGAGAAAAAAAAAAATAAAATCATTTCAACAAATTATTACAAATTGAAAGTGAAATTTAAATTTAAATGTAAATAGTCGACGACAACGTTTTTGTTTATACTTCTATGTAACTACAATTTGCACATGCAGTATAATTGTAAAACACAACAATGAATAAAAAGAAAAAAAAAACAAATCCATAAATTTATAATTTGTAGTAGTATTTATGTGACTATGTGTGTACAACGACGTCATTGTGTTTTGAATTCTTTAGGCATTCAAAGTCGTGCTTTGTTGTATGCACAGTGAAACCTTTCCAAGTTGGACATCTTCAGATCATATCATATTCATCATATTCCTTTGAAAGCTGAACTGGTGACCAACTTGTTGGGGAATGAATTTACTTAGTTTTAGTTATGAAAATGGGTTATCTTAAGCAGTTTATCCCTTGAGCAGTCATTTAAATCTGGGTATGTATACTCGTATATCTATATCCAAATAGGCTGTTAATCGATTCAGCATTTTTCTTCTGCTTATCAATCTCGGTAGATTTAATCGATGTTCATACGGTGCAAGGTTCAAAAGAGGATTCCAATAGAAAAAACCCTAAGTGCAAAAATTAGAAATTGTTTTTATGAACCGACTCAATTTTACTTGTGTATCAATTATATTGAGGATTCCAGACAGGAGATGCATCCGATAATATTCCGAGTTGCATATTAAAAAATTGTGCCGAACTTTTATACATATAAACCTCTTGCCATAATCTTTGGCATCTTCTGTAATCACGCTTATGTGAGGTCTGGTTGTGGTCCATCAGGTTATTTCCCTGTTTGTTGCAAAGAATATTTTATTGTTCCTCTTCATAAAAATGGTATTAAATCTAATATCTCAAATGATAGGGGTATCGCAAAATTAAGTGTGATACCCAAGTTATTTGAATTATTTGTTTCTACCCAACTTATGCACTCTGTTGTAACATTGATCAACACATCGCAGCATAGGTTCCTTAAGGGGAGATCTACAACGACGAACATTTTAGAATTCACTACATGAGTAATGAATGGATTTATTAATAACCAACAAACTGATATTATACCTACTGGTTTTAGCAAAGCAATCATGACCTCCTTATTAAAAAACTTGGTTTGATTGGATCTCCGCCCTCTTGCTTTTAAGATGAATAGAGTCATATATCAGTAACAGAAAACCAAAGGTGATTTTCCGAAATGCCGTGTCAAAAAGCATTGCTGTTACTTCCGGAATTCCTCAAGGGAGCCACCTGGAACCTTTATTATTTCTTCTTCTTATCAATGATATACTTTACTTACTTTACTTTTAATGGCACAACAGCCCATGGAGGGCCTAGGCCGAGCTTTTCCATCCACTCATGTTGTGCGAGTTATATTTGTACATGAATGGAAGGAACCTACAGATTAATGCCGAATCCGAACGGCGAAGTGAAAAGCTTTTCATAGCAATTTTTACTCTTGTAGGTTTGCCATTGCCTGCGAAGAGGTGGTGCCGTGTAGAAAAATTCTTTTTTCTACTTTTTGTCTTTGCCTGTGCCGAGATACGAACCCCGGACACTCTGCGCAGCAGTCCAACGCACTACCACTACACCACAGCGACCACGCTTATCAATGATTTGCCATCTGTTATTCGAAATTGCAAAATTGTAATTGCTACTCAATCTGAATAAATGTAAGTTTATGACATATAAGACAAGGAGACAACCTATGTCTGCTAAATATTCTTTACACGATCAGACTCTCGAGACAAGTATTGATATTTGTTGATTTGGGTGTGACAATGGACTCCAAATTAAGTTTCAACTTACATATCAACTCGTGTGTGAACAAAGCTAAAAGTTCTTTAGGATTTGTTAAGCGCTGGTCACAGGAGTTTAACGACCCTTAAACAACAAAAACACTATTCACTTCACTTGTTAGACCCATCCTTGAGTATGCATCTCCTGTCTGGAATCCTCAATATAATTGATACACAAGTAAAATTGAGTCGGTTCATAAAAACAATTTCTAATTTTTGCACTTAGGGTTTTTTCTATTGGAATCCTCTTTTGAACCTTGCACCGTATGAACATCGATTAAATCTACCGAGATTGATAAGCAGAAGAAAAATGCTGAATCGATTAACAGCCTATTTGGATATACATATATACATACTCATTAAATATTTTCGTGTAAAGCGGTTGCGTCGGTCACCGATCCATGCATTATGCGAATGCGCCCTTCGGTCATAATGGACGGGAGGAGGGTCCGTTGGGAATCGTTCGTTAAAAGACTTTCAATATATAAATAAGCAGTGCCTAACCATAAAGATTTTACTGTACTGTCGTCAAAAAAGAGGAAAATTTTTGAATTAATTTACAGCAATTGCCAACGTTGTCATTTGTGAATTTTTAGTTTTTGTACATAGAAATAGCAACCCTTTTTGTATAGCATGCAGCGTGGCATAAATAAAATGGATAAAAAGGAAACGAATTTTTGAAAATGTAAATATAACATAAAAAGAAAGTACGACTAGTAGGGAAATGGCAAATGGTACATACCAACATACAAAAATAAATACAAAAGAAGGTGAGCCAAAAGTATAAAATGAGGGTAATTTTTGTTAAGTGGTAGTAAGTAGTAGAAAGAAGAAATATGAAAGATTTCCTTTTAAAAAAAGGTAAAAGCGTAGTACGAGTATGCAGTGGCGTAGCCAGGGGGGCGGGGGGCGGTCCGCCCCGGGTGTCAACATTTTTCGGGTGACACCCGCAATGTCCAAGAAGCGGAAAAAATATTATAATTACCTAAGTAGGTGTGAATGTCTAAAATTATACTTTCATTTGTTTTCATTTGTTTTTTGCACGATGTGTTGGAAGAAGTGGATGCTACACAAAAATATTTGCAAACTCCAGGACTATGTAACTGTCGATAAAGTAAAAGCGAAATCGAATGCCCTAATTCTCTTTTTACAAGAAAAGCGAGAATGTTTAGTGGAAGGTGCATTTAAGAAGGCTAGTATTATTTGCTCAAAGCTCGGAATAAGCATCAACCGGCTCATAAGGTGTAAGAAAAGAATGCCGGATGACACGGAACGATATATTGGTTTAACTGCTAAAGAAGAAAACAAAAGGACGATCCTTGAATGCATCGATCGTTTCTCGACAGAATTAAAGTCTCGAACCATGGCATTCAATGATATAGCCGATATCTTTCAAATTGTGAAAACAAATGACTTGCTGTTTCGCACGGATGAAGAACTGAATATCAATGCAAAAAAATGGCGTCGCACTACAACGAAGTTGTAGAAGAAGAAATTTAAGGTAGAAGTACAAAGACTTCGTATACAAATTAAGGCAGCAAACATTGAATTTAAAGTCGCAAGTAAATGGACTACGCTTTATATGCTAACTTTTATTGTAGAATGGGACTTTATAGAATATGTTTCAAACGTATCTTAGGCTCTTCAATTGTTCTTAACAGTTTGTGTCTCTGTGGCTTCATGTGAAAAAAGTTTTTCAAAGTTAAATCTAATTAAATCATATCTTCATATCTTCAAATCATCCAAGATCTTTACGAAGAACATGCTGTAAATAAAAATTTCCTTTATTGGTCTCATACTCGTAGAGGATTTAACTATTTTGTGACTTGAATTAAGTACGTATTAATTTAAGTTCACTCATCTTTATGAATTCCTGTATTATCTACTTACTTTCTTTTTTCAAAAGAAGAGGGGGAGGGGTATTATAGGGTGACTTCATTTAGGTCCGCCCCGGGTGTCACCCGACCAGGCTACGCCACTGCGAGTATGTAACAGTAGTAATAAGTAAGTATTAGCAGCAGGAACAATTATTTTAAGTAGCATGACAATAATAATAATAATATTCGTATAGTATAAAATATGTAAATGTAGAGAAAACCGAAATCTTTTCATTGTGTTAAAAAGTAAAGGACATTTTATGCAAATGTAAAAATTTGTTACCAGTTTCTTTGAATACAAATTTAAATATGTACTAATTTTAAGTAGATTCTACTCAAAAACTACCATTCAACTTTGGTGTAAATAACTTTCTTTAATATAAAAGAGATTGGTGGTGAATCTTATGCGTTTATATAAAGGGTGATTTTTATAAGTACGAGTTTAGTGGGAAAAGCTCGGCCTAGGCCCTCCATGGGCGGTTGTGCCATTAAAAGTAAGTAAAGTAAGAAAAAATTTTTATTTGGATCGATAAATTAATTCCTGCCTTTTACTTTTTAAAGATAATTTCACTTAAATATTGTCCGGGGCTACGCTTCAAGTGGTCCATTCTGAAGGTCCAATTTTGGCACATTTTTCACACATTTCGGCCGGAATCTCACCACTCACAAATGACGCGTTCAATGTTAGCTTCCAGAGCAGCAATCGTGTTTGGCTGGTCCCTATAGACAAGAGACTTAACATAGCTCCACAAAAAATAGTCTAACGGGGTCAAATCACACGATCTTGGTGGCCAATTGACTGCACCAAAACGTGAGATTAACTGCTCACCAAATTCGCCTCTCAATTGATTCATGGTTTCGCGTGCAGTGTGGCATGTGACATCGCCATGTTGGAATCACATGTCGGCCGAGTCCAATTCTTGAATTTTCGACAAAAAAGCGTGTTATCATCGAACGGTGCCTTTCTCCATTGACCGTAACGTTGCGGCCTTCCTCGTCTTTGAAGAACTACGGCCCAATGATGCCGCCTTCTCATAAACCGCACCAAACAATGCATTTTTCGGGATGCATTGGTAGCTGCTGAATGGCTCTGGCTAATCTTCACTCCAAATAGGGCAATTCTACTTATTCACGAATCCATTGAGCCAAAAATTAATATCGTCGCTGAAGACAATTTTGCAATAAAACACATTTTTCACAGAGCATGAATATTGATAATAAATTTCAATAAGTTGCAAATATTGTTCAGGCGTAAGTCTATTCATTATGAAATGGCAAACCAAACTGACCATAAATCAAGTGACAGCTGTCAAAAAGGCCAACTCCGAAAGAAGTATTGCCAGATTGAAAACCACACTTCCAGAAAAAACACCCTTTATAGACACACTCTATAGAATTTTATTATAATTATGTAATATTGCATTTCTATGCTAAATATTGTAATTTCCAGAAAGAAAGTGTAAAAACCCATAAGTAAATATAGTAATTTAAAGATGATGTAAAATGTAGAAAAGAAATTGTACACATTTTAAGTGTGAAAAACTGAAACAAAGAAAAGTTTACAAGAAGTTTACAAAATTCAATTATGTATTAAAGAAAATAATTGTAGTAATTTCTAAAAAAAATTGTAAAAAGACCAACAGATAAAAATTTTGAGTTAGTTTTTTTTTCCAAGTCAACCTGCAGTGGATACCCTATGAATGCAAAATCCTACCCAAAAACAGGAGGTTAATGTGGGATTTGGAAACTCGCATTTGAAATAACAGACAACATTGCATTTTATGCTCATTAAAATCAACTCTAGTCGTGAGACCCCACTCAGAGATTGATTGGAGATCAATATTGAGTAATTTGTTCAAAGCATTACTTCACTCTCAATCTCCAAAAAGTTAGGGAATATGAATGGTAAATGGTATTGCCATCTGCAAGTTTTTATTATTTTTATTATTGATTTTTTTAAGCCTAACTAAGCCTAAGTAAGAAAAGGCGAAGTAAGAGAAATTTACGCATTTGATGAGAGAAAAAAATTGGTAATGTGAGAATTCATATAGTTCGCAACATAATAGACATATTATATATGCGAGGGTAGAGAAATAAGTACCCGTGTGTGAAGACAGATGGCGTTGCTGAGGGAAGTTGGCATTACCGTCGTGTACTGCCATCAGTCACACGATACCACACTAAATTTCAAACTGATTCATAGGTTAGTTTTTATTTGGCAGCTATTAGTATCACATGTGTTTGGTGTTTCGCGATCAAATGGAAAAAGAACAATCGATCCGTAATTTGCTTTTAATTTTTGGATTGAAAAACATGCGAAGAATTAAAAGCGAAGTTGGATGCTGACTATGGGGACCCTTCACCATCTATGACAACCGTAAGATATTGGTTCAACGGGGTCGTACATCTGTTTTTGATGAGGAGCGCCCAGGCCGCCCGGCAGACGTGGTTACCGAGGAAATCGTTGAGAAAAGGTTCGCGACATGATTCTCACTGATCGCCGAACGAACGTGCGCAAAGTAGCAGAGGCCGTAGGAGTGTCGTACGGAACGATAATCAATATTTTACATGATAGGTTAAGCATGAGAAAGGTGTCGGCCCGTTGGGTGCAGCGATTGCTTACGGTGGACAACGAGCGGATACGGAATTGTCGCGGCCAAATTGCATGAATTGAACTACGAATTGCTGCCGCACCCACCGTACTCGCCCGACTTGGTTCCCTGCGGCTTCTTTCCGTTTCCCAACATGAAAACGTGGCTCGGGGGAAAAAAATTCAGCTCAAACGAGGAGGTTATCGTCGAGACAGAAGCGTATTTTGAAGAGTTTGACAAATCGTATTTTTTGGAGGTGTTATAGAAATGGCAGAAACGTTGGGAAAAGTGTAATGTACTAAAAGAAGATTAGGTTAAAATAGAAAGAAAAACAAATTTCTGAAAAACTTGCCTCTTTATTCCTAACACGGATACTTATTGATCTACCCTCGTACATATACATACATACAGAGCCATAAGGTTTTTTTTCGACTATATATGTACTTTGCAACATAACTCACCTACTATACATATGCATACAGAGATATAAGGTTTTTTCGAGCTATTATAAAATTCAAAATGTGAAAGAATAAACAATTTCTCAAAAATATTCCATAAAATTCTATATAAGAATACACATTTTCCCCAAAAAATATTTTAAGAAAGAATGATCTCACATTCCATTGACGAAGAAGGCACTACATAATTTCATATGACTTCTTCTATCGTTTTTTTTTTTTTAAATTATCTACATGTTTAAATTTCTGCAACTAAATGCCATCTCGCATACACAAAGACAGTTTGCCACACAAGTAATTCGCCAACTTTCTTAATAAATAAAAACAAAAATAAGAGACAAAAATGCAAAAAAAAAAAAAAAAAAAGGGCAGCACAAAACAATGTTTTTATCCTCAGCATTTTACTTCCGGTCTGTCGCCGGTTACACAGTGAAGCTAAACTGTCAATGTCTCCCCACTGCTGTTGCCACTTTGGCAATATAACTGGCATACATATCTGCAACTGTCACGTAGGTATGTGTGACTGTGTCTATGATTGTATGTCTGTAACCCTTTTCTGTTGTTGTCCTATTCTTCTATGCTTCTACGTCGGCCGTTTCGCCCTGCTGGGTATTTATCATGCATGCGTCAACTTGACATTGACAAAAGTTGACAACGATTAACGTTAGCGTTAGCGTTGGCAACTCGAGTCTCTGGTTGAGACAACTTTATGAAGGACATGAATTGAACACAAAGTCAGCCACCGAACACGCACAGACCCACCCACTCGCATACATAAACTTTTTACGCATTTAATGTGTAGCTTTTTTGTAAATTTTACAAATTGCCCAGCTTTTCAGCATTTGAATGGAATATTTCTTGAGGGATTCAAATTTTCTGCTGTAGGAGTGTGTGTGGATGTGTTTGCTAATTTATCTGTCTGCTTCTGTTGCATAGTGACTTCTTGCCTTGCTTTAGCTATTCCCTTGAACATTTTCCAACATTTGCATTGCATGCAGCTTTTGGCAACTCAAACATTTTTCTTTTAAATTATTTCCGGTTAAATTTTGCTAGTTTACATCTATGCACACACATATGTATTAATGGTTTTATCAATGTGTTAATATCTCTCTTTCGGCACATTTTTGAGGTCGAACATTAATGATCCATATATGTGTAATATGCGAGTCCCTCGTGTCTCGTTTGCGCAAACAGTGAGAGAAAGAGAGATGTTTTATCTTTCATTAAAAAAGGATTAAAGTGTTTACTTAGATTCATGTTCCTCATTATTGTCATCATGCATGCGAGTACAACAAGTTTTCTGTAGTAATATGAAAGTATCTTTTAATGTAACTTTTTACATAGTAGTAGTTTTAACCCATTTAAGTACATATGGCATATATGAGTATTTATGTATGTACATAGTATGTATTTAAATGAAGATTAAAGGTTTTAGTTTTCAACATATTTGTTGTTGCTTTAGTTGTTGGTTAATACGAAAATCTTTAATGTGGTTACAAAAGATGTAATTAAAAATAAGTAATACCAAAATTATCTTGTCTCTCTTGGCGACAGACGAAACCGAAACTTTTACGTTTTATGCTTCGTTAATTTCGATTAAAAGGATATCGCTTACTTTTTTCTAGAGTTTAAGTTTAAAGTATTGTAGTATGTATATTTCACTGCTGTAAACAGTTTAATTACTTCGAAGATGTGTAATGAAGAAACACAGCAAAAAGTTGTAAATTTGTAATCTTTTTCTTAAGAAAAAACAATCTGTTTTGTAAATACACACGTTCTCTCTTCTCTCAGAATTTAAGGAGAATGTGGAGGAGCTAAACTGAGTTGAACGAGCTTAAGAAGTTAAGGTAAGACAACTGAGGTGAGAATGCTCCGGTGAAAATGCTGCGGTGAGAATACTGTGGTGAGAATACTGCGGTGAGAATGCTGCGGTGAGAATACTGCGGTAAAAATGCTGCGGTGAAAATCATGCGGTAAGATTGCTAAGGTGAGTAGGCGGAGGAGAAGAGATTAAGCTGTGTGGGTTGGGGTTGCACGCTAAGGTGAAGAGGCTAAGATGAGTAAAATATGGACGAGATGAGGAAGCCAAAATTAGACTGCCAAGTTTATGGCGCCAAGGTGATGATGAGCCTAAGGTGATGATGAGCCTAAGGTGAGGAGTAGACAAAGGTGAGGTAAAGACCAAGTTGATGAGGAAAGTCATGCAGGTTAACAGAAGTTCAAAGTGATGAAGAAGGCCAATATGAGAAGGACATCCAATGCCAAAAGGCCGGGCCGAGATATAGAGACTAAGAAGGCCAGAGTGAGTAGGCAGAGGTGAGAAATCTAAGGTGAGTAAACAGAATTCAGGAGACCGTGGTTAAAAGCAAGAGTTAAGAAGGAAGAGTTAAGGACATCGAGGTGAATAGTAAATGAAGTGTAAAAGCCCATACAAAGCTAAGAAAACTAAAGTGTAGAGGTTGGAGTTTCCCCTCCTAACTTCGAGCTTCTTATCTTGAAGTGAGGCGGTCAAGATAAGAAGCCAGACATCTGTTGGCTAAGGTGGGGAAGAGTTGGTGTGGATGTCGTTGTGAGGAAGC
The DNA here is from genome assembly GCA_958295655.1 of Palloptera scutellata. Lineage (NCBI taxonomy): Eukaryota > Metazoa > Arthropoda > Insecta > Diptera > Pallopteridae > Palloptera > Palloptera scutellata. The sequence continues at coordinate 92,689,593 of OY282450.1, forward strand.
CAAGATTGGGAAAGGGGGCCTATGTGAGTAGGTCGATCAGGATGCGGAGGATGGAAGTCTAAGGTGAAGAGGCTATGAATCAAAAATAAATGAAAAGTGGTGAGGATATCTTGATCGACATAAGAAGGCTGAGGTCCGGATGCCGTAAAAATTACGTAAAAATACTAAGATGAAGTGGCTATGGCGAGTTCGCCAATATGAGAAATACGTGAAAAGAGGTGAGGAGGTCTAGGTAAAAATGCTGAAGTGGGAAAGCCGATGCCAGGAGGCTCATACGAACAGGCCAGAGGAAAAATGACGTGCTGATATTAAGATGTTCTCTTCTCACTTCACTGCGAAGTGGAGTGGTCTAAGTGAGGAGGAAGTGATAAGATAATCGCGTTCAGGAAAATATAATGAAGAAGCTGAATGAGGAGGCTGCAGCGAGGAACAGGCATGGAAATGCTGAGGAAATTAGGTGCAAAAGCCAGGGGTTCTAAAGCTTTCTACACCCACTATTCAAATTTTTGTGCCTTACACACTCTGTATACAGGGTATATCATTTTGATCGAACAACGATTTTCTTTAACCTTTTACTGAAATTAAGTTAACAAAATACGTTTTCCATTAATTAAAGTAACAAAAGAGATAAAGCAAAGACTTTTCCAAAAAAAAATAAAGTCAATTTTTTCCCAATAACTAATTTATTTATTTATTTCATACGCATCCGTAGCTTGTGTAAGTTTATTAAGCGAGAGATACATAGAAATAAAGACAGACAGAAAAAAAAATCACAGCAAATGAAAAAGAAAAAAGAAAAAGCCTAAAGCCAACCACTTGAATTGATATAAAATGAGCAACAATGGCAACAGTGGCATCTAAAGAGAGGAAAGAGAACCGAACAACAACATTATTAAGAAAAGATAGCTACATACTAGCAAGAACTTTCTATCTCATGCCCCTTAAGGAACATTAACACATTCTTATATTAGCGAGTGGTAGATTTTCGGGCTGTAGTGCACACACAAACACACACAAACACACACACACACATGAATGATAATCCCCATAGCTTTTCTCATGTTTGCTGTTTTATCCTAACATTTATGTGTTAATGTGGCTTTTGATAAATGATTGATTTGACCAAAACAAAAAGCCTACAGAAAATAACGAGATAAAAGCTGAAGGCACCAAAAACATTTCCACACACATACAAGAGTATAAAGCAATTAAATGATTAATCTGGTATAGAGCAAAGGATATAGAGGTAGAAAGTGCAAGATTATGTATGTTTGCGGAAAAATATGTAGAGAGAAAGGTTAGTTTCATCTTATCATTTAAAGCTTTAATATGTAACGGGTGTTTTTTTTAGAAGTGTGGTTTTCAAGAAAAAATAGAACGCATATAATTTTATGATATGGCCAAGAATTTAGCTTTATTATAAAGATAAGGATTTGCTCTTATGTTTTAAAAACGATTTCGTGCAAGGGGCCGCCGCGGCTCGTTCGAATAAATTCCAGCCGAGAGGCCCAATTTTCGATCACTTTTTGCAGCAATTGGGGCAGCAATTATTGTCAGTAATAACCCGCCGAATATTCTCTTCGAAGGCGTCAATAGTCTCGGGCTTACCTGCGTAGACAAGCTACTTCACATAACACCACAAAAAATAGTCCAGCGGTGTTTAATCGCACGATCTTGGAGGCCACGCCACAGGCCCACGACGTGAGATAATGCGGTCACCAAAAGTTTCCTTCAATAAATTGATTGTTTCGCTGGCTGTATGGCATGTAGACGGCGGTCTTGTTGGAACTAAAGGTCGTCCACATCAACATCAACATCCTCCAATTCAGGCACGAAAAAGTTATTAATCATGGCTCTATAGCGTTCCCCATTGAGTGTAACATTATGACCGGCTTCACCTTTGAAGAAATATGGACCAATGATTCCCTCTGCCCATAGAGCAAACCAAACAGTGACTTTTTGAGGATGTAACGATGTAACGGCGTCTCAACAATGGCTTGTGGATTGTGATCACTCCAAATGCGATAATTTTGCTTATAAACGTACCCATTCAACCAAAAGTGAGCTTCATCGCTGAACAAAATTTCCTTGTGAAAATCGGGATCGGTGGCCATCTCGTTTTGGACCCATTCACCGAACGTGCGACGCGCTTGAACGTCGTTCGGCTTCAATTATTGCACGAGTTGGATTTTGTAAGATCGCAAACCAAGATCCTTCCGCAAAATCTTCCATGAAGTGAATGGGCTCAGCTCGCATTTTAGCGCACGATGGCGTATGGACTCATTCGGGTCTTCTTCGATATTCTGCTCCACAGCAGCAAAAGAGTCTTCGGTGCGCACTGTACGGCGTCTCTGAGGATGCGTATTATCCACTAGAGTAAACGTGGTGCGAAACCGATCCATGGTTGCTCGAATTACCGACTCTGCTGGACGATTATGTCTACCGAAAATTGGATGCAGCGCGCGATGCGACGCGCGAACCGAATCATTATTTTGGTACTAAATTTGCACGATTTTCAAACGTCGTTCAGGAGTAAGTCTATTCATTATGAAATGGCAAACCAAACTGAGCATAAATCAAGTGACAGCTGTCAAAAAGACCAACTCCGAAAAAAGTACTGCCATATTGAAAACCACACTTCTAAAAAAAAACACCCTTTATGTAGTAAATATTTGCACAAGTGTGTGTGTGTGTGTGTGTGTATGTGTGTGTAAATCAATTAAATCAATTTTCAACATCATATCTCTGTTCTTTTTCTCCCTTCTTCTTTTACCACCACCACCACTACTACTACTACTACTACTACTACTACACATAACACATACATACAACAAACATTTTTCCATTTTCACAATTCCTTTTGTAATATGCTCACTTCCTGCCGCCATTTGTAATGTCATCTTTCAATTTCAAACTAACATTATAAACTTTGAGAGAATCTGAGGGAAAAAGGAGGAGGAAAAATAAACGAAACGAGACGGGCTCACATTTTTACTACATTTTATATGTAGCAGCTACTTGCCTGTTGTTTGCCTGCGCCTGGCTGTTCTTGATTTTCATATGAATTTCTACAGCTGTGTCAAAGGATATTGCCACTCACTCATACACACACACACAAACACACACAGACTTCATATGAAGCACCTACACACACATGTGTGCATAAATTTTTTTTGCTATTTGTCAGACATTCCGGTTCTTTTTAGTTTTCCATTTTTTTTCTCTTTTTTTAATACAACTTTAAATTTTTTGTTGCCTACTTACGGGCGCCTTTTCTTTGGTTGTAGGTTGTAGATGAAAAATCTATGTTGCCGTGCCACATTTGTGCAAATGTCCCTTTTTTCACGCCTCACTGCTTGACAAACATCATCGGTGTGTGAATATTTGTTTGCATTAAGGTTGTAAGTAGTCGTGGCAAGGCTAAGGTAATACCTTGGTGTTTGGGTTCCTTGACTGCGCCTCAAGCTTGTGGATGACATGTGATTCAATTTGTTTCGATTAGAAAATTTCCACACACATAAAAAATAAATGCGCAAGAAAAACTTTCTTCAATTTCTTTTCTTTTCATATCATTGCCGTCTCGTTTATTTTTGTCCTCGGTGTTTTTGTTTTTTTTTTTTTTTGAATGTTTTATTTGATTTATTTCCTCTTTTCGATTACAATTTTTCAATGGGATTTCCAAGGGTGATGGATTTATGGATGTCAAATGATGTGCGGATTACTTGGTCTATAAATTGGACACACACACACACACACACACGCACACACACACACACACGCACACACACACACACATGCTCGTGCACACAAAATACACATACATAAAAACGAAATGGCAGTTCAAAAGTGTTGCATTAATTTTAAGTGCAGACACATGGTTTCGGAATGTAGAAATGTGGGAAGGGAAGAGGCGAGCAAGAAATTTCAATTATTTTCATAATTTCGCACATTGGTGGAAAATTTAACATATCGTATTTCCATTTCCTTCATGAATGCTTTAAATTGTGCACATAAGCCAAATGAATGCGTATCGAAAAAACTTTAAGATTTCTGGAGAAAAAAATTTTTAAAGTTAGCGAAAGAAAAACTTAGATTTGTGTCAATATATTTTTCTGACTAACGTTGTTGGGCTGAAAGTTTTTCACGAAGACTTACAAGTTCTCAGGTACTACAACTTGTTAACTATGGAGGGTCGTAGAATGAATCATTTATGGCTTCATTCTATGAAAATTTTTTTTGGGATAGTTCAAATAATCTAATTCAGAATAGTGGCATTAAGATTTTAGAGTTTGTCAATATTTTTTTTTTTTTTTTGATTTATGATCACTGTCAAATTTGTTCCGTTTTCCTTTTAAAAATGGACTAATGTTTTTGGATTTCGTTTTGGTTTTCCTGAATTTGGTTCATAGCTTTAGTTTTGTCTATTTTTCATTATACTCGAATTATGTCCATTTTTCTTGAATTTTTATCCATTTTTTAAGTTTTGTTTTATTTTCAGAATTTCTGTAAATTTTCTGAAATTTTGTCCCTTTCTCTCAACTTGTTTGTTTTCTTGAATATTTTTTTCAGATTATCCATCAATGTTTTTATTTTTTTTAATTTATCCTAATTTTCTTGTATTTTCATATTTGAAATTTTGTCCATTTTTTTTTAACTTTTGCCTTCCCCTGTGATTTTTGATTATTTTCCTGAATATCCTCATTAAATTTATGAAGTATTAAAATTTAATTTTTTTTTTTTGTTGTTTAAGACTTTAGTCGATTATTTTTATTTTGTCCTATTTTCTTGAATTCTGTCCATATTTCAATCATTTTTTTACTTCTCTTAAAATTAAGTCCAATTTAGTTTGAAAGGTTTTATAAGATGTTTTAGCGAGTTTTTGATTTTTATTAATATTTTTCGAATTTCGTCTGTTTTTGGAGATTTGTCCATTTCCTAAAGTTTCCCCCGATTTTTCTTATTTATCCATTTTTGTTTCCTTTGATTCTTTCTCAACAATCAATAGATGAATTCTTATAAGCTCATAAGTTTGAAGTGTATAAAAAATATCAAAATTTTTATGAAATTTAAAAAGTTTATATAAGTTTATGTAAATCCCACTAATGTCTTTCAGTTCAATTATCCAATTTGCGTTCATTAAAATATTTTGTTTTTGTTTCTTATGTTTTTTTTGAATTTTTATGAATTTTTTGAATTCATTTTTAAAACGCAAAAGAAATTCTCTCAATAATAACTAATTTAATAATATTGCTTATGAAGTAAATCGAAAATTATTGTTGGTCTTTTTTGTGTTATTATTTATTTTTGATTTTTGATGTTTTTGTTTTTAATTGGCTCGCTTAAAATGCAAATTGCGTGCAATTCACACATCATCAACAGCAATAATAAACAAAACTAATATGCCTCACGTAGCACACAATTGGCAGCCGACAGCAGCAGCAAGCGACAACATTAAATTGTCATGACAATACCGACGACAACGACGATGACCGCCAATGCCCATGCCCGGCGCCCCTCCACCAAGCCATCCAAATACGTATGTACATCACCATGCCAACCATTCAATGCATGATTGTGTGACACTTTTGGCATGCTGCGTGTGTCCATGATTTACGAGCATGTAAGCAACAACATTGAACTAAAAGACAGACTACCACAGCAACAACATGAATAACAACAGCAACGCCAACGAAATATAAATCAAAGTAAAGGAATTTAATTTAATTTATTAAAAAATTTGATTCTGTTTTTTTTTTCTTATTTGAATGAAATTTACTATTTTTATAAATCAACAACACAATTTTCCTGACGCAAGTGCTGACGCCTGGTAAATTTCTATACACTAAATACATAAAATTGTAACCGAAAACTTTGAAATGGGCAAAAATGTATATAAAATTCCAGAAATGGACAAAACTCAATTAAATGGGGAATCAAAAAAATAGGACAAAAACGTGGCAATGAAAAGAATTTTGAAAAAATACAAAACTCAATCAGATGATAAACATTCGATTTTCTTGGTAAAAAAACAAAATAAAAATTTACCAAACTTCTACACACAAAACATGGACACAAGCAAATGATGGAATTCCAGAAATGGACAAACTAAATCGAACGATAAAAATCAATAAATAGACAAAATTCGAGAAACGTTTGAGAAACTCAGCACATTCCAAATATAAAATTTTATAAATGGCCAAATTCAAAAAATGGGAAAAACTCTAGAAATTGATAAAACTCAGAGGGCAAAATAGCAGCAATAAACAAAAATTAATCAAATGACAGAAATTCTGAAATGGTTCAAAATGAATCGATTAAAAATGAACCCTATACTAGAAATGTTCAAAGTTTTAGAAATAAACAATATGTAATTAAACGATGAATCTCAAAATATGGACAATATTCTACAAAATATGTATACAAACTTTAATCATAAGAGCAAAATTCAAAATTGGACCTAGAAATGGTCCAAATTAAGAAAATGGGCAAAATTCAGAAATGGCCGAAACTTAATAAATAGTCAAAATGAGAAAAACATCATAAAATAAATGGGCAGGCCTCAATCAAAAGAGAAAACTGGAAAAAATCGGAATAATCGGAATAATTCATGAAATATAAATACTCATAAAATAGGCACAATCAAAAACTAGAAGAAAACTTTAAACATAATCTCACATACGTTTTTTTCTCAATAACAAACAGGAAAATATTCACAACTTTGATATTTAAATATTTTAAAAAAAATTTTAGGAGAGAAATAATAAATTTACTAGAGAAAAACTACCTTACAACAAAGAGAAAGTGAAACGAAAATTGCATCAAAAAATTCTGCCCAACACAAAAAGGTTAGATCTCTCCCTCTCTCTCTCTCTCTCTTTCCCGCTCTTTCTCTGTCTCGGTCTCTTTCTGTCTCGGTTTCTCTCCCTCTCTCTCCCTCTCTCTCCCTCTCTCTCCCTCTCTCTCCCTCTCTCTCCCTCTCTCTCCCTCTCTCTGTCCCTCTCACTTTCTCTCTCCCTCTCTCTTTCTCTCCCGCTCTCTCTCTCTCTCCCTCTCTCTCTCTCCCTCTCTCTCTCTCTCCCTCTCTCTCTCTCTCTCCCTCTCTCTCTCTCTCTCCCTCTCTCTCTCTCTCTCCCTCTCTCTCTCTCTCTCCCCTCTCTCTCTCTCTCCCTCTCTCTCTCTCTCCCTCTCTCTCTCTCTCTCCCTCTCACTCTTTCTCTACCTCTTTCTCTCTCCCTCTCACTGCCTCTCTATAGAATTGAGAATAGGTTCGATGATTTTAAAAATTTTTTTTATTTCTAGTATCAAGTTTTCTGCAACTAAGCATTACTATTAGCTACAAGCTTGTGTTGCTTATTGTTACCATGTACATTTTTGTTTGGTTTTAATGAATTTCTCGTAATGAGACAGAAAACATTCAACACCTAAGCCCTCCATTTCTTCCCCTCAGATGCAGTAATTTCTGATCTAGGATTTCAACAAAACTCTTAAACTCTATAAACATGAAATTTAATAGTAAATATCCAACAACAAAAAATAAAATAATTTTCCCATGTCATTGAAATGTGGCATCAAATTATGGTTCTCATTAAACAGTGTCAACACATGTGTAAGTGTATGTGTATGTATGTGTGTGTGAGAGTGTGGTTTCCATGAATATATGTAATCAATCTATGATACTGATAAAATGACCCAGAAATTTATTGAAGCTAAGTTATTTTCATTTGTGTCTGTGCAATGAAGGAGATTATTAAATTTCATTAGATTACAAAAGTTACGACTAAAAAAAAATGATATGAACTTTACGAAATATAATTGCATTGATTAATTTGAACATCAAAATATTTTCTCATGGCATGCCAGCAGCTTAAACGTTAAATGAATGAATATCTTTGAGAATTTTACTGAAATACCATGACCCAGTAGAAACATGTGAAAGTAAATGTGAAATTAAAAGAATGTTCGAGTTAATGTAGTCCGAAGAAGAATTGGTCTTCCAATGCTAGAATTAAAGTGTCATCGTTTAAAGTATGTTTCTAGTGGGTATTCAGAATTATCTGAGAAAGTTGAAAAGGTAAACAATTTTTCAGGCCTTTCAAAGACTCGATGGAAAATTCTTAGAAGTAACTTATGGGTCTGAAAACTTTTGACCTGTGCTGAAAGTTTTTGTCATACAGGATTCCCGAAGTTCTACTTAATGATCCACTAGAAAATATTTCTTCTGAGTATTTTGGAACTCCGCTAATTTCCTCTAACACTAACACCGAAAGTGAATCTAGCTTCAATTGAAATAACATCGCTCTGATTAAGTTCCTACTTGGTCGCAAAAAGTATACACTTTCACTGTTTGCTCACTTCCACTGTCATTGGCAATTAAGCAGCGAGTAAGCGAATGAGCAAACGAACTTACGAGAACGGGTTCAATGAACACAATTGAATTGAATCAAATGAAAGTGATTCGATTTAATGTATGTATACGTGAGTGTGTGTGTGTGTGTGTGCCAGAGAGTTTGCGTGAGAAAGGATACAAAATGCATAAAAAAATCATTCAAATTGGCCAAGGCAATTCATACCGTACCACAGATTTTCTTAACCACATAAGTTCCCATCAGTGGAAAACGAGAAGTAGCAGGAAAAGACAACAAAGAGCTGGACGACTAGCTAGCAGCAAGCAATGCGAAAAAGTCAAATAAAAGGTCAAATCACTGTGACAATGAGAATGTGAATTCATGAAGCTGGACAGCAAAAACAATTTATCACAATAATCAATTTTAATTTCGCAGAAAAAACGAGTAAGCCTGAATGGAAAATACAAATGTAATAATTCTTCCAAAAAAAAAAAATAAATAAATAAATAAAGTATAATAAAGTATTTGTACATTAGAATTCATTTTTAATATATTTTATTTATTTTTTTTGCATCAATAAATATGGCAACATTTGTGAAAGGACACTGAAACTTACTATACGTGCAAGTATGTGTGAAAGGAAAAAAACTAAAATTTTGTAAATTTGAATTTAAATGCAAGAAGAGGGGAAAAGGTATTCGAAACCGTAATCAATAAAAAAAGAAATACACCGACATGTGTTCAACATGAGCAAACGCTCACACACACTTGGATACACACACATAGAAATATACATACTTATTTACTTGTTTATGTATAATGGGAAACATGAGAATTTATTAAACACTTTCAACAGCTTTTGCATGATTTTGGATTATTGCTGTTAGTAGAAAATAAAACACATTAAACAAAAACAGAATAAACTTAAGTGTTCAAGTTTGACATGATTGTAAAATATTTAAAATATTTCCATTTTCTTTACTTTCACCTCTATAAACTCTGCTACTTTGCTACTCTTCGCTCTCTGGTGTGCATACTTTTAAGTAGTATGTCAATGTGTTCTCTTTGGTGTGGGTGTGTGAGTATTTAAATGTATAAATGGATTTCTCTTGAAAAGTTCAAGGTTGTTACTACACACATAAACACACACCTCTCTACTCACTCACTCGATTCGCTAAATCTTCTCATCTATTTTTCTTCTCTTCCCTTCTTTGCTTTCCTAATCTCTTCTCTTATTTCATAATCTTACATTTTGATAAACTTATTTTCATTGACACAATTTTTGTTACTTTTTATATAAAAATAAATTTAACATTTTTTGATATGGACATTTTTTTTTTTTGTTTCTGAAGTTAAATCAAGTATTTCTTTTTTTCGCTTCATATTTATGAGATTCAAAGCATGCATTAAATAGCATTGATACTTTTTGAAATGTGTAACTTTTGTATCTTATTTAGAGATATTCCACATTTAAAATATTCTATTCTATCTCAATTTTACTCATTTTTATTATGCCATCTATTTGATAACGGTTTTGCCTTTGTTACAATTTGGGGATATCCTCGATTTCTTGAAAGTATTTCAAGCAATAGAATAGCAAAATATTCTTACTTTACTTTACTTTACTTTTAATGGCACAACAGCCCATGGAGGGCCTAGGCCGAGCTTTTCGCATCCACTCATGTTGTGCGTGTTATATTTGTACATGAATGGAAGGGCCCTACAGTTCATTGCCGAATTCGAACGGCGAGTGAAAAGCTTTTCATAGCAATTTTTACTCTTGTAGGTTCGCCATTGACTGCCAAGAGGTGGTGCCGTGTAGAAAAATTATTTTTTTCTACTTTATGATTTTGCCTGTGCCGAGATTCGAACCCCGGACACTCTGCGCAGCAGTCCAACGCATTACCACTACGCCACAGCGACCACTGTGGTATTCTACATACTAAATTTAGTAATTTGCAAACAATGTCAAAATAGCACATCACATAGTGACATTTACACATTTTATGTGTGAAAATGATTTCGATTGTATTGAAAAAGGAAACACACTGCATAGAAAAATACTTTATGAAGGCAGACGACTTCTGCTTGTTTTCTGTCAGGCACTCGCAAAACCCGTGCTCAAAATCAACACTGGTAAAGCAAAAGCAATCGAAGTCAACGTCACGAGCAAAACAACAACAACAACAACTGTCGATGGAGGCACTTTTACCCAGGGAACTGTAACATCTTCTGGGGAGATGACTTCTGGCGGAGGCTGTACTTCAGTTCATTTTTTACGCTGTGTTTGCTTTTCTCTTATTTACGAAAATTTTTTTTTTCAACTTTAATTTTGATCCGATTTTAATTCAGATTTTTTTGCTCAAAATTTGGTTTAGATTCTGGTCTAAATTTCGATCTGCTTTTTTATTTAAATTGTGTTCTGAATTTTGGGCTAAATTCAGGTCTAACCTAAATTTTGGTCTAAATTTTGTTGCGAATTGGGGTATGATTTCTGGTCCGAATTTTGTTCTGAATTGGGGTTTAGCCTTTGCTCAAAATTTGGTTTGGATTCTGGTCTAAATTTCGATCTGCTTTTTTATTAAAATTGTGTTCTGAATTTTGGGCTAAATTCATTTTTGAATTACTTACTTACTTACTTAACTTTTAATGGCACAACAGCCCATGAAGGGCCTAGGCCGAGCTTTTCGCATCCGCTCATGTTGTGCGTGTTATATTTGTACATGAATGGAAGGGACCTACAGTTTAATGCCAAATCCGAACGGCGAAGAGAAAAGCTTTTCATAGCAATTTTTACTCTTGTAGGTTTGCCATTGCCTACCAAGAGCCAAGAGGTGGTGCCGCGTAGCAGATTTAGTTTTTCTACTTTTTGATTTGGCCTGTGCCGAGATTTGAACCCCGGACATTCTGCGTAGCAGTCCAACGCACTACCACTACGCCACAGCGACCACAAATTTTTGAATTACTAACCTAAATTTTGGCCTAAATTTTAGTTCGAAATCTGATCATACTTTCGATAAAAATTTCAACCTACTTTTACTCTGCTTTTTAGCTTAAATATCGCTGGCTGACTTTGATTTGAATTTTAGTCTTTTATCTACCTATGGTAAATATCTCAATATGGCCTTTTTCGACGTATCAAACTACATTTTTATGATTGATTGCGTTCTGATTTTTAGTGAATTTTTATTTGACTTTAGATACTATCAGAATGCTAAAAATCAATATTTTATGCTGCCTTTTATAAAGCCAAAGAAAATTTTTATTTGTATTGCTTGCTTGCTTTTTAATATTGTAATTCGACCACTTAGTATAAAAAACTTAAAAACATATCGAAACAAATTATGTAACATAGTTTTAACGATAAGCTAAACATAATTCTTTTATTTATTTACATTTATTGTGAATTTCTTGTGCGCCGACTTTTTCCATAATTTTGCTTACGTGTTGAGAACTGAGAATGAGTGAAACTTTTAAGGAATTCTTCTAAGAAACCAAAAAATAAAAATGTTAAGCAAATATCATAAACAAAAGTAAATAAACGAAAATATCAGCTTACATAAAAAGGCAAAAATTATGCCATGAATAAAACATAAAAATCAAAAACTCTGATATAAACAAAAAAGTGACAGCTTTGTTATATCAAACATTTGAAAGTAAGTTGAAGACCAAAATTAATGTGATAACATAACTAAACATAATGTTTGGTTATCAAAATACTCTAAACAAAAACAAAGCTTCTCAAAATTATAAATAATTTCTGTTGATAAAAAAATTATAGCAATATTACCTACTGTTAAATTCAATTAATTAATGTTAATATTAATAACACATTAACGACTAAAAACTTATGACGTACATGAACAACTAATTACAAACTGCAACATAATCACAATTCAAAATAAATGTTTATTTTTATTTAACCAAATATCACCACTCAACTATTTATGGCATACTAGCGCATGATTCAATAGTTAAAAGCTCTCTCCCTCTCTCCCTCTCTCCCTCTCCCCCTCTCTCCCTCCCTCTCTCCCCCTCTCTCCACCTCTCTCCCTCCCTCTCACCCTCTCTCCCTCTCTCTCTGTCTCTCATCTCATACTACTAACTTCATTTACTCGTTCTTCGACAGTCTCTCACTATCTCTCACCGACAACTAGTAGGTAGAAATATGTTAAAACTCGCACCTATGCACAGATAACTGCTGTTTACACGATGATTTCGTCGTCATTTATAGATAAAGCGCCATATCCACGCATTTTGTTCTTTTCTTCTACCTTCCCTCCGAATTTCTTTTCTACTGATAAACCGAAAATAGTAATAACTAAAACAAAAAAAAACGCTAGCGTAACAATTATCTTTTTGATACTTTTTATCGTTCTATTTGTCTAGGGAAAACACAACTTGCACATGTTTTTCCTCATATTTTGCTTCGAAATTGAGAGGTAGCAGCGTCCAAGCGCTCCGGTACACACTAGCAAAACACAAAGTAGAACGATCATTATCGAAGTGAAATTAGAATAACAAAAATGTAGTCTCAATGTCGCACAAATATATCGTCTGTTTTTTGCAGATTCTGATAACGCCAGATTATCTACGAAACAATTATTATTGCTACCTATTTATAAAATATCTTATCCTATAATATCTAAGAGGTGGATTAAACATGAGCTCAGTTCAAAATTAGAAAATCAGAAACTTAAAACTTAATTCAAAATTCTAACCAACACTTAACTGAAAAGCGGTTAACAATTCGAACCAAATTTTAAACCGGCCTAAATTAAAACTTAAATCGCAAACAGACAAAATTTCTGTCTAATACTCAGAATAAAAACTGAGCAGAATTCAGACAAAAATTGAAACCAAATTGAGATCAAATGAAGCCCAAATTTTAGACCAGAATTACACATAAAATTTAAACAAAATTTTAGACCTACACTTAAATGAAAACCATATAAAATTAAGATTTAAAAGAAAATCCGATAAAAGTTTATATCAAAAGAGACTAAGATGCTGATCAATATTAAGTTTAAATAAGTCCAAACCAATATTTTGGCCATAACTGAAATAAAAGTCAATTGAACATATAGACCATTATTTGGAACAAAATTGTGATCTTGAGAAGGCTACAATTTAAACCCAAATTGGACGGTCATCTGTCTGTGGAAACCGGCCTAGCAGAGCTAAGTTTGTGCTTGCACTCTTTGGTCGCTGTTCTCAGAACTACTGTCGAGATGACCTAAAAAAGGAGCATTGTAGAACAGACCATCATCAAGAAATACAAGAAAACACAATCTATTTTTAAAATTATTTTTCTTTCCAATTTCAAGATCTATTTATCATAAATGCTGAGAGATTTTTGCGTGCAGATTATCTTCTCAAATGAATTAATTCGTTACCAAAAAAGAAAAGAGAAAACACGCAGTTGATATAATCTTACAAACTTACGAAAATATTAAAGAGGAAATTTATAAAAGCAAATTGTTTGAGCGCAATAAAAGAAAGTGTAGGCAAGAACATGTGTAATATAAAGGGTGATTTTTATAAGAGATTAGTTTTTGAAAATGAAGAAAAAAAACACAGAAATTTTACAAATTTTAATGAAATTTTTATTTGGATCGAAAAATCAATTCTTGCCATTTACTTTATAATTATAAAGATAATTTCACTTAAATGTTGCCCGCGGCTAGGCTTCATGTGATCCATTCTGAAGGTCCAATTTTGGCACATTTCTCACACATTTCGGCCGGAATCTCACAAATGACAAGTGACTTAACATAGCTCCACAAAAATAGTCTAACGGGGTCATATCACACGTTCTTGTAAGCCAATTGACTACGCCAAAACATGAGATTAACTACTCACCAAATTCGCCTCCCAATTGATGCATGGTTACGCGTGCAGTGCGGCATGTGGCACCGTCCTGTTGGAACCACATGTCGGCCGTGACCAATTCTTGAATTTTCGGCAAAAAAGTCTGTTTTCATCGAACGGTAACGGTACCTTTCTCCATTGACCGTAACGTTGCGGCCTTCATCGTCTTTGAAGAAGTGCGGCCCCATGATGCCGCCTTCTCATAAACCGCACCAAACAGTGCATTTTTCGGTATGCATTGGTAGTTGCTGAATTGCCTCTGGCTGGTCTTCACATCAAATACGGCAATTCTGCTTATTCACGAATCCATTGAGCCAAAAATGAACATCGTCGCTGAAGACAATTTTGAGATAACATACATTTTTCACAGAGCACGAATTTTGATAGTAAATTTCAATAAGTTGCAAACGTTGTTCAGGAGTAAGTCTATTCATTATGAAATGGCAAACCAAACAGAGCATAAATCAAGTGACAGCTGTCAAAAAGACAAACTCCGAAGAAAGTATTGCCAGATTGAAAAACAACACTTCTAAAAAAAAACCCTTTACATACAAAGAGAGTAAAATAAGTGAGATCTCTGCAATAATAGCATATACGAACGTACCATATAATAAACAATGGTATTCAAATTAACATGATTAACGATTTTGTAGATAAATAAACTCTGATGAAAAAATAACATATTTTAAAAAAAAAAATTAACAAAAATGTTAATGAGAAGCCACTTTTTCAAATTAAACACCCTAAAAAAATATCTGTATGCTTAGTAACATAGCATGAATGGATAAAAATCACAAATGATTTCTTTGTTTCTTTCATTTCATTCATATTTTTACATACACACTTGGGCAGATAACAACAAATTGCTAAAGTTGAATACACACAGGGAATCATTTGAAACTGATTCATAACCATGGATATGAAAACAGAAGCAATGATTTGATTTAAAAAATTTTTAAAGTACAGTTTCTTATAACTTCATAATAAGCTTTCAAAAAATAGCCAGCTGCTTTAATACAGTTTACAAAAGAGCTGAAAATAGTTAAGTCTAAGATTGAATTACAGTGTCATGATGATTCGTTCATGGCTATGAGCAGGACAGTGGAGAGAAACACGGCCCGTGGGCAGAAGAGGATGATCCCTTTTATTTTTATCAACTAAAATTGGACACACATGCTTTAGCTGAAGTCATGCAGTTGAAGTCTAACTGGCACGAACAGCAACCGTCCTCTCCTCAGGTCTGGCTTGGCTATGAAACGTCAAACTGCTTCTCTATGCTAGATTCCTGGGCATAGTAAGATCGAAGGGATCGATACAGCCAGCGAGATGGACAGAAATTATTATAATATAGATGTCAGCTAACGCCTCGGTACAACTCCCGAAATGTGAACTGGATGTAAATATATTTTTTTTTATGGCAGCGAGTCAACTGCGATATTTCAAGAATCAAGGTTAAGCAGGAGAACAACAAAAGCTATATTGGGTCTTATGAAGTCTGCAATGCGGCTGCTTACAGGAGTCATTATGTGTCACTGTGCGATAGCGCCAATGCTCTAGCCCTGGAAGATTCCAGCAAAGCGGTTTATACTTGAAGTTGTCACCACGAGAAAGCGAACGATCTTCTTTGTCAATATCTAGAAAAGCAAAATCAAAGAAATCAGTGCGGTTTAGATTATTCACAGGACTAACAGGATTAACGAAAGAGATATTGGATTTCCTTGCATTCATTTAGAGAATCAAATGATTTAATAAGGACAGCGGTTGGACTGTTATTAGGCCGATTACCGGTTACTTCCTGGTACTCACATATGAAAGCACTCGCAATTGATCTACAGGACTCCGAATGGAACTGTGGACCAGATCAACACACGCCTTCTCAACCTAATCGAACATAGCCCTTTCCTAATTTTGTCAAAAAAAGGACGCTAAATGATAAAGAGCGAAAAACCAGAGGGAAAAATGCAAATAATGAGTAAAATAGGTCGCTAGGATTTAAATTTAAAAGTTTCAAATCTGAGTAAATATTTGTTCGATGATTTTGATTCCGTTGTATAAACGACTGCGCAAGCAAAATACCACAATAATTATGAATGAATGCTCGATGTCGCATCAAAATACTCGTTTGCTGAATGACGGTCATAAATAAAATAAAAAATAAATAAATTTTGGAGTTTATATGTGTGTAACAAATCATATAGTAAATGTAGTCGTATCTTATGAACTCTTCACATGAGAAGAGTATTTGTATGAAGTGATTGGTAAATTGAAAAGTTAAGATATAATTTGCTCTGAATTTATGTTTCTTTTGCTAGTTACGACTTGCAGTAAACGCGCGAAATGATTCCGTGAAAATTTCTCCTAACAAAATTCGCTATTCGTACAATTAATTACTATGTATGTACTTAAAAGCTTCGAAAAGAATAACAAACGTGAATGTGTCATTTTCTTCGAAGAAAAAGTGGCGTGATCGTAGCAAAATATCTTCGAATGCAAAACAAAAACAAAAAACAACCAAACGTAATTATGAATCATATTTCAGTAAATTGCCAAGTAATGTACACGAAACGTATAAATATTTAGATACATTGGAGAGAATATGTATGTATGAATATTTCCGATAAAATTTGACGCCTAATTTGTTTACGACTACTTACAATAACTAATTGAATTGAAGCAGCAAACGTCATTAGTTTGCAACGACAACACTGGCATAGACTAACAATAAAGTAAGTGTTAGTGCTGAGAACAAAAAGTAACCTGAATTGTTGGCTGTTAGGAAATATTATCATGATACTTGAATAGTTTAAGATAATTACATACAGTTGATGTGAAAAATTGTTGTGTGAGGAATTAATTGTTTACACATCATTATTTATTTATTATTTTAATTATTGCTCTTTCTTTTTTGTTTTGTTAAAATAAATTTATAACTTATTACAAGAATCGTTGATACTTACACATTTACATACATACAATGTACAGTACAGTACAGCGAACAGGTACAGTAGAGCGAACAGGTGAGTAGTGGCACTGCACTGACTGGCGGAAGAATGAAACGAAACGGTCTGGATCGGACCGGAACGGAATGAAAGGACGTGTGGGACGTGCAAAGTACGAAGTATATAAGACCGCAGTACTTGAACTGGGATATAAAAATAAACAACGTGTAGGTGGCTGACGGATCACGCCACATTTCTTCAAATGAAACCAATGTGAAATACAGTTTGTGAGCGTACACAAAAATAAAGCAAATAAAACAGAAACAAAAACAACAAAATAAAAAGTAAAAGAGAAAAAACCAAAAATAAATTAACAAATTGCAATCTTAAAATTTTATTTGGCTTGACAGGCAAGTGAAAGAGATTAAGTCATTTAAAGTGAGGTGTGGTGAGGTGAGCTGAGGTGAGGGAAGCTTAGGTGAGCTGAGGTGAGGTGAGCTGAGCTGAGGTGAGCTGAGCTGAGGTGAGCTGAGGTGTGGTGAACTTAAGTGAGGTGCGCTGAGGCGAAAAGAGGAGAGAAGAGGAGAGCTTGGTTGGGGTTTCTGCAATTTGTGAACACATTTGCAAATATATAGATAAAAATTCCTAAATACCGGCAAATATAAAATCACCTATATTTCTTGCTATAGGACACCTGATATTTATGGATGTGGTAAAAAAAAGTATTTGAAATTCGCTTACTTCTGCGAAAGAATTTAAAAAATAGATATTTTATGTAATAAGAATAAGAAAGAAATATTGCAAAAATACCCGATTTTTTATCTCGTTTCAAACATTTTCAATTTCGCATATGCTCAGTTGATACATATATGTTCAAAATATGCGCATTTACTAAGCTGCTGGTTATATTGGTGTTCGCTGGTCGACGAACACATCAAATTTTACTCTCTTGCTGGGTGTAGTGGTTACATTGGTTTTCGTTACAGAGTTGCTTTTTGTCGAAATTCAGTTTTTTTTCTGTAATACTATATTGTTCGTAACGGTAACACTAAATGGTATACCAAAAAACTTTAAACGATTTTATTAATATGGAGCGTTTAATAAACAATACAATTGAAAAATTATGAAAATAATATGATTTTTCTTCAATAGTTTTATGAATAATATATTTAATATTCACTTTTAAAAACTAATAAAATTTGCAACTTCGCTTTTCTGCATATGAAACAAAAACAACAACAATGATGTACAGGTTTGCATGCTCTCCTTTTATTTTACATACATTTTTGTTCTTTTTTTGTAGAATAACTCATTGACACCCTGGAATATTCGGCGTGCTCGGTGTACATTTCACCCAGCATATCGTGTTCGGTGTGAGAGTGAGTAAAAGCTCTTTTTTCGTGTTCGGGCAACAACAATTGCATGGTGTTCGCCAAGTAAAACTTTAATATAACCACATCCTAAGCAAAGAAACGAACCTAAAGAGCAGAAAAACAAAGTAACTAAAAAGAATAAAAAATTATTTTTGACTTTTCTCTTTGAGTCAGTCACACATTTTGCATATTATTTTGATATAGCTAAATGTGTTTATTTGTTGCTTTATATTTTATTTTAAACAAATTATCGTGCTAATACCAACGACGACCATAACAACAACACAACAAAGTTTTTGCCTCAGAAAAAAGAAGAAATAAAAAGTTTTATGTTTTATTTTCAAATTAGCATTTTTTTGGTTATTTATTTTTTGTTTCTGATTTACTGTTGTTGCTGTGCAGTGTCGAGGTCGCAAATTTTTTTTTGTATACCAGCGAGTGTATTCTCGCGACAAGTGATGCATGTGATGAAAAATGTATTTTATTCACTCAACTTTAACTAGAGGAAGGGCGGCGCTTCACTGCAAACCAATGCCAAAACAGTGGCAGAAAAATGTTCATACTTAACTAAGTACATAAATAAAAAACATTTTAAAATTAAAACTTGAAATCAAACTAAAAATTAATAGAAAAAATAATAGAAAAATACTATAAAACTTTCAATCCATAACAAAGACATACTCCTACAAGCATCAGACAGTAACTGAAAAAGCCAATGCATAATACAGAGCATTCGATTAAATACTTTCCCTCCGCTTCGCTTAGCACTAAACCCATTTTGAACGGGTACCAGGAGCTGTGATAGAATTTTAAAATGTTTTAGAAGGTAACTTCTATATGAAATTTGTTGTGAATTTTACAGGGTGTAGAGGATTTTAGCCTACCATGAGAAAATAGGACTAAATGCACGTTGCAAAAAAGGAAAACTTTCTAGTAATCCCTACAACGAAGAAGAATGGTTCTATTCTTGCAGCGTGAAGGGGCATATATTAGACTTAGAGTATCCTCCTATTGTACGAGTATAATTAAGAGCATTCCATAGTTTATGCACTCGCTTTAGCACTCTCAAGACATAACGGATTTCAAAAAGCCTTATAATAGCTGTATTTTACTCGCCTACGCGTTAAACATATGCGAATAAAACAATCAAGCTGTTAACTCACTACTTCGCTGTGCTGTCATTAACAAAAAAAACTGTTCGATAGCACTAGCAGCTGGTGGAGATTTTCCTGCACTTGAGCGTAGGTATTTCTCTTTTTATATCTTCAATTTATTTATTTTATTTTTTTGGTTTTTAAACCGTTTGAATTTTTATCCCTTCAATGATAAGAACTTACTTTATTTACTTTTAATGGCAAAACAGCCCATGGAGGGCCTAGGCCCAGCTTTTCGCATTCACTCATGTTGTGCGTGTTATATTTGTACATGAAGGGAAGGGACCTACAGTTTACCGCCGAATCCGAACGGCGAAGTGAAAAGTTTTTCATAGCAATTTTTACTCTTGTAGGTTTGCCTTTGCCTGCAAAGAGGTGGTGCCGTGCAGAAAAATTATTTTTTCTACTTTTTTTGATTTTGCCTGTGCCGAGATTCGAATCCCGGACACTCTGCGTAGCAGTCCAACACAATACCACTACGCCACAGCGACCACAATGATAAGAACTGCATCCCCAAAGCCCCTTTTAAATACGGCCGTAGAAGACGCACAGCATAAAATTGTTAAAAGATACAATTCGATACTTGTGTGCATTTGATATGATATTTTCTCTCCCACTCACTCACTTTCTACACACCCTATACCACTCTCAATGTACGACAAACAAACACGCAAATTGGACAGTTATGCAATTGGGAGGTTTGTGGTTTTTCCAGATTCCAATTCTTCGATATCGGTTTTTCTCAGACTCTTCTTGAATCTAAGGAATCTTCAAATCAAATTCTTAAATGTGGCATAAATTCATATATGTGGCAACATGACACCGTAGCTTAAGTCGATATAAGCAGCAATTGAGTTACACTGCTCTTAATATTCCCACTTATCTAAGGTACTTTTTTGCGTTATTCGCATTTCAAAAGAAGTCTTAGAACCGGCCATTCAACTTTAAACTATGATTTCCTTAAAACTTAATTTTTAAACATACAAAACATTGAGGAGAAATTGAAATTATCAACCAAGTGAAATGAGAATACACCTTCGGGATATTCTTTAGACCAGTAGTGGCCACCTTCTCATGCACAGCTGATCAGCTGAAATGTTATTTTAAGAATTTACTTCTTAAATTATCTTTAAAGCTCCAATCATTGGTATTAAATTAAAGTTTAAGGTCATTTACCCTGAACTCGTGAAGATTCAAATATTTATGAAGATTTCTATGTCAAGTATTAAAATTTGTTGTTGGAATATTGAGTCAATGTTAAATTATTTTTAAACGATAAAACCAATAAATTTATACAAAAATTTCTATGAATTTTTATATTTCCATAGAAATAAAATGAAGTACATACATATTACGTATTTTATTAAAAATAAGCTCATTTTATAACTAAAAAAGTCTAAATTCTTGAATTCTTCCTAGTCAAATGCTGTAAATATTTATGACATCAATACCTACGAATTTTTTTTTTTTTTTATTAATTTTATACTAATGGCATTTGTTTCATTTTTCCTTTAATTAAAAAAATTTGGTGGTTAACAAAATTCAATACAATGACCTGATATAAGAAGAAAGAGAGATTGACAGAGAGAGAGAGAGGTGAGTGCTTATATAGTATCAAATAGTTAATGCATACAAGAGCAATGAATCATATATGTAGCAGCAACATAAATTCATAACCAAAAAACCATCACTCTTCCTCTCTCTCTCTCTCTCTCTCTCTCTCTCTCTCTCTCTCTCTATTTATTTCACATTAAGTTGTTCTCTTCATTCCACATTAATTTCCACTCTTCGTTAGACATAAATTTGCACTAGTCATCAGTTTTAGGTCAATTTAAAAAAGAATCAGGTCATACATGAAGATTTTTATGCCAAGCGTATTAAAATTTGGGTAGAAAAATATTAGGTGAGCTAAAATTTAAATAAGAAAATAACTGATGAAAAATACGTAAGAAGTACCCAGTAAATTGCAAAAAAAATTATTGTTACATTTTTTCGAAATAAAAGATAAAAGCAAATTCGCAAACAATCGATATGGAAGTAATGGAAGATTTGTTGTAATTTTCCAACCGAAAAAATCAAAAACGAAAACTATACGTAAATTGTGACATGAAGAAAAGAAAAACAAACAAACTAAATGGAAAAAAGTACACACATATGAAGGAGAATCGAAAAAAGAATAAGAGTAAATAGAATAAATGCTATGACATACATGCATACATACATACATACATACATACATACGTACATGCATGCAGACATACATACATACATACATACATACATGCATACATACATACATACATACATACATACATACATACATACATACATACATACATACATACATACATACATACATGCATACATACATACATACATAAATTCATACATACATACATATATAGATACATACATATACTTCATAATATAGAAAACGAGGAATGAGAAAATAAAATAAGTCAAATTGCTACTTAAGTATCTTTGATATCTTATACACACATACTCGTAGTTACATATTACAACATTTTATTCCATACCATGCTATATGGTATTTATGCTATACCATAAACGAGTAAGTGTACAGATAAATGCATGAAGTACTTACGAGTATATCAAAAAATGCTGATTGAGTAAAAATCATTTGTAAACACAATCAAATCAACTATGTATGAATGCCAAACAATTTGATTTACAATATAATAATACAACAACAACAAATAAGAGAAATCCAATACAAAAAAAAAAAAAAAATGACAAGCCTCCAAAAAAGTAAAAAAAAGAGACGGAGAGATAGATGGATTGATGCACACCCCAGATATGTATGTATGTATGTAGAATGTGAACGTAAAGAGAACAAATGCACGTACAAACGTATTTTTAAATATTCCTATCTATTTGTTTAAGTATACACATGCATACATACATACATACATACATACATATGTATATTTTGTTAACATACATACTGTACATATGTATAGTATGTGTGTGTTATATGCGGCATTTAATGTCAACTAACTGTCAACAGTTGAAGACAAATGAAAAAAGAATAAAAATCAACAACAACACAACCTTCTGTCAAAATTGGCAATAAGCCAAAGAGCGAGAGCATGTAAACATACCATACATACATAACTACATATTATAAGAGAAATTCGAGTTAAAGAGAGAGGGCTTATGTGACTATAGGAGAGCATTACGGTATCGCTGAACAGTGTGTGAATAGGACAGTTATCAAGATCAAGAATTTCTTGGATATAGCAAGAATTAATAATTAGAACATATAAGATTAAATTATGGGCTTATGACAGAATAAATTATGGCAGAATACCGAGAGCATGAGTTAAATGTATCTAAAAAATATGTGTACAGATACATATGCATTTCCTTAAGTACACATTTACACATTCGATTTATTATTTGGGAATATTTTTATGTAGAAAAATAGATGCTAATTAGATGCTTATGAAAAGTGAAATGAGGCACAAAACTGTAGGTACATGTGCAAAGAAAGCGAAGGAGACGGTGGAAAAAACAGGAAGGGAAAACTATGAAGGGCCTTTATCACGTGTATACTTATGTATTTGGGGTAAACATAGAAGTAAGTAGTTCATACAATGACGTATTCGGGATCAGAAATATATCCATGCGAGTTTTAGCCCATTTTAAATCAAATAATTTTTTTTTTTTTTTTTTGTTTTAGCAAATTTGTTACAACTAGTTAAAAATCTAGCAGAGTTCTGAATTAAAATTAATAATTTATATCTTATTATTTTATATCGTGGGTTTGTTTTCAAATTCATACCTATTCACGAATATATTGCAGTTTTGAAATTAATTTCCGATCCAGTGAAAGGTACTGTAATGAACTTTTCTCCGGCTCTCAAGCAATTAGGATACCCATGCCTCAAAATTTCCCAATCACGCTCATTCACACTCAATCACGAAAGTTAACGAAATATTAAAAAAATAAACCCAGTAGAGTTGAAATTACCCTGGTTTTAGTTCCAAAGTTCATCACGCTTACACGTGTCATGGTTGTGATACTCTCTCAGAGGCTATCTACCACAATCTCTCTTCTCCCGCTTTTTTTGGTCTAATGTATTGTTGGCAATCACACTAAAAAATTTCTTTAATTTTCTTGTAAACAATTTTGTTTTCTATTTGCTTTTATTTCTTCTATCTAGTTTTCTCGAATTTTCTTGTAAACAAATTTTCATTCACTATTTTGTTTTTTTTTTTTTTTCTTGGCATTAGAAATGAAATTTATTTTAGTTTGATTTTGGTGTACTCGTCTCCTGAACATAGAGAAACTATTAAAAATTCTTAACTATTTTCGATTGATTCGTAAAAGTATAAGGGAGTGATTTGTATCACCAGAGTTTCCTCGCCTCTCCCTGAACTTTTGTGCTGTTACTGATTGCACTTACGAACTTCTTTATTTATTTGGTATTTTGCTTGTAAATAAATTGCTTTTTTCCACCATTTCCAACAGTTGTTTTTTGTTTTTGTTACAATAAATCATATTTATTTATTTGAGTGAGTTGGTTAAAAATTTAAATCTATTTTGAACGCAGTATTTTCTAATTCTGTAAAGGGGAAAACAAACAAAAAATATACAAAAACGTGTTAATAAACAAAAATTAATCAAAAAAACAAAAACTGGAACCAAAATAAAAAACAATTAAATAATAGGTAGACAATGGAAAATTTTTAGCTAGCTAGGAAAAAAGTAGCACTTATTTATGAAATAAACTTGAAATTGGAAAAACTTTCAGATTTTTCATATTGCTAAACATAAAAAAAAATACACTTTTGTTTTCACGCTCTGCGAATTTAATTAAAATTCAGAATTTGTTTTTTTTTTGTTTTCGTTTAAATACTAAAAAGTTCATATTTAGTACATTTAATTTATATTCCAAATTGTTGGGAAAAATACCAAACACACACATTTGCTGCAAAGGTTATTACTACGCAAATTTTGGCTGTGTGAATGTATGCAATCAGCAGCAGAATATGCTTCCAAAACACGAAAACTGCGTGTTTGTGTGCACAGAAAAAGGTGTGCACGAAAACCAAATTCGTTGCGGACTTTTTATTTTATTTTTTCAAAGTGCAAAAAAAATATTGCAGTAGCTAATATTTCTCTACTGCATTATAACATGTGGGTATGTTTTTGAATTTTTAACGATTTTTTAAAGCATACGTTCGTTTGCTTCATGGAAATGAAATTTGCACAACTATTTGCTATGTAAATATTAAGTTTAAACACTTCTATCTGTTGAGGGTTACTGGGTAAAAGGGTAAGCTTGAATGGTTATGCTTGAAAAAAAAAACCACAATTGGCAGATATTAAAGCGCAAAAAAGTTTAAATGCACTCTTTTTCCTCTTTCTTAACATCATATAAATGCACTCTTCAAATAAAATAATATGCATAAACTGAACTTTATCCTTGACAGAGGAACAAAACGATGGAATTGTGTGATATGATTTTAAGCACCATAAAAATGTGTTCTCTTTGTAAAGTTTTTATTTTATCTTTAAACTTGATTATTTGATAGTAAAAAACACTGTATGTCAGTGGAAACTTATTTTTTATCCAATTTCCTTTTGGAAAAGTTATTTTCGCTCAAAACTTGAAACTTACAATATTTTACGTCACAAAATATGTATGTATTAATTAAAAATTATATAATTTTAAAAGTCCCATTTTGGGAAATTTCTGCTAATTCATTAAAACCGAAATTTTGTTTAGTTTATGATGTGAAATATTATATACTAGATGAAAGTAAAGTGATTCAAAAATTTCCCTTTTAGGGAAATTTTTATTTTGTACTTAAAATTTAAAATTTAATCAATTTATGTTTAAAATACATTCTGCATAAAATTTTAAGTACATACCTATGTACATAAAGAAATACTGAACAACCAAACTTTATTCTTCCGAAAAAGGATGTGAGAAGGATGGATAGCTTAGTGCAATCAAACGATTTTATGTATTCCTACATATTAATTTTCTTTGTAATGATGAAATATTAATGAAGAGCTTTACTTCTGCTGCGTAAAGCTCTTCATTAATATCACAGATCGAAATTAAACATAAAAGTATAAATTAATTAAGTTTAATCTTCTTTTTGTGAGAACAGCTAAAAAATTTTTTTTTCTATATAATAATTGCAAATACATACAAATACAAATATAAATACAAATATAAATACTTTATTCTCCAGTGAGTGAAAGCAGAGGGAGATTTTCTCCGCAATGCACACCAAAAATTCTGCTAAATTATTCAAATGGACATAAATTGTTGACATTTAGCAAACATGATATATATTCTTGCTGCTATTTTTGGTAAATTGGTATCAACAAAAAATGTTCAAAATGAACTTTATACTCAGTACAAAAGTAGTACATATATATGAATGTACTTTTGTTAATATATTTAAATACAAATACATATATATATTTAAAAATAAAACAAAAAACATGCATTTAATATATTCCTATTTTTACGTACTTACTCAAAAATTTCCCCACTACTCATTTTCTTTTATACATATTTGTAAATCGTACTTGCTAAACTCAAATAAATTTTCCAATTTAAAAAAAAAGTGTTCGCTTTTATTTTTGGCAAAAACAACAGAGATTTGTTTTCATTTAGAATGTAGCCAAAAATAATAATAAAAATAAAAAAAGGAACGAACAAAAATGGTCAGAAATTCACGTTATTTTGTGGGTAATCGAAACAATGGAGTAAATAAGTTTTTGTTGCAATTCTATGTAATAAAAATAAATAAATGAATAACTTGCATGCAACTAAGTAAATTGAAGTCAATTAAAAACGCATTGAATTTTTTCCCCCTATGTTTCGTTGCAATAAGACTAAATTGAAAATAAATGAATATGTATATATAGAAAAAATGCAGTTAGTAAATACATCAATTCAATAACAACAATAGCAACAAAAAATATACAGGCAATTATGAAGATGGCAAATAATAACGCTGCTAAAATGCCAAGGCAGTTCATTTGTAAATGAAATTCGTTTAAAAACTTAAAAGTTTATACAATTTTTTTGTACAAAATTTTATTAAATATTATTAGAAGATAACTTTAAATTTGTGACACAATTTCTCTCTAATAACAAATATAAATATATTATAGATAAAAACTGAAATAAGCACACACATTTACAACAAAAATATTAGGAAACCAAAGCACAACTAAATTGAAAGTCTAGCTAAAATTGACTCAGGAAAAAGAATGTGGGATTAATACACACCTAAGTAAACGCATACAGATTTCTATTAAGAAATCGCATAAATGGATTGTCATTTCTATGGTTTCCCATAAAATAATAATAATGTTAATAATATGTATATACATATGACGTAAGGTACAATTACTAGATAATGGGCACTTGCGATAATCTCGCGCATTAACGAGTATGTAAAACAGAGAAGCAGCTTTACACATGATAATACTTAGTCATTAAACATCAGTTTCATAATGAAAACTTATAGAAAGTGAGAAGCTTAAACAGAAAAATACCGAATTAAACTTTGCCCGTTTAATTCCACTATGTAGAACTTTTATATTGATACTAAAATATGAAATAGTTACTAAATACAGGAATTTTTACCAGACCAAATCATCTATTGTGTACGGTAAGTCTAGCGGAATTTATGCTGAAATATGTTCCCCTTTCATTTCATTAGTCAACTGGTCTGGAGCCAGGAGGTAAGTAATTTCTGAATATGTTTAATTTTGCTGGAAACAAAGTTTTTAAATTTATCAATTTTAAATTAATTGCAATTGTTACCCTATATTATAAAATATATTTATAAACATTATACGTACATACATACATATGTATGTATGTATGTATATGGTATATAAATGTATATGTACATACGTAAATATGTCTCTTTGATTGCATGATTATGTAATTCTCACAATAACAATGAGTACATACATACATATGTATGTACATACTTTGACTCATTAGTAAGTACAAGGCAATGGATTTCTACATAGGAGTAATTTAACTTGCAGTTGTGCCACAACTAAGCAATCGCTTGTGTTCGTTATCTGTCATACTAGGAAAGTATGTAGTATGTATAGTGTAATGTAATGCATTCATTGTCAATGTTTGCTACTGTGCCGTGTGCATAAATCAACAAGAAATACTTTTCTAACACATAATACATAATTCTACGTGTTACACTTTCATTACTCTAGTTTAAGCCATTTCTCACACAAAAAGAACTAGCTTATCTTTATGCTGAGTTTTAGCATACAAGCGGAGCGCATTAAAATTATTAATTTTTATGTCATCATGCTGAAACTCTAATGTAGTGTGTAAAAAAAACACTATATGAGATTTCCTTTAAACTGGGAAATTTTTATTATTAGCTAAAAACTTTAAATTTGCTTTTCTTTAATAATAAATATTATATACTAATGGAAAATTATGTTATTGTTAAATTTCCCTCTAAGTGGGAAATTTCTATTTTTAGCTGAAATTTAAAAATTTAATTATTTTTACTACAAACTATTATATAGTAAAAAAAACTGATGGTATTTAAAAATTTCCCTTTTTGGAAATTTTTTTTTTTTTTAATTTCGAAATTTTTTGAATTTTATGATATGAAATGTGTTATCTTAGAGAAAATTTAAGTTATTTAGAAATTGGGAAATTTTAATATATTGTTAAAAACTTAAAGATACAGAACTATTACAATAAAAGCTCGAAAATTTTAAAGGTTTATGAATGGAAAACTAATTAATGTAGTTCTTTCATCAATGCTTAGTTATTGAGAAAATTTTCTTAAGCAATATTTATGTCAGAAATTTGGTGATACTTGTTTTACTTTGATTTTCTATGGCATTCCTTCCGGATCACCCTTTCTTCATTGAAAACGATCATTTAATCGAAGAGGGTAGAAGTAAAACGTAGTAATAAAAAATCTATATATGTATATACATATATGGATTATAAATATTAACTTCATGTATATATATGGATTATAAATACAAACTTCAAGTGATTTAAATGGGATATTTATTATTAAATAAAAAAATATATAATATATACATTCATCCAAATTTGGTGGTTCAGTCAACTGTGAAATATACTTAATAATAAGAATAGATCAAAAAAAAATATTTGTTACAACATAGAAAATATTAGCTTCAGAAACTTTTTACTGGTTTCGCCACTGTTGCAGTCTTTTGTTTTATATTCACATTGAAAGTCTCAATTGTAATACATTTTAAGCTCTTTTCTGCAAATTCATCTCCACTGTCACTTAACCATGTAAATATTTATACACATAAATACGAGTGCTTCAACGTAACAACTAAATTACAATGCTCTGGTGCATACATGGCAACCCTGAACGTTCCTAAATTGTTAAAAATCCATCAATAGTTTTGGTGTTTTTCATATTTCGCCATGTTTTTCAACTTGTTTTTCTTTTATTTAACAAAACTTTTGTTAACTAGCAACAACATTTTTAAACATTTGTTCAAGTTTTGTGTTTATTATTTTCTTTTTTAATTAACATTTGTACATAAATAAATACATACAAAGAATACGCTTGTAGTTACCCGCTCATACGAGTACAATTAAGTTGCATTTATCTAAAATAAAATGATTTTCACCTCGACCTGTTGTAAACAGAAAAAAAAACACCGCACAAAAACAACAAGAATACAAAATTAAATAATGGAAAGCTTAAAGCAGAAGCATAAATTGAGAAACAGGGTGTTGTTAACTTGAACAAAGAGTTGTGTGAGAAAAGTTACTAACAGTCAAATTTTTAGAAAATTAACATTAATATGTTAAATATTTATTTACCAAAGTCATAGTCTGTAGCTACCTGCAAATGTAGTAGCAATGCTATATTATTTAATAAATTTTATTCGTGAGTACCAAAAAATATGTACATGGATTTCGTCAGTTAAATTCTTCAGCTTAACCGAAAAAAAAGTTTCAATTTTGTTCTTGAAATTTTATAGTCCAAACCTTCAAGATTTGATAACAATTAAAGGATGCAGTGGATTATGAGTGACTAATTTCTTTTTTATTTTAACTAATTTATTATCAAGGACAAGCACCATATGCTTCTCAATGTCCCTAGCGGTGATAATTTCAACTACAGCAAGAGAAAGAAGTATTACGTATTATTACTTAATTATTACTTGAGAATATGAAAAATTATGCTCACAGCAGTTGTTCTTTTTTTTTGAATTAAGTTACTTACATAAGTAAACAATTATTCTAACTAAAATAGGTAATTATAAAACTTATGGCGCAAAAAGCTTATGTTCTTTTAATAAGTACTTAAGGTTTTAAGGCACTAAGTAAAAATTTTATATAACCAGCTTGTTTTTGATTTTTAAAAAGGTTAGGGGAAACACTTATTTCAGTTTAGTCAAAAATCGAACCTGCTACCCTATAGATGTGAAACGATAAAGAGAACAATTTCTTTCAGTGTTGAAGGTTCGCTTTGCAGAAGTTTTATATGCCTATCTATATCCCGCAGTTTTTTTTTACTCCCTCAGGATTAAAGTAACAGTAATTTTAATCAAATCTATTCCAGCTTGGGTTTGAAACTGTAAGTAAAGATTACAGTTTTATTACAAAAGATTACAAGCCAAAAAATGTACGCTCTTTTTGTATGCAAGATGCTCTAAGTAGATATATAATACATTTTGTTTATGTTTTTTTAGGAAACTCTTAAGAAAAAAGATAATCAATTAATTTAGCCCGGACTTGAACCATATACCTGAAAATTTCGTAACGATAACAAGTATTGTGTCTTTTTAGAATTTAAGCTTATGAATCTAGCAGGTTTTCTTATTGATTCGAAAATATTATGGAAACAGTAATTTAAGTCTCTTTTTTCTTTTTTTCTTTTTTTTTTTTTTTGAATATAATCAACACACTATGGGTACCCCTATAAATGCAGAGCATTGTGTTGATTGGAAGGAAGGTTGATAGGTGGGAGGAAAAAGGAGGGAGAAGTAGTTATGAACGTTTGCTGTGACCTGAATAGAACATATTGTTTTTTTCGGAAACTGTTAAAGCTAAAACAATCAGTTTCAGCTGAAACTAATTTAGCCTAGACTTGAAGCCGCTAATTTGTTATTTTAAAGCGACGAAAAAGTTCATCTTTTCTCAGCATTTAATACTCATTTTTTTTTAGGTTTTCCAGAAAATTTGTGCTTATAGTCATTTTAATCGAAACTAATTTAGTCCGAACTCAAACCAGCTGAGTTTTTCTCTATAGTTAGTATTCACGTGGTCGCTGTGGTGTAGTGGTAGTGCATTGGACTGTTACGCAGAGTGTCCGGGGTTCGAATCTCGGAAACAGGCAAAATCAAAAAGTAGAAAAAATAATTTTTCTACACGGCACCACCTCTTGGCTCTTGGCAGGCAATGGCAAACCTACAATAGTAAAAATTGCCTATGAAAAAAGCTTTTCACTTCGCCATTCGGATTCGACATTAAACTGTAGGTCCCTTCCATTCATGTACAAATATAACATGAGTGGATGCGAAAAGCTCGGCCTAGGCCCTCCATGGGTTGTTGTGCCATTAAAAGTAAGTAAGTAAGTAAGTAAGTAAGTAAGTAGTATTCACTTAGTGGAAACTTATTATATCTAGATATTTTGTTATCGGAGAAGTTTATGAACAATCATATCGACCACACCAATTCTAGCCCGGACACAAACCATACAAACTCAACACCCAGAAGCTGTAAGCAATGAGTCTGGCATCTGTAGCAGCGATCTTAACTATTTATGTATTAAATACATCTACGCACGTCATATCTTACGTGAATTCGCTTTAAAAATAGAAAATAACAACAACAGAGCTGCGAAGAGATAAGTATTTTTAAATAATAATGGAAGGAAATTGGCTAATTTATTAATCTTGTCACATAAGAAAAACAAAAGAATCATTCAGAAAAAGAAAATATTTGCATTTTCAAATCATAAATTCTCATTAATTATAAAAAAAAAAGTATAATTTACTGGCGTGCCAAAATATATAAAATTCACATAGATAAAATAAAATCTGTGTCATTTAAATGCAACAATATTAAATTCAGAAAATCACAAATGATTTCAACACTAAACAAATCGTGATTTTAAATTTGATTACCGATTATGATATTATTTTATCAGAATTTGAAACCGTTTTTTTTCTAATTTAGAAAATGAGAATCAATTGAGAAAATTGTCTAAATTCCATTTATTCAATTGAAATATGTACTTTATTTTTCCACACCACTGTTTCAACACTGCCAGGCAGCAGCAAAATGATTCTCGACTATGGCATAAAGTTCACAACAGAAAAAAAAAAAAAAAACACAAGATCTGTGCATAAGTATATAAAAAAAGAAATAACAAATAAATATTTGTAGAGAAAATTTAGCGAAAATCCACGTACCAAAATCTGTCAACGACAATACACTATAAATTTAAATTTTAAATGGTTTTTTAAGTGCGCAAAACAAAATCGGACTTATAAAAAATATTAAAAAAAAAACTAACTACGCAGGAATTTCGTTAAATTTTCCCAATAAATATAAATAAATTAAGTTTCTATTCAAGTATATTCAAAAGAATTGCGAAGCAGAAAGCACACTGCTATTGAAGGAAGGAATGGAAAAGAGGGGTAAGGAATTTTGTATTCTTCTTATATTTATTTGAATACTTACATATTTGCAAATGTAAGTATATCTGTAGTATATTTTAATGAAAGCAGTATTCACAATCGTGCATAGACTAACTCACACACACACTCACACACACACTCACACACACACTCACACACACACTCGCACACATGAATACCGAACCCTTAATAACCATTCTTTCCCACGCTCTTACGTTATTCAAAGTGATACGCATTGAATTCAATATACAAAATTTTTAAGAAAGGAGTCTAAATGCTTAAATGAAACAAATATGAAATATTTCTATTAAAAAAAAGCGAATGCCAACTTTAATCAAATTTATGAAATTCATAATAACGCGAAAAGTTTCCAGTGCAAATAGATTTTAAACTAAATACAGTCTGTTCAACAAAAAAAACGTTACTCTCTTACTCAGTTAACTTCCAACAAAAAAAATCGGAATGTGCTATTTTACATAAATACACATTGTTGCGGTTGTCGACGCATACATTTGAATTTAGTTCTGTTTGTATTTGCCACTGTAACACGTGTAAACAAATTGAGTGTGCAGTTCAAGAAACGTTTCGAAGCGAGCTTTTTAACAAAGCATCCTAAAGGGCCTAAAAGGTCAGTTAAAAAAACTGCAAAATATCATAAAACTACTTGCACATTTGTTAAGAGGTGGTCTGAACTTTAATGGTCGCTGTGGCGTAGTGGTAGAGTGTTGGACTGCTGCGCAGAGTGTCCGGGGTTCGAAACCTCGGCAAAGACAAAATCATAATGTAGAAAAAATAATTTTTCTACACGGCACCACCACTTGGCAGGCAATGGCAAACCTACAAGAGTAAAAATTGTTATGAAAAGGTTTTCACTTCGCCGTTCGGATTCGGCATTAAACTGTAGGTCCCTTCCATTCATGTACAAATATAACACGCACAACATGAGTGGATGCGAAAAGCGAAAAGCTCGGCCTAGGCCCTCCATGGACTGTTGTGCCATTAAAAGTAAATTAAGTAAAGGTCTGAACGTTATTCAGAAACAGGAAACGTTGACGACGAACCAGGAAGAAGCCGAAAGCCTACCACCTCCACGCGGCAGGATTAAGTCATCGTTGTGCTTTTTGAAAAAAAATTCAATGATCAGTTTAAGGGAAGAAAAAAAAATTGTATAGGAGAAGGGGTTGGATATATCCTTAAACACGATTCGCGACAGACTTCAGCAATCTGGCATAAAACGTAGCAGTACTTTGTCAAAACCATTGCTTTCACAAAAGCATGTTGAAAAGCGTCTTCAGTGGGCTTACACAACCATCGATCGAGATTGGACCAAAGTAATACTTATTTACAGATGAATCCACTTTTGGGTTGTTAAATCCAATTAAACATGTTTGGTTGAAAAATGGCGAAAATTTAATTCAACGAAGTGTAAAACATCCGCAGAAGGTTTATGTCTATAGATGCTTCTCTGCCCAAGGATTTGGCTTTCTTAAGTGCTTCACGGAAAATTTAAATGCCATTATAATGCTGAAGTTGTATAAGGATTGTCTGTTAAAGTCAGCTGAATTATTATATGGGAGAAATATCATCGATTGGATATTACAAGAAGATACCGACCCGAAACACAGAAGTAAACTATGCACTAAGTGGAAAGAGGATCACAATATTACAACTTTGGATCGGCCCTCTCAGTCACCAGATGCAAATCCCATAGAGAATGTGTGGGCTCTAATGAAAGCTAAGATATCCAAATAAAATCATCAAAACATTTTATTCGATTACTCAAAAGTACGTGGAGGTCTCTTTCCGTGGAATATGCTGAAATTCAAGCTGCCAGTTGTCGCCAAAGATGCCAAGCAATTATAGACAATGCAGGAGATTGGACCGCATATTAAACTTCCTGTCGAAAACCATAATAATAAGTATTTCTCAAAAGTAAAACACTTTTTCAAATAAATGCAACATACAGTCTGTTGAAGAAAAACGTTTTTTGTTGGACAGACTGTATGTATTGTAAAAAAAAAATCAAGATCTGTATATTGCATACAACAGTGCGTATGAGTAACTTTAAAAGAGTATGTAGGTAAGCTATTCAATTTCTTTTGAATCCTATATGAGAAATTACCAAACATTGTGAATAAACATATAGCAAAAAACATATATATGAAATTAAAAACCAGAAGGAAATTTCTCTTACAATTTGGATAAATTTTATTGTAGTAAGTAAATCACAAACAAAAAAAACTCAAATCTATTTGAATATATGTAAAATAACTCAAGCGGGGATTTAAAATTTGTTTTATGATTTACTGCGTTTCTTAACAGTGGTAGTGGTAGATTTTTTATCCTATAGGGGCTTAGGGGACTGCTGGCTATAAAAAATTGAGAGAGCGAACAACACGATTTGTTCGTTTGTAAAGATGAATTCACAGATCGATTATAGCACTCTCTTCTCGTTTCTTATAACCCTCCACCCCTCCTCCACATAACCACTCACTACCATCTCGTAAATGCCTCGCTTCACTCTTTAAGGGCAAAAAAAGAAAAATAAGTTAGTATTAGTACGACAGTCGATTGGTGAATCCACTTTAACCGTATACAAGAGATCGAAAGAGGAGAAAGATAGAGAAATAATGCAAATACATGCTTCTCTAGTATTTGTATGTACTTTTTGAGTGTATACAAATTTAAAACCCAGCTCAGGTATCTGGATCACTCACGGATACCTCGTTAATCAACGTAAGTGAATTGAGTTCCATATTTGGGGCTTTCACCTAAGTAAAAAAGTGTTATCATCATTCAATTAAATTTTCTCAAGAAAGAAGTAAAAGGGGTGATTTGTTTTTAAGGTCCTTTTGTAGGTAAAGTTTTACCAAAAATCTAAAAACCTTTATTTTCTCAAGTAGATGCAGGTGCTGTCTCGTAAATGAAAAAGTTTCTTACTTTACTTTTAATGGCACAACAGCCCATGGAGGGCCTAGGCCGAGCTTTTCGCATCCACTCATGTTGTGCGTCTTATATTTGTACATGAATGGAAGGGGACCTACAGTTTAATGCCGGATCCGAACGGCGAAGTGAAAAGCTTTTCATAGCAATTTTTACTCTTGTAGGTTTGCCATTGCCTGCCAAGAGGTGGTGCCGTGTAGAAAAATTATTTTTTCTACTTTTTGATTTTGCCTGTGCCGAGATTCGAGCCCTGGACACTCAGCGCAGCAGTCCAACGCACTACCACTACGCCACAGTGACCAAAGTTTCACCTTTAACATTTTTCATTTCCTCGGGGAACGAGCATTTTTCAGATTAAACATGTACGTACTCACTACGCCTCTGCTGCTTATATTATATAAAATAAATTTAAAATCGTACATTGTAAAGTTTTTTACACATTATTGAAAATTTTAATTTTATGATATTTCGTTATTCTCTTTCTTTTCCCCCTCTGATTTTGTACCTACAATTTCCATTACACTTAAATGAATTCACTGCTGCTGCTACTATTTTACAACAATTTCACTACTCACACGCATTATTGCATTCAAATTCATTTTTTACCGCATGCTACAACAGAATGGGTGGGTGTGTGAGTTCGTGTGTGCGAGTGTGGGCAGCCAATGAAAATGATTGCATTTCATTCATAATCCGTCGGAGATAAACTCATATATTTACTTCTTCGATTTTTTGTTCAACATTCCTCTACTTTTCTTCCATTTCGGCTTTGGTATGAGATAGATGCGCACAAACTCTCTGCTTTTACATAGAAATTTCACGCCATTAAAAACAGTATCATAAATCGTTAAATTAAATGAATACTTTTTACACCCTCGCTCTCTTCCTTTCTACCTCTAATTTTTTTACGGTCCCTGTTCTGATTCTTTTATTTCCTCTTCTCCTTCCTCACTATTGCAACCCATTCACCCATTCCTTTAACCATGACTCCGTTAGAGTAGGCTACTCTCTCTCTCTGTGCTTCAAACCACTTGTCTCATTATTTCAAATAGCTTCCTGTCTGCTTCAACCTCTTTCCTCTCTTCGAACTAACTTCTTCATACTCTCTCACTTCTTCAAACAGCTTTTTCTCTGTGCCAACCTACTTCTCCTATTCAATTAACTTACTCTTTCTTTCAGCCAACTACTCTCTTCGCTTTCAACAAACCTTATCTTGCACACTTCCTTCCTAAAAGTCAACCCATCCATAAAACGAGCTCTGCCCTTTAATAGCCTCAAATTGGCATACAGTTTTTATTCGTTTTTGTGTGTCTTATGATTTCCTCTACCTATCTATTATCTATTATTGCACTCATTTCTGCACTTCTTCATGTTCTCTTCCCACACCCCCTCCCCCCCTTCATCACACAACCGCTCACTCCCATCTCCTAAATGCCTTGCTTCACTCTTTCCTTCCCTCTCTCTTTCTATCTAAGTTAACACTAATCATTCCACTCTTCTTTTCACTCTCTTCCCCCCCTCTCTCTGGATTTCGTAGAGTTTTTGTCTACTTAAGCAATTTTTGTAGTAGCAAACTAAAAATTCTATTAATAAATAGGATTAAGCAAAAACAAAAAAAAACAAATACATATCCGCTACGAAACCTTATTTTTCTTCTTTTTTTTTTAAAGTGGCTTGCGTCGCAATTGATTTTAAAGCCATAAATTTTCTCAATTGAATTAGGAATTTCTGTAGGAAAAAATTGAAAGCGACAGAAAAAATGTTGTTAATGTTAATGCCAATTGTTTTGGAAAATTTATGGTTATTTGCGTGTTATTGTTCGGCGGATTATTGAATTACTTTGAATGTATGCGTATCTAAATCGCAGCAGAACTGACATTGAAATGTGTGCTGGGCGCAGATTGATAATAATTTTTATAGCAGCAGCAAGTATTCAGCATGGGAAATTCCATTTAGAATCTTTTTATTTTCTACTTGGCTTATGGCTTATCAATTTCGAATTTTATTAGAAGCATTCCTTTTCTTCCTCTTTCGCATGTGTTTATTTATTTATATTTTTTTCCATATATTCTATATTCATGGTATATACAAACACTTATTTATTTGATACACACTATTTTATTTATTTTTTCGTCTTCTTTTAGCGGATTTACGACTTGCCCCACGATTTAACGCAATAAAATTATGGGATTTTCACACAGTTGATAACGTTGATAAAATAATACTTAACTAAAGAACACGAAAACACCAACCTAGGCAGACTCTATTAAACTGTCAGTTGATTTAATTGAATTTTAAATCGTTTTTTTTTCTTGTTTGTTTGTTTTATGTTAAATAAATAATAACCATATGTTAGTTATTAAGCACAATGCCAGCAAGTTGTCTATGCACTTTTTTGCTATAAATAATTTATAAAATAAGTTAAGTGGTTTGGTATATGCCAGCCAGCAGCAATATGCTGGAGGATAGCGAAAGTGTTCTTCATTCCGAAGGCGGGCAGGAGAAAAGTTGATGTACACCCGAAACCCTTCGGAACTTATGGATCAATTGTAAAAACGGAAAGAACAAAACATCATGCTGTAATTGAGGCGTTCTATTAGCTGCCGATATTGACAGATGAATGCATAACTAAATCCATGGGATCTTGGGGTAAGTACTCTCGAGGTAAATGTTTGGAGGAGCAAAGTTGCAAAGTTAACCCTTAAGCACCTAAGACGGTCTTCACTAATATCAAATTGTATTAAATGCCAAAAACGTTTTTCATGCTTGAGACTTGCTATCCAACCGTGCCATTTTGAGCGCACTCTGATAAATGGTTTGACAGATACAGTCATTTGAGTACGAGAGTTCAGTAAAAACACACCCACAAATTATTTGTGATTTTTGGCAAATTAAAATTGAAAAGAAAAAACACATTCCAATAGCTCAATCGACTCGGGAATTTTTCTGTAAGTTCTCTTATTTATGTTTTTCAATAATCCGTTGCTAGCTTGAGTTAGGAATAGCATTCTTTTTTTTCAAATCGAGGTTTTGTGAATACCATCTGTAGACGGTCTTAGTGGCTTAGCTGAAAAAAAACCTAAATATACCTTTATGTTATGTTGTCGGTCTTTTGTTAATTTTTTTTTACTTGAATCAAGCGTGTCCATTTTGTTAGCAAAGGTGTTATGGTGTTTATCTTTTGTATGTAGAAAATGGGTCGAGCTCCTAAACGAACATTTGACTGCAATCGGCAGAAAAAAGTCAATCTTTCTCCAATTCAAAATTTCATGGATTCAGTTGAAACTGAAGATGAATTCGAAGACCATGATGACAGTGTCGAAGATCTAAATTATGTTCTTGATGAGTCGGATTATATTATTGATGAGCTCGAACCCGAAGATAATGCAATGATATCTGATTGTTTGGAAATATTGGATACTACAACAATGATGAATACATTTAACATGTCGATGAATGTTGGCAATTTGATTTTGTTGGAACAATAACAATTGCCAACAACTTCAAACAAAGTAGTGAATACACCTGAATCGATTTCAGAACAACAAGAACCACAAACAGAAGCGACAACATCAGAGAAATCATTCAAGCCAAAGAAACGAGCTCGATCACCATTACCAATTACCAAATGAAGCCACCATCAGCTGGTGGCTTCACTGGAGTTGGTTAGTATTTCAAAACTAATTTCTATCTAAATTGTTTAGTTAGTTTAGACATTATTCTCATTTTCACTTAGACTTGGTGAATGAATATCAACAAAGATTCGACTGAATTCAAAGGTATTCTGTGGCGTAAGAAGTCCATGTAATTGCACGTGAATGAAGTTGCATGGATGTTACATTTGTACCAGGAATAGCATTCTTTTTTTCAAATCGAGGTTTTGTGAATACCATCTGTAGACGGTCTTAGTGGCTTAATTGAAAAAAAAATACCCCTACCTAAATATACCTTTGTGTTATGTTGTCGGTCTTTTATTCATTTTTTTTACTTGAATGGTACCAAAAGTAACATCCATTTGTGTTTTTCCAAAGCAAAAAACTGTTTCAGAACGTATCACGTAAACGAATGATTCATTTTCTATTTGTTTCTACCTGTTTAGTTCAAATTATTGAACATTTACTTTGAATAAAAACAATCTTTATTGTACGGTACCTGTTTGATGTTTTTTCACCTAAGCCACTAAGGCCTTATTTCTCACATCTCGCTTTCAGGAAAATTTTTTTCGACAAACGGACTTCGGATTCGTGTTTTTCAGCCTAAATTCATCTTAGAACCAAAATTCTCAAAACAAAATAGCTCGTATTTCGATTTCAGTGGTTTAAGGGTTAATGGAGGTTGGACATTTAAAAATTTACCGCTCTAAGGTCACCAATCCTTAAGTGTTGGAATTGAGGGGTAAGTATGTTCGGAAAAAATTTTTTGGCCCTCTAGCTGCGATTCCGGACAGGTCGGTTTCTACGAAAAGGTAAACTTTATATGGATGCCCACTAAAGGGATGGAAGGGGCACTAAGTGCATTGGGGCAAAATAAAATATTGGAATAAAAATTAATATCTTACATGTTGACCCTCTAAGATTTACCTTGAAGCACAAAAAAAAAATAAAATTTGCTGTTAAAAAAAAGTGAGTTAAATGTTCATCATACGCACCGTAGAACACATACGAGCTGTGATCAAAAAATAATCGTTATTTTCAAATTTCGTGAGTTACGTATGTTCGATTTTCGCATTTTTCTGTTATGTTGGTACACATGTCTGTTATATATGTTGGCAATACCAACCATTTTGATTGTCAGTTTGTTTTTGACAGATAAAAAGGTTAGTCGTGTTTTGGTGTGCTCTTCGATTTTTGACTATTCGAAAAAATGGATCAAAGAAACTGTATTCAGTTATGTGTAAAAAATCAAATTAAATGCGCAAGGACATTTGAAATGTTGACTGTGGCGTTTGGCGAGTCTACTATGAGCAGAACGCAAGTTCAATTGTGGTATAACCGGTTTAAGGAAGGCCGAGAAGATGTCAATGACGATGCTCGTCCTGGTCGCCCGAGCACGTCAACAACCGATGAAAACATTGACGCAGTGAAGAAAATGATTTTCGATAATCATCGAATCACTATCAGAGAGGTTGCTGATGATGTTGGCATATCGTTCGGCTCATGCCAAGCAATTTTTACGGATGTTTTAGGCATGAAACGTGCGTCAGCGAAGATTGTTCCAAAATTGCTAATTTTTGAGCAAAAACAAAGTCGCTTGTGCGTAAGTTTTTGGCCAAAAACAAAACCGTTATCATGCCTCAACCACCGTATTCACCGGACTTGGCCCCCGCTGACTTTTTCCTCTTCCCAAAACTGAAGACACCGATGAAAGGAAAGCGTTTTGCTACGATTGAGGAGCTAAAAGAAAAATCGAAACAGGAGCTGTTGGCGATACCAAAAAGCGCGTTTCAGAAGTGTTTCGAGGATTGGAAAAAAACGCTGGCATAAGTGTATTATAACTGAGGGGGATTACTTTGAAGGGGACAAGATAGTTGTTGATGAATAAATAAATACTTTTTGAAAAAATACTAATTGAAAATAACGGTTATTTTTTTATCATACCTCGTACATATGCTGTAGATATATACAATACTTTTTCTTCTTGTGTATGTGTAGATTAACACTTACTAATACGAAAAATAACTATGCAGCAAATTACTTGAAGATAAATATATCAGAAACATCAAGGTCAATTACATCAGAAACATCAAGAACACTTAAATAAACGTCTATAGGTAAGTCAAACAAAGCGAACTCATACTCGTATGTATCTCCTGATAATTCAATGAATAATATTATTTAATAAGTAAGTAGACAAATTATAAGTAAGTACTCTTAAATGATGAGAAATGATCAAGGCAAATACTTACAATAGTTATCCAATTAAATAGTTAAATAAATCGTAAACTATACAATATTACGAAATACTTTAAAAAATATTTAACATAACTTACCGCAATTAAAAAATTACAATAATTGTTAGCTGAAATTCTTTAACACTTCAGTACATACCTGAAATTGAAACGAAAAACAAGAAAAAGAAAAAGAACAACAAATTAGTATTAAATTATTAGCGACGATTTAAAAGCTTTTGACCGCCACCACCTCCCATGTTCTGGCGGTGCAGAGCCACCGTGGTTTTTGAGCCACAACTGCCACAGAAACCAAATAAACCATTATCATGCCGCTATCTCACTCTCACATTTCCTCTCTCTCTGTCTCTCTATCGCCCTTCCACTCTTTTGCTACAACTTGCTGCTGCTGTATTTTGGAACAATTTTAATAACTATGCCACTATTATTTCTACTGCTACTAGTACTGGTAGTAGCTGTTGCACACATATTTTCTCACAGCAATTTCCCTTTCATTATTCATAAAAATGCAAATTCTATGATTTTCGCCCGCGAACATGAAGTTTAATGCTGTTTAACCACAATCCATGAAAAAACAAAAAAAAAAAATAGACAAGAACAAGAGAGTGGGAGTGGTAAAGTGTGGAGAGTCGTGAAAGTAGTAGTTGTAGTAGTAGTAGTAGTAGTTAAAATTTTAGCTCTATTCTTGGTAAAAGTTCAAAATGTCATTTTCGGAGGGCTAAAGTTGAAAACCATTTTAACATTTTGGCGCGCAAAGCACTTTCTCTATTCGCTCAGCATTTACTTTACTTACTTTTAATGGCACAACGGCCCACGGAGGTCCTAGGCCGAGCTTTTCGCATCCACTCACGTTGTGCGTGTTATATTTTTACATGACCTACAGTTTAATGCCGAATCCGAATGGCGAAGTGAAAAGCTCTTTTCATAGGCAATTTTTACTATTGTAGGTTTGCCATTGCCTGCCAAGAGGTGGTGCCGTGTAGAAAACTTATTTTTTCTACTTTTTGATTTTGCCTGTGCCGAGATTCGAACCCCGGACACTCTGCGTAGCAGTCCAACGCACTACCACTACGCCACAGCGACCACAACTCGCTCAGCATATATATATTTATATTCCTACATAGAAAATTGGCACATTTATAAAATTTCCCACTAAAATTGCATAAATCAATGTCTATAAAAAGCAAAGTGAACTGAAAAGAGAGGCCGAGAGGCAGCAAAGATTGCAGCATGCAACTACGTGATTGCTCTTAGCACAATTATGCTTATGTACTAGAAAAATTGTTTTATGTGAAAACGAAAAATAAAAAGTTTTAGCGTACAATTAGCATAGTAGTTTAACGAAGTACATAGTTTAAATGGCACTCGAAAACTTTTTCAACCATATTTAAATAACACATCTTTTTTCACTCTCGGATGGAGACCGAACGCCAATTGGTCTTCTTGGAAATGAGCGGAATTTAATAATTGCACTTTGGAAAAATAACATTGGAATGTGGAATTTATGATATTTGAAAATTATTCATAAAATTTATGTGAAATAATGGTGAAGCACATTGACTTGCTTAAATGGAAGCAAAAGTTTTAGTAAATGCTATAAGTTTTAGAAAAAAAGTTTTAATAACAGAAATGAGTCTAAAAATCAATGCAAACTAAGGAGAGATTTTCGCCATCTTTAAAGTAGTGGAATGGATAATTGAAAGAAAATGGCGGGGGAAACGTATAGGTGTCTGTAGTGACAGTCAGGTTGCACTTAAGACTCTGGAGAACGCGAGAATTACTTCAAGGTGTGTCAGAGAATGTAAGAGGAAACTTAGATCAGTCGCAAGACTGAATCAGCTCCATCTTATGTGGGTGCCATCCTGGGCACTGTGGAGTTCCTGGGAATGAGAAAGCCGACGAGTTGGCGAACTGTGGATAAAAGAATATGCCTTGGGGACCAGAGCCAATAGTCGGGACCAGTTTGGCAGGTGCCATGCATTGGATAAAATCTTATGCTAATGATTTACATAAGAGACGCTGGTCCAATCTGGACATCTGTAAAACGGCTAAGTGTTTTGTGATTTGTCCAAACAGGAAGGCAGCAGAATTCCTTCTTAAATTAGGAAGGAAGGGCCTGCGCCGGATGGTGGGACTCATCACAGGACATAATCCATGGGGCCAACATATGACCACCATCGGCATCACCGAGGACCCGACCTGCACATCATGTCTTGACGAGGTGGACAGCACAGAGCATTTTCTGTGCACATGTCCCGCCTTTGCCAGAACGAGATGGCGCATTTTGGGTTTCGATGTTTCAGGAATGGACAAAGTTCACTCCTTCCCCTTCTGTGATCTTTTGAGATTTGTGAGAGAATCCGGAAAATAACATCTTTTTCAACTTTTCCCTTTTCCCTTTTCTCTAACCCCTTACTTGCTGTCACCCCTTCTTCTTTTCCTAGGCCTTAAGTACAATGGGCTACATAGCCTGAGTGCTTGAGGAACTGTCCTGCACTCGTAGGTCAGGTTCTCGGCCTTCGAAAATCAGCTGATGCTCGAATATCGAAAAAAGGTTCTTCTTCGAAAATCAGCTGATGCTCGAATATCGAAAGATAAGTGGCTTTGTGTGTTTCCACCACCTCTATTCATTTTTCTTCCTTGAAGTTCAAGTTTTGAAAGGTGTAAATTAGAACCCTCTCAACATACCACAACATACCACACTTACTCTCTCACACTAACATTTCTTCAAAAATACTGGTCAACCAGAGTAGAGCACATGAGTTGAAATTGAGAAAGCCGACGTCGACGTCGACGTCTCTCCTTGCATTTTAACATATAGCCAATATCCAAACGTTCACATAAAACACTCGGCTCCGAGATCGGCTCTTCGGCTCTCCGGCTCTCTGGTAGTCATCAGGTCCTTCAACTTTCACTGCTTCAAGTGCACCAGTAGATTAAATTTCTCACATGGTAAGAAATAATATAGAAAAAGTAATAATTTTTTGTAAGAATTCTAGACCAAAATCATTTCATAGGCAAAAATATTGCAAATATCTTAAAGCCAAAAAGTGATTCCGGGACAACCAAATTTCTTTGATGGAATGGCCTTCACAATCACCAGACCTGAATCCAATAGAACATCTTTGGGGAGTTTTAAAAACAACGAATTGCTGGGTTTGATTCCAAAAATAAGGAGTATTAATGGAGAAACTTACAGGCTGAATGATACGCCATTGATCCATCAATTTGTGCCAAACTGGTGGATTCCATGGATCGTCGGTGTGTCCAAGGTACAAAAAATCGTGGTAGAACTACTAAATATTAAAAACAAAAACATTATACTAATTTTTATCAAAGAGTTTTACCGTTACTTAGTTTCAAGTTTTTTGTTTCTATTTTTTTTTTCCAAGCGTAATAAATGAAGTTAATTTTTTTTATATATGGACTTTCAGAAATACCTACTAATTTTTTTATTTTGAAATATAATGGCATAAGTAATAAATAAAAATTATAACATTGAAATGAAAATTCATTTTACAAAAGAAAATTTGAACGTTAAAAGAAAAATAGGTCGTTTCTATTATTTTTTCCATCACTGTATGTATGTAATATGTAATGCAACGATAAAGAGAAAAACAAAAAAGAGAGTGCAATTATTGCAAATTGAATTAAAGCCGAACCGTTTTAATTGCTCTCTCTTTTTTGAGTGTGCTGTAATTGCATAAGAGTGGCTCTCTCATCAATTTCAAACAGCACTTTT
Organism: Palloptera scutellata; assembly: GCA_958295655.1. Taxonomy (NCBI): domain Eukaryota; kingdom Metazoa; phylum Arthropoda; class Insecta; order Diptera; family Pallopteridae; genus Palloptera; species Palloptera scutellata. The sequence goes on from OY282450.1 coordinate 92,734,559, forward strand.
GTTCTCTCTTCCATACTTTTTCCCCTCTCTTACTCTCGATCTCCCACTCTCTCTCTCTCTCTCTCTCTCTCATTAAAATTTCATTAATTTATATTTATTGCATAATTTTATTTGGTGAAAAGGAAAAACTTTTAAGTGCAAAATACTACTTTTCTGCTAAAAAAAAAAAAAAAAAACTAAGGGTAAAATTGAGAAAATAATATTTCTCTGTGAAATTACATAAACTTTTACGATCTTACTACGTTTATACAGAGCTAGAGAGTTAGTTAAAAATGTTGTGTATTCAACTTTATATTTTAATAATTAATACTTGTTTTAGAGAAGTGGGCGGAAAAATAACCCAAAGATTTGAAAAATTAAAAAATAAAAAATAAAATCTTTTCCCCAGTTTATTTTTACTACAGTTTTTGGCATCAGTTTTTATGGAACTTTTACTATAGAATTTTCTAAACACACAATCCATAAATTATGTAGTATACGCTTTTCTACGTAACTTTTGAATGAAATATGTGCAGGCCATAACAGACAACAGCAACAACAACAACCACATTCCTTATACGTTAATCCATAACTACATTTCTGCTACTATGTACTTACTCGTATACATGTACTACTAAAAATTTCATATCTGCAGCCACTATGACTACGAGTATTATGTGTTATGTAAGTAAGTAAGTATGTAGCTATGTTTAGTAGAATGCTGTAAGCTCATAATTCAAAAAGCACGCAATATTGGATGGCAGCAAGTTACACAAACAACAGCAGCAACAGCAGCAACAACACTGGTGACAGGAACAGCAACAGCAACAGCAACAGCAATAGCAATAGCAATAGCAACAGCAACAGCAATAGCAATAGCAATTTTAGTAGTATTTTTTATAGTAGTGTTAGTAGCAGTTGTGGAAAGAAAGTAGTGAGTACTTAGTAGTTCAAACCTCGAAATATTTCATTTTTTTTTTTGTTTTTTCTTAATATTTTGGCACAAAATTTGAAATCTATTCACTCATACACACACAATGAGCAGTGCCGCTTCCTTTATAATTGAGTTTACATCATTTATTTATGGTTAAAAAATAATTTGTCAGTATCATTGCCAAATTCACTCATGCACAAGCAATATACTATACAGAAAAGGTATGTTTTATTATTTATTTTTAAATACTGCACATAATAAATGCTTTTCATGGTTGTTTGAACAACGACAGTGGCGGCAGCGCGTGCTTCAGATAGCAAACAGCGTTGACCTAGCTGCATATATGCACAGATATAAGTATTTAAATGGCAGATGAATAAGCATCATATGCACAAAGGATCTTCGAGTACATAAAGGTTGCTGCTGCTCTTTAAAGCAATTTACCCATCATAAATACTCGTACGTACGAATGTAGAAGTAGTAGTGGTAGTAGTTAGTAGTTAGTAGCATCAAAGTTGTATTGGCAGTAGTGGAGCAGCAGCAGAAGCCGGCAGACAATAACCAACTAACCAACCAACCAACAGCAGTAAAGTACCATAAAAACCATGAAGCGGATATTGTTAATGTCATTAGCAATGGCTTTTTAGTTGGTTCTTTTTTTTTTTTGCCTCTCCTTTACTTCGATTGTGTCATTGTTGTTGTTAAAAGTAATGCAAAGCAAATATATTAATGCGAAATTTTTAGTGAACTTATGTTCGTTTGTGGAGATGAAATGCACTTGTGTACAAAGGTTTGTTTTGGAAAAGTGGAGAAAAGTTGAAAAGTTATGAGTTCAAAGAGTCATAAGTAAATTACATTTTTAAAAGATTATTGTTTTTTTTTTTAACAATGGAAATTCCAGATGTGGTTTAAGAAGCTCTACAATGTTGTAAAGTAAGTGGATGGGCTCTCAAGCCAAAAGTTCCATTTAGTCTACGTAATTTATATTAGTACGGCCAAGTCTTCAGTTTATTTACCATACATATAAAGAGTGTGTACATAAGAGAGTAATAGAAGAGGTCTAAGTCTAAAGGGTCACACTGCCATGAAGAGATTTCTACAATGAAGAGAGTGGTATGCTCGTATCAAAAATGATAGAAAACAAATTGCGCATTTACTTGGTCATAAATTTAATCTACTGCGCATGTACGTTATACCGAACCATATGCTGTAATCTGATTGGCTATAGTACGGAGAGAAATAAGAACAAAAGATTCGGCTAAGGTGGTGGTTATACTGTTGTTCGCTATTCGACGAACACATCATATTTTGCTCTCGTGGTTACATTGGTGTTCGTTACAGAGTTGCTTCTTGTCGAAATTCAGCTTTTTTTTTAATACTATATTGTTCGCAACGGCAACACTAAATGGTATACCAAAAAACTTTAAACGATTTTATTAATATGGAGCGTGAAATTAATAATATAATTGAAAAATTATGAAAATAATATGATTTTTATGAATAATATTCACTTTTAAAAACTAAAAACATTCGCAACTTCCGCATTTCTGCATATGAAAATAATGATGTACAGATTTGCATATTTTCCTTCTAATTTACATACATTTTTGTTCTTTTTTTTGTAGAATAACTCTTTGACACCCTGGAATACTCGGCGTGCTCGGTGTACATTACACCCAGCATATCGTGTTCGGTGTGAGAGTGAGTAAAAGCTCTTTTTACGTGTTCGGGCAACAACAATTGCATGGTGTTCGCCGAGTAAAATTTGAATATAACCACAGCCTAAGCAAACCGTAAACAAAGGTCTGGCGAACCTGTTCAATGCCTAATCTTGTATTCTGTCATTCTTGTGCTCGTAGTAAACAGGTTTTGATCGAGTAACAGTTGTTTGTAACTCCCACAAGGCACGTAGTCCTCGTAGATCTTATATACTACTGTGGGCAAAAGTTAGTAAGACTTTGTTCATAATTTCAAATTTTTTTATTCATTCTTCCAAATCTATTTCGTCCCCTTCAAAGTAATCCCCCCCGGCCCCAATACATTTGTGCCAACGTTTTTTCCAATTCTCGAAACAGTTGTTAAAGTCCGGAATAATATCCGGAATAGCCTTCAATGCACTTAGCGATTCATGTTTAATGTCTTCAATTGACTCAAAACGGTGTCCACGAAGCGGTTTTTTGAGTTTAGAACATAGCCAAAAGTCACACGGTGCTAAGTAAGGCGAATAGGGTGGTAGGGTGGTTGTGGAACGATATCAGTCGAATTTTTGGCAAAATGGTCTCGTAAAACCAATGCAGTGATTTTGGAATATATCGTGCATTCACTCTTCTTAGGCCCAAATGATGTTTTAAAATGGTTTTCACTGATCCTTCCGATATTTCAACGATGCCAGTAAGGTCTCTGACTGTTAATCGTCGATTCTCGATTCTCGAGCACCAATTCCTTGATTTTATTGACGTGTTGATCATCAGTTGATGTTGATGGCCGTCCTGGACGTGGTTCGTCGTCAACGCGTTCTCGACCATCTTTGAACAATTTGTACCAATCAAAAACACTTGCTCGCGACATACAATTATCACCGAAGTCCTTTTGCAACATTCTGAACGTTTTGGCACCAGAAATTTGATTCCGCACACAAAATTTAATGGAACTTCTTTGTTGAATAATTTCACTCATTGTGAAAATCGCCGAATGCACTTTTTGCACTTCAGAAAGACAAGCGTATACTAAACACTAATGATTATTTTCATGTGACATTTGGCACAGATGTCACCGACAGTCATACCAACCTTAACAGTATAATATTTTGATGAATGGGTTTCCGCGCGAAATTTAAATTAAAAAGTCTTACTAACTTTTGCCCACAGTAGTACTTATATCGCCTTGTCCGTCTGTCCGTCTGTCCATCTGTCGTCTGTGTACACGATAACTGGAGTAAAACTTAAGCAGTGTCAACCACACTGGATACAGACATTTCCTATTATCAGAAAGAGTTCAAGTTCTGAGATGGGAAAAATCGGTCAAGTGGGCGTGGTACCTCCTATATAAGTGAAAGAGCGGTATTGAAGGAAATTCCAAAGCGAATTGCACAAAATTCGATACACATTATTAAAATAGCCTTTTAAACAACTATTGCGAAAATAGTTAACATTACTCACGCCTTCTCCCCATAGAAGTCAAATACTAAAAACCAAATCAAATAGTTTTCCCCTCTCGTTGTATCCCTGTTTCCTACATATATTTTAATTTATCTGTAAGTTTGTATTATGATGTCAAATAATAGACATTCAGCCTCTCACAGGCTGGAAGACCAAATATTTACTGATTGATGTATAATCACTTGCCAGAAAGAATTCAAGAGAGGAAAAAAGAAGGGAAGTTTTGGGGGAAACCATTATAATACCCAGATCCAAAACTAAATCAACCTTACAATCGTTAAGTAAACAAAATACTGATATCTCCCTTCCTCACTCATATCTTCTGAATCCTTTAGTGTTTGTAACACTAGTAGACATGTAGGTAAATGCAACACACAATAAAAAATTAAGAACACATCACTCACGCCGCACATGCTATTGTTGTCATAAAATACATGAAAGCAGCGGAAAAAGTTAAAAATTTCACACTCCACAGGAAACGCATCCCAACCTGCAAAGGTTACACGAAAACAATGAAAATTCATGAAAATTCATGAAATTTCACACAGGCGATGAATAAAGATGGTGGTCGCTGTGGCGTAGTGGTAGTGCGTTGGACTACTACGTAGAGTGTGCGGGGTTCGAATCACGGCACAGGCAAAATCAATAAGTAAAAAAAAAAAATTTTTCTACACGGCACCACCTCTTGGCAGGTAATGGCAAACCTACACGAGTAAAAATTGCTCATGAAAATAGCTCTTCACTTCGCCGTTCGGATTCGGCATTAAACTGTAGGTCCCTTCCATTCATGTATAAATATAACACGCACAACATGAGTGGGTGCGAAAAGCTCGGCCTAGGCCCTCCATGGGCTGTTGTGCCATTAAAAGTTAATAAGATGAATAAAGAAGTAGGAAAAAGAAAGCAACCAAAAAAAAAACGAAAATATTAAATGCAGCAAAATGATCTGATATGAAGTAAAAGAAAAAAAGGACAAACATTTTAATTCATCCAAAAACTATCATTTGCCAAGCAAACAAGCAAGTAGCAGGGCACACAAAAGCTCAAATCAATTGGGTTACATCCCATCAGAAAATCAGCTTCCTACTTCGATGAGAGATAATCATTGCAAAATTGTATTCACTTTACACTGCATACGCCCACATACACGCAAACACGCACACACCGAAAATCTCCCAATGACCCATAACTAAATGTGATGTTTATAGCAATACCCAATAAATCCGCTCCTCCCCCTTCCCAACCAGGTCGTACACGTTAAATAGTTTTGTTGAAATACTTTACTCCCAGAAAATGTCTTAAATCAAAAAAGGTCTAACAAGGGTTGCATTTGGGTTGCATTTAGGTCTGAAAGGTATTATTTTCGGTTATCAAATTGTTGCAAAAGGTTTACGCACACCCTTCAAGGATGTGTGTGCTGAAATGAAAATATGGTTAGCGCACCCGAAACTTAAACAAAAAGGTGAAGGTCAGAAAAAAATGAGGGAGGGGGTAAAAGATAAAGATGTGAATTGTATTTGTCTGTCTGTCTGTCTGTCAGAAATATAAATGTCAAAAATTTGAATTGTAAGCCTAGATTTTATGTTTTTCTCGATGAGCAAGAACATTTTCGTAGCAGTAGCAGAGAAAATTTGCACTTCAAGCGCCCATTCTAAACGAGAACACTATTCTGCGCTACGAATTGCCCTCTTGCATACTATCTCTTCTTTCGTCTGTAGTACCAGGATCGATACACATCCGCAGCTTAAACATAGGCATATTTTTATTTAGTTTTCTTTCAGTGTGCATATTTTTATATCACTCATATAGTATTCCCTTCATTTAAATTAATTGATATGCATAACTTTATCTTTTTGCTTACACATAAATATGAAAATTTTCTCACTTAAAGTGTTAATCAATCACAAACAACGCAGACAACAGAAAGTATATAAATACACACAAAACTTTAACCACAACAATAACAATAATAAACGGCAACAATAAATTGAGTAAATATAATAAAAATCAAGAATTATATGATCTAAATTCAAATCCAATAATAAAGAAATAAATAGAAAGAAAGAGAGAGTGAAAAAATCAAAGCATTTCCACATCAAATTACAATAAACAAAAACAGAAGCCCATCCCCAACAACAATAGCAACACTTTCGGCATCTTTTATTATACATATTTATATGTATGTAAATCGTTTTTGTATGGAGCTGTCAGATGTGTGTCTCTCCAATGGCGTTATGTTATCAAAAAAATAAGGGAAAATAACAACAATGATGCTATCTCACTTCTCACAAAAACTAAACAAAGCCGTTATAGCCTAAACATGAGGGTATGAGTGAGAGTGTGTGTGAGAGAAATTGCAAATATTTTCGTAAATTGTTGCTATGGTTAGAAAAAATGCTACAATAATATTATTACATAAAAATTTGCCAGAACCCCAGTACCAGGAAGTGTTGCTGCTGTTGTTGTCGCCTCCTTTCATGGCAATTTGTTGAAAAGGGTACAAATATTTGCTAATGATTTATTTGAAAAGTTGTATACACTTCTTTGTTTTTTTTTTATAGGTAAGTTGTAATTGTGTGCAAAAAAACTGTCAAAAAGTAAACAAGTAAAAATCAAAATATAACCACAAAACAGCAGTAAACAGTAACAGCCAAAGCAATTCATCAAAATTAATAGCATTATTTATAGCATATACTTATTTTCTTGACATAATAACGACGCAAAAGTACACTTAACTATTACCAACAGCTACAGGAACGATTTTTCATTGTTATATTGCTACAAATAATTACAAATGAAGGACATGCACAATGCCATGGAACAAAAGAAAAATCAACATTAAAACGTAACGAATCAATTTAGAGGAAGTTACGGAAACAGCAACAACCGAAACATTAGCATTTTGTACTCGTTTCTACACCCAATAAGTATACAATGTGTGGATGTGTGTGTGTGTATGTGTGTGCAATTACTTGCGGCAGGTAAAATTTATTGACAACACGTGCGATGCATGCGAAATTTTAAAAATGTTGTAAAATTCACATAACAAGGAAGTGGAAAATGCAAAAGGAAGCAAGAGATACTTAAAAAAAACACGCGCATACACACTCACCATCATCAAAAACAGTACAATAACCAAGTTAAACCCATGTTATTTGTGTCACTCGCCCTCTCACACACTCGCCCTCTCACACACACACTCTCTCACACACACACTCTTTCTCTCTCTCTCTCTCTCTCTCTCAATTTGGAAAACAATTGAAAAATTTAACGGCATTTATTTATGCACCAAAGGACAAAAGCGTTTATTGTTATCAGTCGTTCGTTCCTGTGTTGTTGAATAAGTGTCGTTGAGTGAGTGAGTGTCGTTGAGTGAATGCCGTGAGTGAAGTGGTTGAGGTTGACTTCAATGTCGTCGTCGTTGTTGCTGTTCTGTGAATATTTTCTATAGTATGTAAGTATGAGAATGGATGCGTTTTTTTACAGGTTCAGAAGGTGAAAATCCTGTGCGTGCCTTGGTGTTCGTGTGAATGAGAGTCGAATGAGAGATCGAGAGTGGAATTTGAGTACATGTGCCCTTATTTACTATATATTAAATTAGTGTGTTTAAGGCGTTCAATTTTCGGTTAAAAACAATTGTATAATGTGACAGGAATTTAACATCAACAACAACAATAACAACAAAATGCATATTAATACATATGTAAATAATTTGAATCGCCTTCGAAATACATAATTTACATTAGGAAGAATCTCTAAGTCTAGTAAAAGGGCATTTAAGAGTAGCAGAATTACAAAACTTTGACATCCCTACAATGAAGAAACAACAAACTGTGCAAGAGCATATGCCAGACTTAGAGAGTCCCCCTTAAACAAACTTGACAAATGTATATATTTTTTTAATTCAATAATGCAAATTTTATTGCTAATTGAAGCAAATAAAAAACTATTTAATTATTTATATAAACTATTAGAACTGATGGAACGATTGCATTACGTAGTATAGGACTTCTCTCGCTCTCTCTTTTTGAGCCGCATTCAAAATTTTCAAAGTCCAACTGGGAGAGGCTTATCAAGTTGCATAAGGGTTAATAAAGAGTATGTCTCTCTCTCTCCTCGGTGACTCATATTTTAATCAAAATAATAACCAAGGTTGCATTTTCCTTATTCGAAATATTTTCCTTCTCAATTAAAATACAAGAAAATGTGCAACTGTGCAATTCTTATTTTTGTTTTGTTTTTCGTTTAGGAAGCTCACCTTATTATTGTGTCATAAATATAACCAAGCACACCTCTTAACTCATTCATTTCCTCTCTCTCTCTTTCTCTTTTCGACTCTACCACGCTACCTCCGAACTACAGCGAAGCCTTGGAAGTTCGTATACCTGCTGATATCATTCGTTTCTTACAGCGTTTCTTTCCTTATTTTATTACCACCATATCGATTCCACATTATTGTTGTTAAACTACACCAAAAACACAATAGAAAACATGTGTTGCCAAACTCAACAATATCAATCAAAAAAAAAAATTTTAACCAAACAGCATTGAGAGAAGTAAATACCATTGTAAAAGTGTAAAAGTGTGCTAAATAAAATTGTATGTATTCCAACATTAAATAATAAAAATAAACAGACTAAATGCAAGGAAAAGAATGGGAAAAATGAAATGAAAAAACCACAACACTGACATTAAAAATGTTGCAGCCACCACCCATCGTCATCATCACCGCCAACATCATGCACACACCTTTTCTACTACATAAGTATGTAGTACCGACATTTTATTTCACTTTCAAAAATAAAAAACAAAAGAAAATTGCAAAAGAACATACATTATCCTCTTTAAAAAATAAAACCAAAACCAAAAACAAAATTCATTGTAATGGTTATGCTATAGGGTAAGACAATGGCTAAAAGCAGCTAAGGGGAAATGTACCAGTTTATAATGTAACGACCAACAAACTTGACTTTTGACCCTTGAGGCATTTTGCATACATACATACATACAAATGTACATATAGCTACGGCTAACATACTATATATTTTCCTATACATCAGCATCAAACGGAAAACGGAAAACAAAAACCAAAAAGGAGCAAAATCCCAAATGAAAAAAAAAGATAGGAAAAACGCAAACAATTTTCAATACTTCAACGCGCCGCACGTTTTCCATTTCGGTTGCAATTTATTTGTACGTTGTTCTTCTTTTGGTGTTTGTTGTTTTTTCGTCTTCTTTGTGTGGGAGAATGACCATCACTTGCTCTGGTGCTTCATCATTCTCCATTCCACTCCCCTCCCCCTTTCAGCATCACTGTCTATGCTCGATCTCATTTATTTTATTCGCTATACAAAACTTTACTCTCATATGTGGATATGTACTACAGTTACGGACAATGAAATAGCATCACTGTTTCAGATTTCGAGGGACAACAAACCAAAATTATTATTTTATTGTGGCATCCTTACAGAATGGTTGGATTAAACTACAGCTTTTAAAATTTATATTTTTTGGAAACTGAAAATTTGAAGTGATATTTCTAAGTAGTGTTCAATAGTTTTTAGCATTAAAATTGTGATCGAATCATCTGCTACGTGAGTGAACAACTCCTCACGTAATTTACTCCGAATTTCATACAATTTCGGAGTGAATTGCGTTACGAGTTGTACGTTCCCGGAACCAGCTTGTGTTGGCGTTATTCCGGTCCATACCCATCCACCACTGAGGCCGATTTTTGCTTTCCCTAAGCTGTGAAATGATCTATATAGATAGAAAAGCAATCTTTCAACTAACACGGTCATTTTGTTTGCTCAATTGTAGAAAATTTCTCATCATGTTGTCAGATTTAGAACGATCGGCCTTCAGTTGTCATGCTCTTTCTATCATATCTTTTTTTTTTACTATTGTTAAGATTTTAAGTGTTTTTGCTTTTGTAAGGCTTGGCCATCAGCGTAATTTCCATTATTATCTGCATGATCTCAAAATTCTTATATCAGCAGGCATTTCTCTACAGCTTAGGCGTGGATTTCACTCAAGTCGTATCTAAACACCTTTCACACCTTGCAGTTGGTTGTCGACCACCACCATATCGTGTTTTACACAGCCTTATATAATTTTTTTGACCGAGAGAGAGACGAAACCCTTTTAATTATCTCTTTGTCTCTCTAATAATTTACTAATTTGATTTTCAGCACGAGTCCAGCTTCTCTTTTTCAATGATATTCATAAATATAATTTAACCGACGACAGACAAAAGCGACTTTCAGGAGGAATTTTATAGACAAATGCACAAAAAAAAGACCCGTTTTTTATTCGAAATCCAAAACTTAAGAGCATTTCACTGGTATTCCCTATTCGAATATAAGCAGCATTACTTCCTTAAATAACTGAGTATAAAAATATTTGAATATATTTCTTTCCAATATGCATTTATGTACAAATATAACACGCATGAGTGGATGCGAAAAGCTTGGCCTTTGGCGCTACATGCAGTCACAGTCGACACTGATAAACTGAATTTCATCGTGGTAAAGGCACAACACTTGACACAATGGCTACCTATCTCTTTATCGGTGTCCTGTGTGATCACATTCACTCTCTCATTCTCCCTTCTTCTTCCTCTCACCTATCAATCTTTATCGGTGTCCTGTGTGATCACATTCACTCTCTCATTCTCCCTTCTTCTTCCTCTCACCTATCAATCTTCCTTCCATTCAACACAATGCTCTGCAGTTATAGGGGTACACCCTGTGTGTTAAATGTATCAATAAAAAAAAATAAAAAATATTAAAAAAAAAAAATGTAATACAAATTTTTTTTTATAAAATTAAAGAACCTATTTTATTGAACATATTCGTACCGTTCATATGTATGAGAAACTCTCTATGGTGAGTAACCATAGTGTTAACTAGTGTTTGCTTTAACTTCTGATTATTGTCTATACTCGTATGTGTGAGAGTGTGGGAGAGTGTGTGCAAGTGGGAGAGTGTGGTAAAAGGGGAAGAGCATTTAAGTATTTACAGAGCTTCCCTGTGTTGCTATATTGTGGTCATTTAATTCCTTTTGAATGCCTTTACATACTTTCATTCTTTTGGCGTTTTTATATACTTTTGCTATTAAAGATTATATGAGTGTTTATGTGTGTTTGTGTGTGTGTGTGTTTATGAGAAAGTAATATATATACATATGTCTGAAAATATCCTGCGATGTTTTTTTTGCATTCTCTTCATCACCTTCATTCCTGATTTGCCTTCATTTTTGCCTTCAATTGTAATAGTAGGTAACTGGAAGCAAAAACGTTGGAATGTACAAATCAAGAGAGAAATTAAATATATTTCTTTTCCTTTCGTATTTTCTGTTTATTTTTATTTCTTGTATTTGTTGTTATTTGGTAGTAGTAGGTGTTTTCCTCTATTGTTTTATTTACTTTCACAATGACCATAATTTACTGGTGCCAATAGGGAGGAAGGCGAGGGAAATTTTTATGGCTCATTGTTATTGAGTTTAGGTTTGGGATTTTTCCTCTACGTTTGTTTTCTCGCATTTGTATTTAGTTAGCAAAAATGGCTGGAATGTTGAAAAGGTTAGCAATGGGCAGTAACCAAACACCCCTAGGCACATAAATCACATACAACAGCAAGGAGGGTACGTATTACTTAATGCTAAAGCGGTTATAAATTTAGCAACGCCAATAAAATATAAATTGGTTATTAGAAAATTCAAGTCAAATGAAAACTGTACTAATACTATTTAATTTAGCACTTAACTTTGTAATGTAAATGATATTCAGGCAGCAAAATTAAATACGCTCTTAGTCTATCTCTATCGGCTCTCCCACTCTTTGCTTAGTATGCATATCAAACATGCATGTATACTTTGATTGCATGTGTGTGCTCGTGTCCATATTGGAAGAGAGCAAATCTGTGCTTTTAGGTGCTGGTTATACTGGTGTTCGCTGTTCGCTGTTTGACGAACACATCAAATTTTACTCTCGTGCTGGGTGTAGTGGTTACATTGGTGTTTTGTCGAAATTCAGTTTTTTTTAATACTTGATTGTTTGCAACGGCAACACTAAATGGTATGCCAAAAAACTTTAAACGATTTTATTAATATGGAGCGTGAATTTAATAATATAATTGAAAAATTATGAAAATAATATGATTTTTCTTCAATAGTTTTATGAATAATATATTTAATGGTCGCTGTGGCGTAGTGGTAGTGCGTTGGACTGCTACGCAGAGTGTCCGGGGTTCGAATCTCGGCACAGGCAAAATCAAAAAAAAAAAAGTAGAAAAAATAATTTTTCTACACGGCACCACCTCTTGTCAGGCAATGGCAAACCTACAAGAGTAAAAATTGCTATGAAAAGCTTTTCCTTCGCCGTTCGGATTCGGCTTTAAACTGTAGGTCCCTTCCATTCATGTACAAATATAACACGCACAACATGAGTGGATGCGAAAAGCTCGGCCTAGGCCCTCCATGGGCTGTTGTGCCATCAAAAGTAAAGTAAAGTAAATATTTAATATTCACTTTTAAAAACTAAAAACATTCGCAACTTCCGCATTTCTGCATATGAAAATAATGATGTACAGGTTTGCATATTTTCCTTCTATTTTACATACATTTTGGTTCTTATTTTGTAAAATAACTCTTTGACACCCTGAATACTCGGCGTGCTCGGTGTACATTTCACCCAGCATATCGTGTTCAGTGTGAGAGTGAATACTTACTTACTTTTAATGGCACAACAGCCCATGGAGGGCCTAGGCCGAGCTTTTTCACTTTGAGAGTGAGTAAAAACACTTTTTTTCGTGTTCGGGCAACCACAATTGCATGGTGTTCGCCGAGTAAAATTTGAATATAACCACAGCCTTAGGAGTTCCTGCTTTTCTTTTTTCCTTCCAGTTTTTTTTGTTGGTGTTGCTGTTTTTTTATTTTATTTTTTTTTTCTTTTTTTTTTGGGTAGAAAATGACATGCATGAAAATATCATTTGCACTGAGTGTAGTTATTCCCCAGCATAGGGACTTTGTAGCAAAAACCTAGCAAAAAACAGAAGAACAGAAGACACACACACACAAAATGTAGAGGTATGTAGATAAATCACAAACTGCACTTGTGATTTATATACAAATGTACATTTTTCCTTCCTCCTCTGAAATTATTATTTGCTTTTTTTTTTTTTTTGGTGACTTTCTTGGCCCGCATTTCAATGGTATTGCTTTCACATATACATACATACATTTTTTACAACAACGCATGAGAAATGTTTTAGCATAAATAATTTTTCTGCATACGAGTATTCTTTTGAAACTATGAAATAAAACATGTAACAAATTTTAAGCTGAAAAAATCATAGTAAAAGCGTATGAGAAATGAGTGCATTTTTACGACATACTTGCATACATTTTTTTATTAGTGAGAATATGAATACGAAGGAATGTGTGTGAGTGTGTGTGTGTGTGTGTGAGTGTGTGTGTGTTACAAGAAGTCACTCTCTTCTTCACCTCTCTCGTTTTCTTAAAAGCTACATCTTAGAAGAAAAATAATTTAAATTAAAGCATGGATTCTAGATCATGATTTTTGATAAAAAATCTGATAAAAAATATGGTATGTGATAAAATCTACATACATTAAATGTATACTTATTGGAAATTATTTACTTTATTTATTTACTTGTGAATAATATTAATTCATTTTAATAGATTGAATATAAGCAATTAAAGAGAGGAGAGGAGTAGACTTTGCACGTCCATAGCAGTAAATTGCTGTCAACAACATGAATTACAAGAGAGAGTGTGAGAGAGAGAGCGATTTAGTAAATATGGTAAATATTTTTTGTGTAGTTCAAATTATCGTGAATTAAATTAAGTAATTAGATTCTGGTAAAAATTCTTAAATTAAGTTTACTACTGACTTTTTTGTGCGATAAAGTATAGCGAAAAAATTGCATCTTTTCCGGTTGGCACAGTGCATTACAAATCAATAACATAAGTCAAGCTGAGAGGAAGAACGACTTAAGTTAATACGAAACTTTTATTATTTACCTCAATACAAAAAAAAAAAAACCATTTATTTTATTATTATTCCTTATTCCTTACTATTCATTACTCTTACTTGCTTACTTTTAATGGCACAACAGCCCATGGAGGGCCTAAGCCGAGCTTTTCGCATCCACTCATGTTGTGCGTGTTATATTTGTACATGAATGGAAAGGACCTACAGTTTAATGCCGAATCCGAATGGCGAAGTGAAAAGCTTTTTTCATAGGCAATTTTTACTCTTGCAGGTTTGCCATTGCCTGCCAAGTGGTGGTGCCGTGTAGAAAAATTATTTTTTCTACATTATGATTTTGTCTTTGCCGAGGTTTCGAACCCCGGACACTCTGCGCAGCAGTCCAGCGCACTACCACTACGCCACAGCGACCATTCATTACTCTTTTTGTTTTAATATTCTTTAATTTTTTATTACAATATTATTAAATTTATGATTTTGAGTTTTGTTTGTGCCGAGATTTGAACCCGGTCACCCTCCGTTGAAGCCGACCACACTACCAACTGCACCACAGGCGACCACTGCGAAACCAATTAACGTTGTTCAAATTTTATATTTTTCACGTTAACATTTGCGACATCCTGTTGCCAAGTCGGCGGTTACACCCAAGGAAGGGGCTCGTTTAATTGCACGCACACATACTCGTACATAGTCATCTCATCTCATCTCATATCTTCTTCTCCTTTCTGTTTCTCCTTCTTCTTTATTTTGTAATTAAATTTTGTTATTTCATCGGCAGCAGAGATTCAATGTCAATTTTAATGGTAAAACCACATTTAAAAAACAAAAATTTACGATGCAAAAAAGAAAATAACTCAACAACAGCTTCTTGCTCAACATTATCGAATGTATCGAATGCGTGCAAAGAAACCAAAAATAACAGATACTTAAATGAAATGAAACATGTTTTAACGCAAAAAATGGAAAAAAGTTTTTTTTTCGTATAAGAAACAAGCAGCCGCAACAGCAACAACAAAATTAATTCAAGCTTTCGTTTTTTAATGGTTTTTTCGTTTGTTTACAAAGTGTTGTGTGCTTAAATGCAACACTGTAACGGAGCGCAGCTGAGTCAGTGTAAATGACGAATGAATGTAAACTTATGTACCTACAACAGACGTCATTGAGCACATTTATTTTGGGCTCGTTTTGATTTTTTTGTTATGGTATATTTCTGAATTGTGGATTTCAGCTGTTGGTTTTTATAGAATCTTAACTTCGCTCCTTTTGCGTTTTATATTTCAGCAAATTCAAAACGGACGAACAAATTTAAACAACCGGTTCTTGACTCGGTTTAAAATTCGGCTCAATATTTTACTTAGAATGTGTTTTTGAACTTGATACATTATGAACAGAAAATACATGTGATTCTTTTGTAGGAAAAACATGCTCACTCTTCACGAAGCAAGATGTGTGTGCTTTTGTAGATGCAAAGAAACTTATTGAAAAATTAACTAAAATTCAAGGTATATTTCATAGTTTGATTCAGTGAGAAAAACGTACACAAGAAATTACATATTTTGTAACGTATGAGCGGTTTATTCTCGACACATTCCCCATTCCTACTCTACTATTTGCCCGTCATTACCCAATGATGAGAAGCTGCAATGCTGGGAGCATTCAAGAGAAATATACTTTCCAAGATCTACGGTTCATTAATGAAGAAAGAAAACGCTTCGGCTAGGGAGGTATTCTCGTCGATCCACAGTGCAACGCGCAGAAGAGCACGATTTAATCTCCAATGAATCGTTCTCTCTTACTCGAGCGCATAACTGATGTTGGCATTACCAACTGGCGCGACTAACAAGCGAAGATTTATTTAGGTGGCACTTAGAATTTTAATGCTAATCTTATTGTTCATTTGTGGGTATTGAACATTTTAATGCTAAGGCTAATTAATTGAAGTTCTACTTTACATTGGAATTGAAAATATGATAAGTAAGGCTAGTTCAGTATCTTAAGCAAAAAATTTCAATACTAATGCTCGTTCAATTGCATTAGCATTGCAATTTTTAGTCCTGATGCCCGTTAAAATTATTTAACTTTGAAATTTTAAAAGCTAATGCTGATTCATTTTCATTAGATCTTAAATTTAAATGCTAATACTAGTTGATTCCATTAGCATTGACAAATGTAATGCTATTGCCAATTGAATTTTAATTTGAATGCTTGTGAAAATTGGATTATATTTGATTGTATTGAACATTTTAATGCTAATGGTAGTAGTATTTCAATTGGCATTGATCATTTTAATACTAGTTCTAGTTGCATTTCGTTAGCATTGAAATATTTGAATGTAAATAATTTTGCATTTTGGAAATTTTATAGTAAATCAATTGCACTAAAATAAGAATGGAAAATTTAATGATATTTTATATTTGTTATATTTGTCCTCCATTTCTTAAGCTGTTCTTTCCAAATTATCAAGTATTTGATTTTATTAATGATTTAATGCTAATTTTGTTAACATTGAAATTTGGATTGCTAATGCCCGTTTAATTTCATTAATTTTAAATACTTTTACCAGTGCATTTCCATTATCATTACGATTATAATGCTAATACAAGTTTAAACTTATAGACTTTGGAAATGTAATGCTAATGCTAATGCCAGTTAACTTTGGAAGCGTAAATGCTAATGCTGGTTCAATTTGGGTAGTCATTTCCATTTCATTAGTACTAATCATTTTAATAACGACCACATTAGTTGAATTCCATTAGCATTAAATTTATTTAATGCTAATTTCAATGCAATTTAATCATTTACTAATCGTTGCAGCTTAATATCAGTTCATGTCACATAATATTTAAGAAAAATCTAATGGCTATGTAGCTGCAGTTCCACAGTATCAAAGGGCTGTTGCTAATTCGATGCAGTACACATTCCTCATACATATACAAGTTCCAAGAATATGAAACTTTTTTTGTATATACATAGAATGAAATCGTACAGAATGAAAGGAAGTATACCTAAAAGTAAAATGCAAATAAGAAATTCGCATAACTCCTGAAACTATTCACCGCTGTAGGAAGCTGAGATGAAATTTTTGCAAGGACGTAGACAAACCTACATCGAAAATATGCTGAATACTATATTTCAAAAATATTACAACACAACAATTAATATTCATTAATAGCAAAAACTTTCAAGAATTTTGCCAATTTCTTTTTAAATATCAACAATTTTTAATGCAAGTTTTTCATTCCCCTCATGGTCAAACTCGTTCTATATTTTATTCTTAATTTTGATCAATGCACTTTAATGTACCTTTGCAATTGTAGTATGTACCTACTCGCAAATACCACAAATGGAATCAAAAATTCAGCTCACGTTTCAACTCCGACGACCATGTCCTAATAAAGCCACGTTGAATGCCTACCTACAACATGCATGAATATTTAGCTCTCTATGAAAGGGAGAGTGGGCAAAGAGAGGAAAGGCAAACTATTAGTCAGAATTAAGAGTATAAAACATTGTCATCAATAGCAGCATCAGCAATAGCAACAACAAAAATAGATGTAATGAAGTATTTCGAAAAAAAAATATATTTAATTTTGTTGCATTTTAAAGAGTTTCTTCTCTTTTTGTCATAAATGTTTTTTTGTTTTTCTGTTTTTTTGTTTTGATCGTAATCTATGTTATCTTGTGGCTCTACTCTTCTTTTTCTCTTTCAGTTTTTGTCATTGCAATGCAATCAATTTTTGCGATAAAAGCAAAATAGCAATAGCAAGAATGGCGCATGCACTAATAAAAATGATTTTTGCAGGGCATCTGTAAATTTGCAATTAGTGGCAGTAATAATAAAAAGAAAGAGAGGTTAGTAAAATAAAGGGAGAAAAAATTAATTACAAATTATTTGTTTGTTACGTGATTTTTAATTTCATATTTATGTATGTATTTTTTATTTCAATTATATGTAGGATACATCTCTTGTTGACGTTACATATTTGCTTTCAATATGATATACATACATACTAGTATGTACATATAGTGAAAAACAACGTCAACAATATTGCGATCAATCATTCAATAAGCATAAGCATACATATGTACATACATTCTATTTACAATGTAGCATTCTACATACATACATATATTTATATCCCATGCTACACTCTACTTACACACATACTTATATCTAGGTATGTACGAGTTGATTTGTTTTTGTTTTCAATTGCACTCATCATTTCTTATTTCTTATAGCATAATAAAACGAGAACCCGACGCAGTCAACCATTCTACTCATCTTCCATGGTAGAACAAACACCAGTCAACCAACCAGTTAACGAATGCTTACATCAACACCGCAAGCACCATGACGGTGACGATATCGATGATGATGATGATGACTTTGAAGTGTAATGGCATATGGTTACAGACAGCTACCAGTAGACAAACGTAATCTTCAAAATCTAGTGCATATAAGTATGTATGTACATGTGTATGTGTTAGTTGAAAGAGCAACTCTCAATCGTTTGTTTATCCTCCTCTGCAAATCCTATCAATACAATCAATATCTTTATGCTCACACACTCACGCACTCACTTTGTTTCTCATTCGATATTTACACCTCATACTCTATATTTACTTACCATTCTTCCACCCACTCTCTCCCACTCATACACACCACACAGCACTCATGCATTATTGACTCTTTTGAATTGAGTACATTGAAAATGCATTCTTCTTTTTGGCACACAAACATAAGTTTTTTTTTTTCGTCCATATCTCCCATCCTTGCTCTCTCTTTCTCATGCTTTATTTTTCATTTGACATGTGCGCCGATAGGTTATTGTTTTTGGATTTGTTAGTGCGTGTGGCATTAATTCTCTCTGTTAAGGTGAGAATTAGAACTTTTTTTTTCAATAGCATTAAATTACTTAGTATTTATTATTGGCTTAAGTTCTTTTTTGTTGTTAAGTATTTGCAAAGTGGCAACAGATGTGCCGGTTTTTCTTTTCACACTTCATCTGTATTATGTCGTTGTTATTGTTTTGTTTATAGCACTTAATAAAGTTGACATATTTATGCTGTCAATTTTAACATTATTAAATTTACATGCTTTTGAAGTTTTGAATTTATTTTTGATCATGATGAAAGTAATTCAGTATTTTTTTTTTTTTTTTTTAAAGAAAATGTATTGAAAGCAAATTATTTCAGCATAGGAAGGCAACAAAAATATCTTTGACCGGGGAGGAAAAGAGTAAGTTAAAATATTTCTTTGCTTTGAGTTAATGTGAAAAAATTCTTTGATACTCTCTCAATACCACTAACTTTTAATACTCATTCATTTCAATTGCAAAGTGCACTACTTAAATCCATTACACAAGTACAACGTACCTCCACACAAACACAAAAAAATTTATATAGTTGCTCTATATAAAAAACGAAGAAATAGAAAGAAAATAGCAAAAGTTTTGCAACAACATGATCCAAATAATGCGTAAATTTCATGACAAAATTACAATCTGCAAACAACAACGAAAATACAAAGGTGAAAAACTCAAAAAAACAAAAAAAAGAAGAAAATAGCAAGAAACGAAAAGAGAAGGAAAAACAATGGGAGGAAAATGCTGTAGAAAGAATAAACTTAACAAAGCGAAAAGAGCTTGACCAACTTTTATATGTACATGCATAGAACAGACACAACCCAGCGACAACTTGAAAATGAAAATGAATGAATTGAAAACAACGAAAGGAAGGCGAAATCTATAAAATTGCAGTTTGAAACTTAAATTCGAAAGGAAAACAGCTCACCAAAGCTCGGCACATCACGCGGAGCACTGAAGACAAGGCAGTAGCAATAGAAACAAAAAAAACTTCACTAAAATGCCGCGCATAGCGTGCAAATACTCGCTGCTCCCCGTACACAGGGCACTGATAATGTTACAAAATGACGCGGTGGCAGCCTGCAGCTTGCAGCAGCAGAAACAGCAGGTGATGCCAAGATACAACGGTAACGATTACTAAGGAGTAGTATGT
Source organism: Palloptera scutellata (assembly GCA_958295655.1). Taxonomy (NCBI): domain Eukaryota; kingdom Metazoa; phylum Arthropoda; class Insecta; order Diptera; family Pallopteridae; genus Palloptera; species Palloptera scutellata. The sequence continues at coordinate 92,754,660 of OY282450.1, forward strand.
AAAAAATAAATTCTGTCCCAGCAGGATAAGTAAACGGAAGTTGTCAGACACAAGCTGCAATGACAACGACAAATGCACGCGTTGTAGAAAGGTAAAAGTTTCACTTTTCTATAAAGTATATGTACATATTTTAAAGCTGAACTGAACTGCTTTGTGTTTTGCGCAAAACAAAACTACTAAATACAACGCTGCAGGGTGAATGCATATCTGGATGCTAAAGTTGCTTAAAGTTAAATGAGACTGGAGGAGAGTAAAAAAAAAAAAGGAAGAAAGAGAGAGAAATAGGAAGTAGAGATACATGGGTTGCTTAGTACAAGATGAGAACAAAACAAAAACAAAAAACAAAAAAAAACAGCAACAATGTTCTTTGAGCTGTTAATGTTAAATTGTGTTTTTGTAATTGTTGTAATTGTTGTTGCTGTTATGTGCACATTGTTCTCCAACAGAGAGTTACGCCTCTTCTGTTATTTGGCAAAATAACAATATTCTTCTCGGATGAGAAGTAGAAAAATGAGAAAGAGATGCAGCAAAGAGTGTAATGAGTTGTGTAGTTCAGCAAGCAGTACAAAATTGACTTTATCCACTAGCGAATACCAGGAAGATTTGGAGTTAAGCACCTACTCTTGCGGGTTAAGCTGCTCTCCCCTTTACCGATTACTATCGCATACACATTGATTATTGCTAATGAGTTGAATACTTAATAATAATATATTTAAAAAAATATATAATAAATAATTTCTGTGATTTCTCGGTCCGCTAGTGACTGTGCGAGTCAGATTTTTTGTCTTTTCTTTATTTAACTATTATTAATGTCAAAAGTTAAGGTCATAGTGCAGCTTCCATTCCAGTTTATCTGCTTGCAACAATTAAGTAGATTATGGTATTAGAAAGTTCTGGCTATTATGATTTCTTGTCAATAGAGCACACGTTGAAGTTAAACTAAGTATTCCACGCTTGTTCACAGTGAACCACTCACACTCATTGCTTTTCATTGAGAGAGAGTAAAATACACTCTCTTTACATAAAAACCAGAGTTGCAATTTTTTTTGAATTTTTCTACCAAATCAAAATGAAAAACAGCTTAAGGCGACCTAAGATTTGTTTAAAGTATGAGTTTCGAATTTTGAAACAATTTTTGGAATTACTTATAATCTATATATATAAAAATGAAGATATGTTATGTGTGTGATGAGTAATCTCGGAAACGGTTCGATTTTCTTCAAAAATTCAACTTTCATGTTAAAGTACATGCTTCTTTGACGGACATAGACTATTTATCCGCCCACTGCCACGCCCACTGCCTCGCCCACAAAAAGAGTTAAATGCCTACAACTTTTGAAACCCTTAACGCATTCACTTAAGCGAGCTGCGTTCAATTATGATTCGACGATTGATTACACTTTACATCGAACTGTAGTTATTGGTCCTATGGATGACGTATGTTATCATTGCAAAGCGTACAAATTCAAAAATGGGCCACCAGGTTTATGTTGTCCTAATGGAAAAATCAAATTACCGGCATTGGAGCCACCTCCAGAACCATTATCTCTTCGATGCAGCACAATATCTCGACAATGAAATTCATCACCAACTATTACTAAGTATTGCAACTTCATCCATTGGAGCATTAAATCTTCTGGCATGCTCTCCACATGGTACTTTATCGGCCTTTATTACAATTTTGTGTTTATCAGTAGGCATTTGGTCGAGAGCAGTACAGAAAAGTCGAACCAATTCATTATTCTCTTGAAGGAAAGTTTGGATTCGTTCAATAACATCTCGCTTCAAATTTGAACTAATCAGATCAGAATTGCTGATCAGAATTACCAAAGAAATAAATTTGTAAAAACTTTTACTCTGTATCAGAAAAGGACAATAAAGAACCCAAGCTGTGATATATTTGTCCAACGTTGTTGTGAAAATCATTTTCATAATTGTCAAATTCATTTTCATTTCGAGACCAATAGCATTTTCCATGTTGTTCATGCAAATTACCTTGAATGTGGTCACAAAATTGTCACGAATAATAATAATTCGTTGCACCGAATGAAGTCATTTGGAAACATGAATTGTAAGATTGAATGTTTGCCAAAAAAGGCTTTGATTCAGGTGCAGCACCACCTAAAACCAATGAGCGTAATGGTTCTAAAGGTGGTTCCAATACCGGTAATTTGACTTAAACTTTAAATTTAAACTGCTTTGAATTACTTTTTTTTTTAATTATTCAAAGTGAAACGTGAATGGGTTCCAATAATTTGTTATATTTTTTCTTTTGTTGGGTTGGTATGTTGGTATGATTAATATATTTATAAACCAGGAAATTTGGTGATTTAATTTTAATAATCCTTTCGGGAATTTGTTTCTTATTGATCGAAGAGGTTAACTTTGAATCGTGTAAATCGCTGTCCTTTTTTCGATATGAATAATCTTAGGAGGTTACAAACGATTTGGGCAGGATAAAAAATAAATAATAAAAAATCAGTTATGAAATTTACCACAAAACCATAAAATTGATCAAAAAAAAAAATGTGACAAATAAAACTTGTTGATGTCGAGCACTCAACAATTTAAATACAGAAATAAATTTTAATATTAATCTATTTTGTATTGCTTGCTAAACTGCATAACTTACAACACTCCTTACTTTACTATTAATATTATGATTATCATTTAAAATTAACATTTTTATTGAGAGAATCTAGCAAAAAAATATCTTTGCAAAACTTGCAAAATAAAACAATTAATAATAATAAGAATTTATTTAATTACTTATATACTTAAACGAAATGTCTAATAGCTGGTTGAAATACTTATATTGAACAAAATATCTCGAGGCGAGGCGAGTCAAAGCGACACGCCTAAAAGCGATTTTTTTTTCTGGCTACGTAGGAAAAATAATAACTTTTTATTATTCTTAAACTCTAATGACTTTTGTCAATTCAAAATTTTCCACATCAAAAATAAAGACAACATCTAATGTTAAACATTAGACAACAAAGCTTTAAAACTATTTTGCTATTGTTCTTTTCGAAAAGAAAAAAAACAAAAGCAAAACAAAACCTTTAAACCTTAAATGAATGATTAGGTCCAAAATTTAATAACAAAAACTAATTATATAATTAAAAAGTTGTTGCTTTGACATTTATACGACAAAATCGTTTTTTATTTTTAATTATTATAGTTATATTATACAAATAAACAATAAAAATATTTTTGCATAACAAAAATGCGAAAAAAAACAAAGGTGAAAAAATGTGAAAAAAAATAAACATAAACCAGGCTAATCAATTAACATGCTTTTGTTTTCTTTCATTGAATGTATCAACTCATAAAACTAAGTTAATTCAATGCAAAATAGCGATAGTAGCTAGTAGTAAAATGTTTTGCCATCGACAAGGAAGCAGCAGCAGAAGGTTTCTTTCTTTATTTTTTAATTTATTCCTTGATTTTTGCAAAGTCACAATTTGTGTTTTGATTTGAATAAAATGTGGTACAACAAATTGAATTGTTTAGTTTGCTACAATTAAATTGGAGCATGACAATAAAATGTCTTTATAGAAATAGGAAAGTACAAGCACACGTTGCTGCAAGACTGTCATAAGTAGTCAGACTGTCATAGTTAGTGAAGTATGCAGAAATGACTGTTATCTAGTGGTTTATCTTGTGTAGACTGTATCTTATGATCTCTGCATCAAGTGAGAAGAGTAGTTGTCGTTATCAATTGTATGAAGTGAAGGCAAATTGAAAAGGTTAAATGGGTTTTGCTCAGAATTTCTGTTAGTTAGTTATTGAGTTATGACAATCTTGCAGTAGGCGATGCAATGACAGTCAACAGCTGCGGAATTTGTACAGTTTTTCAATTTTTATATTGTAAATAATTGCATATGAAAATGTACATTTTAATTGAAACCTAAATCTAACTCTAACCCCGGAAGAATTCTTTCGTCTTTCTCTGACGACAGAATAACTATTGCATAAAAGATTCAATTAAGAATAATTTCCAGTAATAATAAAATAAAAAAATATAATAATAATAAATGAAATAGAAGCTGAGACAGTAACTCGCGAGTTGCAGCCTCAAATTCAAGACACAATAAACTTTTTTGTAAGTGTCTATGCCTGGCGTACAAGACGGAGCAGTTGTAGAGAGAAGGCATAAAGAGCTAAAAGTATTATGTAAACACTTACGACATTTCATTTTTTATTTTTTCTTGAAATGGAAACCAGAAATTAGTCATTAATTTTGAGCATATTTTTATACGATATTTAGGCATTCGAATAGAATTCGCAAGACTTATGACTATGAAAAATCAGTGCCAGTGCCTGTAGCTCAACAGCACTAGCAAAAAGGCCGAGGGTAAATTGTGTCTCCAGCTAAAATATCTACATAGTATGTTACAGAAAAAAAAATTCTGAAGATTTGGTTTTTCGCCCTATGTCAAACAAGAAAGCACCCACCTCTCTCTCTCTAACTTTCCCTCACAGGAACATGTATGTAACAGAATAAGAAATTCTAAAGATTTGGTTTTTCGCCCTATGTCAATGAAGAGAGCAACTTCTCTCTCTCTCTCTCTCTGTCTCTCTCTATCTCTCTGTCTCCCTCTCTCTATCTCTCTCTCTCTCTCTGTGTCTCTCTCTGTCTCTCTCTCTGTCTCTCTCTCTGTCTCTCTCTCTGTCTCTCTCTCTGTCTCTTTCTCTGTCTCTTTCTCTGTCTCTCTCTCTCTCTCTCTCTCTCTGTCTTTCCCTCACAGGAACATGTATGTGCCAGAATAAGACATAATGAAAAGACTTGGTTTTTCGCCCTATGTCAATGAAGAGAGCAACTTCTCTCTGTCTCTCTCTCTGTCTCTCTCTCTGTCTCTCTCTCTGTCTCTCTCTCTGTCTCTCTCTCTGTCTCTCTCTCTGTCTCTCTCTCTGTCTCTCTCTCTGTCTCTCTCTATCTCTCTCTCTGTCTCTCTCTCTCTCTGTCTCTCTCTCTCTGTCTCTCTCTCTCTCTGTCTCTCTCTCTCTCTCTCTCTCTCTCTTTGCCTCTCTCTCTGTCTCTGCCTCTCTCTCTGTCTATCTCCATCTCTGTCTATCTCTCTCTCTCTCTGTCTATCTCTGTCTCTCTCTGTCTTTCCCTCACAGGAACATGTATGTAGCAGAATAAGACATTCTGGAGACTTGGTTTTTCGCCTTATGTCAAAAAAGAAAGCAACCCACCCCTCTCTCTCTCTGCCTCTCTCTGCCTCTCTCTGCCTCTCTCTCTCTCTCTCCCTATCTCTCTCTATCTCTCTCTCTATCTCTCTATCTATCTCTCTCTCTGTCTTTCCCTCAAGGAACATGTATGTAACAGAATAAGAAATTCTGAAGATTTGATTTTTCGCCCTATGTCAAACAAGAGAGTAACCCACCTCTCTCTCTCTCTATCTTTCCCTCACACGAGCACACTGTTAAAACTCACCATTTTCACTCTTCCCCTTTCCGTTCTGTTGAAGCACTTTATTATTGCAATCGTAAAAAGAAAAGCGTAATGTTATTTTATTCTTTATTCCTCTCACAAATTAGCATATTTTCAGTTCTAGCACAAACAACAATCTGCATTTTATAAAAAAAATAATATTTTTCTTTTTGTATTTCTATCTGAAGCTGAGCACTGGCGAAAGTGTAGCTGGAAAAATCAACAACTTCATATTTTCTTAAAAAAAAAAAAATTTATAAAGCTACATACGTATACATTTTTTATATTTTTTTTTAATGCATTTTACTTGTTAAAATTGTATTGCCAACTAACGAAAAACCAGGAACAAAAAACAACATAAAATTCTCTCACAAAAGTGGAAAATTTCTCTTTTTTTTTTCTTTTCTTTTCTTCATAAACTGCAATTTTCTTATTTTCAAAAACGAAACGCATAATATGTACTATGTTTAGTAGAAAATAACTAAAACTTTTCGATAAAGTTTAAACGCTTATTTTGCTTGGAGTGAGCGCTGCGCTTACACGTAAAATTACATGGCAAAAAGTTTCAAATAGCTCTTTGTTCTTGTACGCTCCCTTCAACTGGTCCTTGATGTGCTGCTGCCTGTTGTTGCCTTATTCCCTAGTTTTCAGTTTAATGGAAACGATAGAGTGAGCTGAGCTACGTATATACATAAGTGGTACGAGTTGCTTGTTACTTAGTTATATATGCCACTAGGTACTGGATGGCACCCATACATACTTACTATATACACACTCACTACATATACTTACTTATAGGGTTACCTACGTATTTATATAACGTAATTTATTTTGATATGATTTTTGTCTTGTAATTTTGTATAACATAAACTTTGATTTACTGCATTAAAATGCTACGTAAAAGTTTGTAGTACAATATTCACTATATATAAGTATTATATTGTATATAACATAATTAAGTGTGTTGCCATTGTTGCTAGGACTGTACCAAATTTGGTAGTTTCATGTTTGAAGAAATTATACTGGCAGATTACTTTCGAGTTTGGTGAAATTTTAATATTAAAAATTTGAATGAAGAAAAAATAACAAACAAAACGGTTTTAAAGAAAATTAAAATTTGGCTGTGGAAAATTCAGTTGCATCTTTACTAAAATATTTGGCAAACTTCTTTTCAAAAAGTATGAGGGACCTGAGTTCATACGTTCGAATTATCTCAAAATGACATAATATGAAGGAAAATGACATAATCACGACTTGATGGAAGTCATGTTTTGAGTTCGTTGAAGAGAAAAGGATCTACTTATAAATTTAAACAGAAGCCTTAATATTTTGATATCACTTATATTTAGCATTAAATATTGTAAAAATTTATTTTTTTAATGTTTACAAATTTTGCTAGCTTGAGAATGGTTTTGATATGTTTCTGACAAAAATTTCGTAAGGCAAAATTTATTTAATGGCAACACTGGTTGAGAGTACATATCGCCGAGGGCGCATAATGTTGAGAGCACAAAATGTTGGGAGCACATAGTAGAAAAAAATAGTATTCAGATCACATCATGGTGAAATGATATACAAGGTGATAGGAGCAGTACAACAACTTCACCATGGCAGCAATAACAATCTGAAATTGTGCAATCTGAATTGCAACTCTCTCCCAACACTCTCTTTTTCTGTCTCTCGTTTTCACATATTTTCATTTTGGAGAGTACTCTGTTCTCACTCCTTGGAAACCAAAGTGATATTTCTACTTCTGTGATATTTTCTGCCTGAATTTTCTCATACTTTACTTTTAATGGCACAACAGCCCATGGAGGGCCTAGGCCGATCTTTTCGCATCCACTCATGTTGTGCGTGTTATATTTGTACATGAATGGAAGGGACCTACAGTTTAATGTCGAATCCGAACGGCGAAGTGAAAAGCTTTTCATAGGCAATTTTTACTCTTTTAGGTTTTCCATTGCCTGCCAAGAGTTGGTGCCGTGTAGAAAAATTATTTTTTCTACTTTTTGATTTTGTCGGTGCCGAGATTCGGACCGCGGACTCTCTGCGTAGCAGTCCAACGCACTACCACTTCACTACAGCGACCACACAACTTTCTCATCCCCATTGAAATATCTATTTGAGAGGGCATTAAGTAAAACTCCCTGCGTTCAAAGTAACTACCTCAACCTAACTTAAGTATCCCACAATAAACTTTGTGCTTCAAAGAATTCCAAATTTTAATCACTGAATTTCTGCTCTACATATTACATTTCTTTCTTTCGTTTTTAATTCATTCAAAAAGTAAATTCATTCAATCACGACCAAATTAAGAATATTTTTTTTATAAAGAATGCCATATTTCAACGTTTAATTTACAATTTAAAATGCAATTTTCAATTTGCAATATCAATAAAATCCCATCATGCCTTAAACATATACATATGTATGTATAATATTAAAATACTTAGCTACAAAGTAAAAGGAAAAACGAAAGAAAAAGTCTAAATTCCCATTTGAGGAGGCAGGCATGCCACTTAAAATGAACACACGCATCATCTCGAGCTTAGAGTAACTTGACTTTATGAGAAGCCAAACAAGTGGGAATTCTTGTGATATTCCTGTTGTTGTCGTGATTGTTGTTGTTCAATCAATTATGCTTCAGGCAAGTCATTTTTAATTTTTAATGTACAATAGGTCATAATTATGGAGAGATAAGCTATAAATAAATAATAAACTGTGGCGTGGTAGCTATCAATTATGAAGTATAAATGGAAGTAATTTTAGAAATATTCAGGAAAAAATGAAGCAAATTAAAGAATACAAAATGTGCAACTCACTGAGAGATTTTTACTCTCTTTATGATCAAAAATTAATCCAACCAATCGCGACACTTAAGCAATTGAGAGCATATTAAGTGATATTCAATCTCTGCACGTGAAATAAATTAGGAAAGTCAACCCCAAATGTTTAGAGCAGTGATGAGCAAAGAGCATTAGTGTCATCAAAGAGCATCGATGTATTGCATATGGGATGTTCAAAAACAGTTTTGTTTGCGGGCAAGAGACTGACAATGGTTTAAATTTTAAAGAGTTGTGCATTTCAAAATACCTTGCAGGTTAAGAATTTTGAGATGCGCGTATAATTTTATGTTTAATATTCCTAATTTCTACAGCAACCTTACTGTAAACTCCCAGCTTCCCGTACTATTAAACAATTTCATTGATAATAATAATGAAACGATAAAAAGATTTAACTACTTGGCGTTTTATTCGCACACGTTAAACGAGTTGGCGAATAAAACACCGCTAATATATCTATTTTGCCCTGAGATATATTCAAACTGAAGAATTGGTCATCAGCAATCTAAAATTAATATAGAGTGCTTCTTGAATTATCATATGGATTTTGTTGCGCAAGCAAAGATTTCGATTGTGCATCACTTGCTTATTGCCTGATCTAAACTATTGACAGCAGACATTTCTTCTTGCCGCATTATTTTCATTTCAGGCAATCACATACTGCTTCATTCTTTCGAATAATTATAATGCCGTAAAATTTTTTTTATGACAATAAAAGAATCTAGGAGAAATGAGAATATACATACAACAACAGCATCAACGCCGTGTAAATTTACTAAATATTTCCAGTAGATGATCTAAGTCATCAAATTACATTTATAAACAAATGACCAGTAATTTTCAAATTTGCCCCACTGTGCACTTCATATTATACTCGTATTATGCTCTCCGGTTCAGTTTGACACTTGTTGAATAACTTAAACTCGCCACTCATGCACTAACTCTCACACTATCGCTCTCTTAGACTCTTTATTCCATTAGAGCGCGCCTTCTATAGTTCTCGCACTCTCTCTCTCTCTCTCTCTCTTTCTATCAAGTATGCATTTTAAATTGCTACCCCAGCTGGGCCAACATCGACCGGCATCTAAATTATAATTACACACGTCATCATCATGGGAAGAGTAGAGAAAAAATTTGCAACAACAACAAAAGCGGTAAAATTAAAAGATAATATGTATGTACACACAAATAAAAGACAACAAAAAAAATTAAAAACTCAAAAAAAATAATAAAAATAAAAAAAGTAAGACTAACTGAAACCGACTGGAGAAAAGTGGCAAGTAAAATTAAATAAAGAGAAAAAAGAAACAAATGCAGCAGACACACAAGCAGACAAAATGACTTTGAATGAAGAATGCAGACATCGTCGACGTCGAAGTCGACGTCATCAACATCGTACGATACCAGCACACAATTAAGCCAAGTGATGAAAAACTAAAGAAAAATAGTAGAAGAAAAAGGAGACAAAAGTAATCAGCTCAAAGAGCGAGCGAGAGACAAAACGCAGACACAGACACTGAACGAGCGTCGACGACGACATGGAGGCTGAATATGAAATGCAGTCAGCGGAAAATGTGTGGTAAGACAAAAAGTTACGTAGTATTGAGGCTATTTTTAAATAAGCCAATTTTAAAATAGATTTCATTTCTCTCTTTATGTGTGGCGCAGGCACGCCAGCATGCCAGCATACACATAGAGGAAAGAAGAAGAAAATATAGAAAAATGATGAGGTAAGTAAGTAGAAAAAAGGGGGTGTGTGCATGTCTGGCCAAAGGCAGAAGAAGTTGCAGAAGTGGCAGAAAGAAAATGTTATAAAAAATTATTGAAAATCAACTTACCAATGCTTAGAGGTGTGCCGATCTTGCCAGAGACATTCAAAAATTTAAATTCCATATTGATGAAAGTTTTACCTCCAAAGAATGACGCACCACCGCCGCCAATGCTGTTTGCTGCCGCCGAGTTCTTTGATTTGAGGGAGGCTGTTGCCGTCCCCGGTGGCTGAGGCGTTGGTGGCGGACCCAGTGTGGTTGCACGAAATGAATTCAGTTTTTCCAATAACGCTGAACCACTCAAGTTGGGCATCAGGAAGCCGGCGGCATTTGGCGGTACTGCCGTCGACGATGGTCCAGCACCGGCGTGTGTGGGGTCCGCCGCAGCGGTAGTACACAGTTTGCTAATGCTCAAAATGCATGTGATAAATATGAAATTCGATGAGGTAAAACTGAAGCTGATCAATTGCTGAACTTTACTCTGGTAATTGCTGCTATTGCTGAAGAATTTACTAATTTTAGGCGGCGACGACGGCAGCGGCGATTGTTCGCTGTTGTCGCTTCTGCTGATGTTGTTGTTGTGGTTGTGGTCTTGGTTTGCGTTGTTTGCTGAGGCTGTGGCAAAGGTAGAGGTGGAGGACAGTGTTGCCATTGTATGTTGAAGAGCAATGCAATTTGAAAACTTTTCTCTTTTACTGTTTTTATTTACTTAAGTTAATTATTTTTCTATTTCTTCTTATTTCATAGATAATTTCTATCTAGCTTCATTTGATATTTTAGATAAGAAGAAATTTATGCCACTTTTTTTTATTAGATTACTGGAAAAGAAAATTTAATAAGTTATTTGTGTTTTCCGCGACTTTATCACATAATTTTTATTTCTATTTTATATTTAAGTTATTCATTTCACATTTATGCATTTGCATGAAACTCGCGCGTTTATTAATATTATTTTTTTCTCTTTCTTTCTATTGAGCACAACGTTTTAGAAGCGGACCATTTGAACGCGAGTAACTGGTTCCTTGATTAGCGTGAACCTGAAATACCCGAAAAATGCGATTATCTTCATTGAAATGTATGGCACACGTAACCGTTGAATTGTGAAGGTTTAAGAACAAGTAAGTATTAGTTCTGCATTGCCGTCTTCGTAAAAAAACATACAAACAAACAAAAATGAATGGCAGACATACGGTCTCAAGAATGTGAAAATTGCGCGATTTTTAACACTAGCGACTATAACACTGAAGAATAGGAAGTTGTGACTTAGAAGTTTCTCAAATTTCTAAGCGAAAACCAAAACCAAACGAAACTAGAATTACCTTCTGTTAAGGGAATTCGGAAGATACTTGAAACTTTAACCGTGCAACTTCAGTCTGTGAGCTCGCGTTTCTAGGATTAAAGTCCATAAAATTTAAGTCTTCAGAGGAACCTAAGTTTGTGTGGCTTCAAACCCTGAACTTTAAACTTCAGACCATGTAACTTAGTCTAGAAAACTTCAAATCATAACACTTCGGTTCATAAGACGGTTCATAAAAAGGAACTTAAGTTCGCTTAGTTTAAGGGATTTCAGTATTTAAAACTTTAACCCAGAGAACATCAGTCCCTAAGATTCGAGTTTGCGAAACCTTAATTACTGAGACTTCAGTCTATACACATGAGGTTTCAGTCCGTGAGACTTTATTTCACAAATCATTAGTCAGTGAGAATTCAACCATTCAAACTTCATTAACCGATATGAGATCAAAAAGTCGTCTAAAAGTTTATAAAAGTTAGGTTCATGGGATTTCAGCTCACGAGGCTTCAATCTGAAAATTTCCTATACACGACAGGGTTTTAATACATAGAACTTCATTTAGTCTGTGAAATTTCAAACCGTTGAGTTTCAGCCCGTGAAACTTCAGTCGATGGAACTTCAGTCGATGGAACTTTAGTCGATGGAGCTTCAGTCAATGGAACTTTAGTCGATGGAACTTCAGCCAATGGAACTTTAGTCGATGGAACTTTAGTATATGGAACTTCAGTCGATGGAACTTCAGTCGATGGAAGTTCAGTCAATGGAACTTTAGTCGATGGAACTTCAGTCGATGGAACTTTAGTCGATGGAACTTTAGTCGATGGAACTTTAGTCGATGGAGCTTCAGTCGATGGAACTTCAGTCAATGGAACTTCAATCCATGGAACTTTAGTCGATGGAACTTCAGTTCATGAGATTTCAGTGTGTGAAACTTCACAAAGTAAAGTTCACAAAACTTCAGTCAAAATTTCTCGGAGAATTTTCAATTGATGAAACTCAATCGCTGAATCTTCATTCACCAAAGGTTCAATCAATAAATAAGCCAGTAGAATCCAAGTCTGAGGTTTTTTCTTGAGTTTAATTTCTGTTCGTGCCGATTCTCACCTTTTTTTTAACAAAGATTAAAATATATCACCCATATCAGCCTCGACAATCAAACAAAGTCCTTATTCTGAATTTTTCAAATCGCAATCAGAAAAAAATGAGGGTGCAATTTTATTCATGAAATATAGAATTTTGAATGTATTATTGCTAGTTATGTCAAAATCTGGCCAAATGATTTTCATAGCACGATCAGTTTTTAAGATGAAGGTTAAAAAGGTGGGGCGAAATTTAAAGGGTCTTAAAAGAGTAAGACTCTTTGATCCGAAAAATACTGGAAATCGAATAGAGTTCTAAAAATTAGGATATAAGATCAATGCAAATAAATTTTGGCAGCGAAACAAAACTCAAAATGAATACTTGTAAAATAAGAAATCAAAGAAAAAATAACATACTCATGATTACTTAACAATTTAGAAAAAAATAACAATAATATTTAAATCACACGATTATGCAAAACAACTTAACGGATCATAATATTTGCTAAAAGTGCTGCCAAATATCTAAGAGAAATATATATACATACATACATATATGCCAACTATGCTCGTACTGACATAAGTACATAATGTACGAAAGCGATCTGCGTTTGCGTTTGTGTATGATTTAAAGCAATACTGTGCAAAATCGCTATTTTACCATGAAAATAAGAAGTAGAGAAATAAAAGAAGACGAAGAAGAAAAAGCAAAAAGAAATTGTGACCAAAATAATATACTTACGTGAAAAAAAATTACGAAAACAAATTAAAGATTTGGTCAAGAAACTGGTCAACACTTAAGTCGCATGCGCTAGCATGACGTCGCATGTGCTAAAAAAAATTAGCAACAACAATAACACCGCATACTCCCAACGAAGAAATCCAGCAACAATAAGACAAACTAAAGATTAAAAGCAAAAAAAAAAAACATATGTTGAGAAATATTGTTGGAAAAAATGCAAATGTGTGAGCATGAAGTCGCATGTGCGAGAAGAGTTACCAACAACAAAAACACCGCATACTCCCAACCAAGAAAACCAGCAACAATAACCTCTTAACGATGACGCTCATCGTTCAGAGAGAAGTAACCGGCTAAAACAACAACCACACAATAATAACAAGCGGTACTATGACACGATTACAACTTCTCTGCTCTCCGATTTCCCATCTTCGACATGAGCGAAATTCGGGGGGTAATTTTAAATAACTGCCATTCGAAAACGAGAAACGAACATCTAATGCATTTGAATTTCACTTGAAATTTTGCAAAAGGTTTCAAATTATTATTAGTATTATTTATTATATATTTAAATTTATATATTAAATAAGTAGTTGAAGCAATTTCAAGGTTACGATACGCGAAAAATAATTTCAATATGCAAGCACGTGTTTGTTCTTTCTTACGAACATAATGAAAATCTTATCTTTTCTGCACATATTTCTTAAGCTCTGAATTCACTTTTCCCTCTTTCACACTTCAGAGCAACATCTAGATACAATGTGACATTATTATATATTATTTTCGATAATTTTTAATTTTTTTCTTAATACTTTTAATTTTACATTTCTTACGATCGCATTTATATAAAAATAAAACTTAAACCTTTTTTGTTGTTGTACTTTGCATAGAATTTCCAATCACGCGTTCGACGACCGACCGACAACACAACGACACAATGTAATATCTTATTGTTGATGATATTTTTTTCGGATTTCGAAATAATTATTTGTGGTGTGGTGTGGTGTATGGTCGCAATCCGCCGAACAACATCGACACGAGACGCACAACAATCGACTGAATAAAATTTTTTATTAATATATTTCGAGCGCCAACCTGCGGCGACGACAACGAAAGCAATGAAGTTTTTCGCACTATACTCCGCACTACTAAGTATATGATATGTACGGAGTAATCAAGCTTTTTCTGTCTTCTTGGTGAGTTTTCGGTTTTGGTTTCGGTTTCTTTTAAGTAATTCGGGAACTGTTTAGTTCCTGTAGTTTAGCCTGTAGTTGTTGTTATTGCTATTCCTATTTGAAACGAAAAATATTTGAGACCCTACCTATCAATATACATACTCACATGAATGTACCTGGCAGTGTTCTCAATGTGTTCTCAATACTGCACTCTTTTCTTATCGTTTTTTTTTTTGTATTTTTTTTTTTTTGAGAACTTCCTCACACTCACTTGCAGGTGATAATCGTTAAAAATAGCAATATCAGCCACAATAACAACAACCACACATTTGATCTTGCCTGTCTCTTCTAATGGTATGACTTCGGGTCAATAGTTTCGTGTGTGATCGGCTTTTACCTACATACTTACATGCATTGAAGAGTAGCGCAGCAATTCTCTTCTTTTTACTTGCTCTTGTATTTTAAGAGGAGTATATATAATTATGTAAGTATGTATGTTAAAGAACTCAAGTTAGTGTTGTTGGTTTCAGTTAACTACATATAGTAGTAAGTATGCGAGTAGTTATCACAATTCTCTTAATTCTTATTTTTATCTAATGATGTTTGTGATGCACTGAAAGAGAACATACTTGTACATTCTAGAGATCTTATGATAAGTAGTAGGCAGATGTTTATCAATGAAATGATGATGAAAATTGAAGAGTTTGGAAGCTGTTGCTGAAAGTTATTCACTATGATGCAGCAGCATTGAAATTACCGATAATTTGTTATCAAAAAATAGAATATTTGAAATTCAATCAGACTGATCTGGTTTGAGAAAATCACACTGATCACTCACAGAACACATAAAATAAAAAAAGTGAAACGAAGAAACATTAAACCCTAGACTGGAGAGTAAAAATCACTTGAAAAAGAAACCGACTATTAAAAATCACATACATACTTTTGTACACAGAATTAACCCTCATCTTGTCGGCAAATAGACAAACTTCTCTGGGAATAAGAACAGAGTGAAAGAATATTGAAAGAAAAATAAGGTAAAAATGAAAATCATATTTAAAGGAAATTTTAGAATTCTCAAAATTAGCAGCTTCTAAATCAATCAATATATCACGTGATCAAAAAAAGTATGGAATAAAGATAATACATAATAGTTACACATTTCGATTAGATACACATCATGTAATGCGAATCAGCCTCACACTGTTTTATCAAAAAAGAAAAATAACAAAAAAGGTATTAAGCATACTTGGGTGGTGCGAAAAGAAACGATGAAAAATGTATACGGTTCACGATGAAAAGGTCGACACGAGCGAAATATATCATACGTATAAAGAGAATATAATTTCAAAAGATAGCGGGAAAGTTAAGAAGAGTTCAATGTACATATGAAGGTAATTTATGAAGACAGAAAATCAACCGGTCTCAAAGAAATATTTTTAAAATAAATCATGATCAATGATTAAAAATGATAAAAAGTTGATAGAATTCATTAATGAATTGTTGCAGGAATTTGTTACCTTTGAAAGAAATCACTACCTTCCATCACTAAGGTCGAACTTACTTATCAAAAGGTAAAAAAAAACCTATGGGCACATTTATAAGAAGATGTTTTTACCAAAAGAGGAAGAGAGTAATAGGAGAGTGATAGGGAAGGGCAAAACATGTTTTCTTGCTAAAGTTATGTAACTTATTAAATGAAAAAATATATACCAACAAATTGCAAAAGTAAAAAAAATTCGTGTAAATAAGGTATTTGCTAAAAGGAATAGATAAATGTATAGAATTATTCCATAAAAAAACTTCGAACTTTTCAGCTCTCACTATTTTTATGGCAAATGCTGAGTTTTGGAATCCAAGAGAAACTGAGAAGGTGCATCAAAACCTGTTCCACTGTTACACTTCACTACAAAGTATACTTCTTTACATAGCACAAACAATTTCTCAATACTCAATTGCTCAGTACCTACTCAGTACATATGGTAGTGTTTTAATTTTTATTATTAACTGTATTGAGGCCAAAGGTCGTTCACTTCAATAGACACTTTTCTTTTGATTGTAAGATTATGTAAATTCTTTGTTGTCACAAATGAGAAATAAAATTTTAGAGTTTTGAGATCTCAGTTTTAAGCCTGGAAGTCGATGTACAAAATCACCAACATCAAATCACTTGTCGCACATTTGAACACAGTTGCAGTTTAAATTTTGATGGTCCATCACAAGTTAAAAAATGGATTTTGCTCTACTTTTTTTTTTTTTTTTTGCATTGATACATTAAACACACAGGGTGTACCCATATGAATGCAGAGCATTGTGTTGAATGGTAAATCGTAATATTTTGTAAAAATAAATACGATATATTTTATATTTCCAGAAAAGATCAGAGGAAACTGATCCATAACGCAGTTACATAAACCTTTAATAAATAATGTAAGATCAGCAACCAGAGCAATAAATAATTTTTAATATCAAATCAAAATTTTTCGAGAATATCAACCTCTCAACTAAAGAGCCTGAACTCGGGAAAAGGAAAATCGACGAGAAGAATATTTTCAAAATGCAAACGCGATAACTTCCGAGCAATGTGCACACAATTCTAAAGCATTGCAAAAACTGACAAAAACTGGCACAACATTTCCAATCAGCCCTAACTAAAATTTGCAAAAAAAAACAAAACTAAATAAAAACACACAAAATACCAAGAGTTAATACATACTCGTACCCACACATGCTTATTAGAAAACGATAACTAAATAGCTGGCAATCAAATATCACTTAATATTAAAATTGCCCATTGATAATTTTCAGTTGCCGCAAAACTGATGTGTGATATTTTGATTGCTGCCCAGCGTGCGCTGTTTTATTAAAAGTTGAGTATGTTTATGCGAGTGCATATGTATGGGAAAATTATAATGATAGCAGAGACAGCTGCAGCGGCAAGAGAGCGATATCAGTGGGCGAGAACAAAGATTGATAAAAGAACAGGTGCTAAAACAAAAACAATAACTTGTGAAACCACCAGCAAGCACACGCACGAAGGCGTGAGAACTGGGCAGAGTGAGTGCAGGCGCGAGAGAGAGAGAGAGGGAGATAAAGAGCAGACAGATTTATTTATTCAGAACTATACTAGGGGGAGAGAGCGTGAGAGTGTGTGATAGGAGAATAAAAAGTACCAGCACGTGAATATCAATGGCAACAACAATGCCTACACGCAAATATTGTATTACATCGCTGAAGACCACTGTCAACGAACGCACTGATTTCTAAAATTGTTTGTTTTATCAATTCCCATACATAAACGAATTGTAAAATATGATAAACTAATGGCAATAAACGTCATTGACAGTGAAAAGCCGAAGTCACTACAATCTACCAGGGGGCCATTGTTCCTCAGTATGAAAATGATAGTGCGTGTTGGCAGTGATGGTCAATGGCAGTGACAGTGACAGTGAGAAGAGGCAAGCACCCAGCACAAGTGAGCAGAAGCAAGAAGAGGATTAGGCGAACGCACAAGTAAATCACACAGACACTTGCACTCATACACACAACCATGTTTATTATCGCAACGATTTGGAATGCGTTTTTCAAGTGCGTTTCCTTTTTTCTATCTCTCTCTCTCTCTCTCTCTCTCTCTCTCTCTCTCCCTCTCTCGCTCTTGCATACTGTTATACTTTATTTTTCTTTCGCTTTTGTGTTTTTATATTAATGCATAATTTCGATTTTAATGCTTGCGATAATTGCCAGTAATTCACACTCAGTCACTTGTACACACCCACACACATCAGCATTTAATGCACACACCCACTCTGATGTTGTTTTTGTTTCTGACAGTTACAAGTACCTAGCAATTGAAATATGTTCACACTCTTTAGTATTTATTTTCACTGCATTAGCATTAAAACTTTGATCGTAATTTCACTATAATTTAATTTAATTTCATTTGTTAGCTCTTTATTTATTTATTTCGCACGTATTGTTTGTTTTTTTTTTTTTTTGTTCTCTCTTGTCAACTGGTAACATGTTAACACATCAAAAGAATTTCTAGTACTGACCACTGACCACAAAATAACAAACAATATATTTGTAGAAAAAGCAAAAAACCACAAAAACAAAAACAAATTAAATCGCTGAAATTCTCGGAGGGAAGTCGTAAATCTCGCGAGACTCTCGATTTCTTGCCAAAGAGCAATATCCAATTTAAGAGTAAATTTTTGTATTGTCTTTTCTGTCACACAATTTGTTGTTGTTGTTGTTGCTCAATTATAAAACTTAACAACACAGAAAAACAAATTAATTTAAGTAAATAAAAAATAATAATAGAAAACAAGAAAACAATTTGCGATAAAAATAACCCATCTCATACTTTGGTGCTAGCCACTGTTGATCACACTACTGGTCTTCGCTAACCACTGTAAATAAAACGCTACACTCAGTCACTTGTGTCACAAAGAAAAGCGAATATTAAATGTCGTGCTTCTTTTACCTGAAGGTTTCAGATTTATCTATTGATTATACCATAATTTGTTATCTTAATTGTTTCCTCTAGATTTTTGATGTCGTTGATAAAATGCTTGACAAATTTATTTTGATTTACGCTTAAGACTAATCGAAAAAATCATGGTAGTAATAACCTCAGTTGTTGATTTTGAGATTTATTATTGCAGATAAATTCAGAGCTAGTGTTTCCGTTATATTCAAAATGAATGAGTTATGATTTTTATGTAAGTAACTCAAAACTATGTAAAGAAATTTCAATTGTAAAATTCTTGGAAATTTTTTTTCCCACATTCAATGTTCTTTATGTACATACCTATTATTATAAAATGTTAAAGAGATAATACACTGAGAGGATCTCAATTGGTACTTAGATCCTTTGGATCTTTGTACCTCTCAGTTGTACTTACTTTACTTTTAGTGGCACAACAGCCCATGGAGGGCCTAGGCCGAGCTTTTTCGCATCCACTCATGTTGTGCGTTTTATATTTGTACATGAATGGAAGGGACCTACAGCTTAATGCCGAATCCGAACGGCGAAGTGAAAAGCTTTACATGGCAATTTTTACTCTTGTAGGTTTGCCATTGCCTGCCAAGAGGTGGTGCCGTGTAGAAAAATTATTTTTTTCTACTTTTTGATTTTGCCTGTGCCGAGATTCGAACCCCGGACATTCTGCGTAGCAGCCCAACACACTACCACTACGCCACAGCGACCACACCACCCTACAACCTCTCAGTTGTAGGGTTGTGAAAAAGAAATACTTAACGCATTGCAAGAGTATAGGTGTCTAAAAAAGAAGCCCCGATAAAACGAGAAACAAATTAAATGGCATGAACGAACATAGAAACTTGTTCCACTTTCTTCTATTTATCCTATTTATTTCAGAAACGAACCCTAATACTGTTTGAATTCTATTTAAATGATTATAAATTATAAATTTTTTCTTTATCAGTCCAACTCTTTCCAAGGTACTTAGACGCTGTTCAACCAATGTTGTAATTTTGAAAATTATGAGAGATGTAATTTTTTATGTCGAGCGGAGGATTTTGCTTAACAAAGGAGGAATTTTACAAAATACCTTAAAATTTCAGAAAATTACTCAGTTAATAGCTACAAGGTTTCATTAAAGTAGAAGAAAGACACGAAAATGATATTTGGCCGGTCACCTTGATCAGCATTTCTTTGTTTTTAAGAAAATTCGAGTGATGGCCCAGAAACTTTTTTCGATAATTTTATAAACAATCTGGAAAAATGCACGGTACTTTAGTAATTTACTTTAAAATGAGCTTAATAAAGCATATTCTTTTCATTGTAATTAGTACAAAGAACAGATTAATTATTTTCCGCGGCTGCAAAACTAAAAATTAAATAAAATTAGTAGTTAATTTTTGCTTATCATCGAGTATATAAAAAATTACAAACAATCAAACAAAGTTTTTAAATTTTGACAGAGAATATAAAGAACATAAAAATTAGACAATTTTCTCCGATTGTGAAGAAAAGGCGGATTGAGATTTAAGCAGAGCATAAATATTCCGAGTTGAGTACTTTCGACTGCACTGCTACCAACCCCTCAATAAAGCTTCTCTCTCTCTCATGCTCTCTTACTCTCTCCGAAACTATATGCATAACAAAATTCAACGGAACATCTACTTATGAGGTTAGGATTGGTGAATTCAGATGTGAGAAGAATATTTAGAAAATTTTAGAATTTAACCAAATGGCTAATTCACAGTTTTTCGTTTGTTGATGGTGAGTACATACAAGTAAATGCATCTCAATGAAGGCTCTCTCTAACTCACTCGCTTTATATGTACTTACCCAAACACGACAAATAAAGTACAGATTCATATGATGAGCACTGGTTGATTAATTGGTGAGAGAATAGACGGGAGGATAATACCGGGAGTATATAGTAGGATGGACCGCCATACAGGGTAATTTTTTAATCTCACCTCTTACATGGAATTTTTCTTAGATATTAGAATTTTATATCATTGATGTCCACCTTCTTCCCATTTCTTCTCATCTTTCCTCTCTTCTCATGTTTCGCTGCTGTAGATTTACCTAAAAGGCTACAAGGCTACAAAGAAGAACAAATGGTCTTAACAAATAGGTCCGTGGTGCATCTCAATAGGTACTCATCATATTATATTTTTTATACTCGCTGCTTTTATTTATTCAGGGCCGAGCCGCAAAAGCCGCTCTAGAGAGGAGTCACTAGGGAAACAAAGCCGGCGTTAATACGGCCACATATTACACCTTAACGACCATGAATTTAAAATTCGAGCAATTTATCCGACAGTTCGAAAATGGATAGCAAAATCGGAGCCTACTTAGAATCCTTGTAGGTATGGCAGTCTGCAGGGTCTTTCTTTGTATCCACTTGTTGTGTGGACAGCCAGGCCGCTTTGAAAGAAAAATAATAGAAAGAAAAAGGTTCTATCACAGTGACGTGCTTCTGACATGCAAGTGAGACCTCAAACTAGCTCTCTATTCGCAGTGTCCGTCCATAGTACTATAGGAGGGAACAAGATTGCAGACGAGATGACCAGAAAAGGGTTCTGATGTGGATGTCAGCGAACTCGATACCATGTTGCAACTCCCGATGTATGAATTATTAAGAAGAATTAAGCGGATGCGCCTCTCGGTAGTATTGGGCGGGAGGATGGTCTGTTGGGATTAGTTCTTTGGTTAACAAACTTATAATGGCTAACCTGACTGACTACAAAGTTTACAGGGCCTTATTGCCAAGGCTAATCAAGAGGAGAACAAAAGTTCTCTTAGGGCTTAACAAGTCTTTAGGACGGGTGGCTACAACGAGCGGACTATGCAGAAGTTGTCACGACGAGGAAAGTAGGAATTGATACATACTTTTATGTCAATGAACAAGACGACAATAGAAAAAAATTCAATGCATGGGGTCCAAATACTTTTGTGATCTAACAGGGAACTAAATGTTTTAATAAGGTCAGTGATTGGTCTGTAACTGAGCTGATCGGTTAGACAATGTGTATCCTGCCTGACACTGAGAAAGAAGAATTCCTATCCTCAATTATGTAACAAACTAATCACAGCGTCACGACGATCACTAGTATTTTTGAAATATTCTTGCAAACAAATTCATATTTGTATTAAACAACAAATACGAATTTTGTGACATATAACTGTTTTAGTTGTTGTAAGTTAGGATCAAGTATAAAATAATAAATAGTTACGCTCAACTAATACAATCGAATCATTCAATAAATCACAAGAAATCAGAGAATCAATTAACACAGCACGGCCGTTTCGTTTCACAATCACTTTCACAATCTTTCAATCTTTATCGCATGAAATGCAGTGCAGTCACCACAAAAAAAATAAAATACAAAAGATTGTTACCATTCACTCAAATTCTCACGCAAACAAATCACTTCAACATAAGAATCGCGTTCGATAATGGATCGCGCATAAAATCGAACTAACACGATCTTTTAAGTCGCGTTTGAAAAATCACTGAAAATCGCGCGCGATTTATTTACGACGTTCACTTTTTACAAACTTAGATCACAACGATGACTTCGACTACTCCTTTTAACCAGCAATTGATAACAAATGCGTTGAAATATGCACTGCGTGGATTTGCACACTCATTTGTTTCGTACGTTCTTCGCGACGTTAATTTTCAAACGAAACATAAACGACAAGTAAATGAAATGCCATCCAGAAAGAAAAAGTACCCGTGTGATTCGCATATGCTGCTGCGCGAGTGGTATGCATTAGGCAACAGTGGTGGCAAAAACAGTGGCATGCAGGCAGGCAGGCAGGCAGGCAAGCGACCAAAAACATTAGCGGCAGCAGGCAAACAGACAGCCAACAACAACACAAAGCGCCATCATCCACAATCACATTCACATGGTCGAAACTCTAATGCGGCTCTGATTCTACATATACGTCGTCAGCTTTGCCGATGTCGCTGCCGCTGTCGTCGTTTTCGTCATGCACACATATGCACACACACACACACACACACACACACACACGCGCGCAAACATACAAAACACAAATATGCGATTTAAGTTCAGCCAAGCATTCATTTTCGTTTGTGCAAATAGAAAAATCAACGGGGAAAACAACAACGGCAGCCAGCAGCAGCAGCAGCAGCAACAACAACCCGAAAAGAATTACAATGAAAAAGAGACAAATAGCAAAAGAATCACAACAAACAGAAAGAAGAAGAAAGAATCAGTGCAAAAAAAAAAACCACATGGAAGCTGGAAGTAGTAGCAACAGCAATATAGCAAGTAGCAGCACGCAGCAGCAGTGGCAGTGTATCGGCTACAAATGTGCGCGCGCGAGACATTTTCTTTTGTGTCGTCACAAAAGGTTCATGTGCAATTATTGTTGTGTGCTGTAGCTGCTCATTTAGTGCTGTGTCGTCATCATTGCCATCATCTTCATAATCAACATCAACATCAGCATCATCATCATCATCATCATCATCATCATCACCACCAGTAGCAGCAGCAACCACACAGCAATGGCAGCAGTAACTGCAACATCATCTCACTTCGTCACAAAGTCTTTGTGTTGTCCTTATATCGTGTCTAAGTATCACCGCCATGCCATCAAATTGTATGGTAAGGTTCTGACGATGTCGTCAAGTCGCCTTTTAATAGTCGCTGCTCAAAATAAATGCGAAATTGGTCGAAAAATATATAACATTAAAGTAAATATTATGTATTTGCTGCCAAGCGTCTTCCCTTCAGAGTCTCTTACTCCTTCACTGCCTCCGTGTTGGTCTGCCTCACATCTCCATTCATCGCACAAAAGCAAAATCAACGAAGCATCCATTGCTGCGCATTCAAAATCTCTAGTAGCACCAACAACAACAAATAGCTACAACAACAGCAGAAGGGCAACCACCAAAAATTTGCCAGCTGTTTCTGCTGGTATCTTTCTGGTGGTATTCTCTTGGCCAACTCATGTGCAAGAAGTTTATTAGTGAAACAGGGTGGCGAAATGCCGGACTGGCTGCTTGCTATACGCTATACATCTTTGAGCCTGAGGTGATCGTATTAACATAGTGGGAATATCGTTCATCAGGCATTAATCATCTTTACTGTGAAGGGATGGGAAAGGGGTTTGGAGGAGGGGAGGGGGGGGGGGGAAGGGACAGCAGTTGGTGCACATATGCAATGTGTGGTTGCTATAAGGATGTTGGATTGTTGTTTGATAGTAAAAACGAACCCT
The DNA here is from genome assembly GCA_958295655.1 of Palloptera scutellata. Classification (NCBI taxonomy): domain Eukaryota; kingdom Metazoa; phylum Arthropoda; class Insecta; order Diptera; family Pallopteridae; genus Palloptera; species Palloptera scutellata. The sequence goes on from OY282450.1 coordinate 92,778,729, forward strand.
CGTGTAAACTAGGTCACATGATTCATTCAGCTACAAATGGTGGAAGGGAAAAAATACACAGTACCTCAGTACTCTCAGATCGTTCGAGAAATGTCTTACTAGTTCAGATTCTCATGAAGGAAGGGTGGAGTACGCAGTATTGGGGTGCTGCATATTTCAAATCAATGTTCTAGTTTCACCATCGAAACAATATGAATTTGATTGTTCGTCCACTGTTAGTTTAATAGATATAAAAGAGCCATTCAAACATCAGATCTTGCCTTTTTTTTTTTTTTTTTTATTGATTCATTCAACACATAGGGTGTACCCCTATGAATGCAGAGCATTGTGTTGAATCGAAGGAAGATTGATAGGTGAGAGAAAGAAGAAGGGAGAATGAGAGAGTGAATGCGATCACACAGGACACCGATAAAGAGATAGGAAGCCATTGTGCCTTTACCACAATGAACTTCAGTGTTGATGTCAAAGAAAACTTCGTAACTCCAAATTCACATTATATATTTTTGGTATAATTTTAGTCTCAAGTGCCTAACGTTACGGCAGCATCGGTATTCTCATTTTCATTACCAATTATGTATGTTCACATGACCAGGAGAGTTAAATAAATTAGTATAATACAGAAACTGTTCGAGTTCTGCATTAACTCAAAGTATAGCATCATCAAAGACTTGTTTAAATTGGCCTTAGTGTAAAGGATTCTGTACTAGAGATGGGCGTATGAGCCATTTTTGACACACGTCACGCACGCTCACGGTTTTAAAATTATTACTTACACATGCTCAAAAGACTGGTTTGCTTTGTAAATTACCAAAATCCGTATTTTAAAGAAAATGTGAACTTATTCGCACGCAAATTTGAAATTCACCTAAAAATTATATCACGCTCACGCATGTTCACGTATCAAATATGGAAACTATTTCACACTCTGCCATGTTCACGGGAAAATTAGTTCACGTTGAAGCATGCTCACGCGTGTCACGTAAAATTCACGTCACGCTATTCTGTACACACACGATATCTATCAAATGTGTATTATTCTACCAGTAACTGTAGAGCTTGTTTCCGAGCTTGCTTTCGCCTTAGGCAAAAAAATAGACCATCAGCTAAATTAGCTGAATAAGTTCAATATCCACGCAGGTTTATATCAGCACCACCCAAAGCTACATAAAGTCAATATCGACACCCTGTAAAAAATATTCGCAACATATTTTTTAACTATGTTTACGTTTTTAGTAGCTCATCTACTAACAAAACGGCAGCCAATGTCGACATTACCGTAAAGATTACAACGACCCTTATGATATGTTTGTAATGGCCTTTCATAGCATTGAGAGAGCAAAATGAACGCAAACACAAATCTACACACATACTCGTACACCAACAAATGTACTAGAATATGACCCGTACAACTAACTATGTATGTATGTATGTATGTATGTATGTATGTATTGTAGGTATATATGTATGTTTACAGTATATGAACTCAAACATTTTTCAGTAAATTTCGACTGGAGTATGGTAAGTAAGATTCGATTCACTTCATCATCATCAGCAGTAGCAGCAGCAGTAGCATCATCAGCATCGGCATAGTCATCGTAGTCATCAGTGCATCGTTATCATGCAAACGTAGCTGGTAGGTATGTATGTGTGTGTATGTATATGTGCACACAAAAACAGTCAACGTCGTAGTGGCCAAGAAATTTGTTGTATGTTCGCCAGCTGTACCATGTACATTCCCAGAGCGAAACAAAAACCAATGTCCCACAGCGACAGCGTCCTTGCTTGCACAACCAACTCCTCCATCTACTTGTACATCACCACCACCACCACCACCACCACCACCACTATCATCATATCACCTACTGCTAGCTACCATATTAGAAACGTTTGCTACTAATGTTGTCGGTGTTTGCGGTCGTTTTGGCTCGATGCTGATGTTTGCGAATGTTGCTCTCATGATGCTGATGATGGCGATGGTGAATTTTCCTATGTTTTTCTGCTGTTGGTGCATTTGAGTTTGGGAATTGTTTGCCGCTGGAATGTTAAACCGTTGATTTTGGTGATAATGATAACACACATACTACAACATAGTTGAATTTGAGTTTGTTACTTCTTCAGTTGTTTTTTTTTTCCATAACATAGTTTGGCTTGGGAATATCGCTCATTCTCTACTCTCTTCTCAACATTTGTCAACATTTTATGCTGGCTACATTGTAAACAAAAAGTTTTATGAAATTAAATTGAGTCTAATAAAAATAAAGGAAATAAAAGAAACCGGAATCGGAACCAAAACAGAAAATCACAAAGTGTCTGGACTAAAAATATTGGTAAAAAAAAAAATCAAAAATGGGAGATGAGAGATGAGCAAACAAACAGAATACGAAAATCAAAGCGTCGAGTCATTGATAAAATATAAAATAAGTCGTCATTGTGTATAGAGTTATGAACCCAAACACAAAGAAAAGAATGCCGTTCGAGTAAACATTACGTCATCTTTATTACAACCTTATCTGTAAACATAAAGAAATGTAAACAAACTTATCTAGTATAAATATAAGAACAAATTAAATAAAGAACCAGTCATTATAGTTATGAACCCAAACACAAAGAAAAGAATGCCGTTCGAGTAAACATTACGTCATCTTTATTACAACCTTATCTGTAAACATAAAGAAATGTAAACAAACTTATCTAGTATAAATATAAGAACAAATTAAATAAAGAACCAGTCATTATTGAAACTCACAAAACTTAACTCGTCTTATTCTTGAACCCCACCCGTGGTAATTCTCTAATAGGAACTTAAGCTAAAAATAATATTCCAAGTAGAATATCGTGAATAAATAAGATTCAAAAACAAAATATTAACTTCCTTCGAAATCAAGAATATTTTATTCTTTTAAAGGAATTAATATTAAAATTGGCGCAGTCGGTAGGATATCAACATTCGGTTTGATATTCGTAAATAACAACCTACAAAGTGACTAAGTGAAAAATACAGTTTTGAACGCAAATCAAAACAAGTAAAAATACACACAGTGACTTTTGGAAATAGATTCCAAATAAAACCAACATACGTACGAACACCCAGAGTGAACAGCAACGCAGTTGGAAAAAGACTCAACAACGAGTAAAATAAATTCTACTTATCAGAATTAAGATTCCCACAGGAATAAAACTAAATATAAGAAAATGGCACTAAGACCAGGAAACGATGATCTAAGGAACGCAGCAAACAATGCAGGAAGATCACTCGATATAAACCCTTTAAAATATATAGAAAGAATACAAACATTCGATGGAAGGAAGGAAGACCTATCCACATTTTTAACAAACGTAGATGACATCATACCCACATTGTCATCATACAATGAACAAGCACAAAGAATGTGCATAAACGTAATAAAAAGCAAACTAATTGGAAACGCAAGAAGAGCTATAGAAATACACAATCACTTGAGCAACTGGAATGACATAAAACAAATGTTAACAACCAATTTTGGAGGATTTTCTACAGCTGACCAGCTATACGAACAATTAAGAACAGCAAGTTACAGAGGAAACACCATGGATTTTTACAACTTCATATGTCACAAACTAGCCATGCTTAACCAAAAGAGCTTACAAGAAGGAAGCAGCGATGACATACCAAAAAACATCCAAACAGCATTAAAAGTTTTTACAACACGCTTACCCCAAAACATGCGTACTATACTTTGTGCACTTAAAGTATCCACAATGGAAGAAGCAATCCATGAATTAGCATCAAATGGATTTTTGCAAGATGAAAGAAGAGCCAGACCACAAAATCCATTAAAGCAACAAGAAGAAAGGAAACCAACTATACGTCAACAACAACCTTTCCAGAAACAACCTTTCCAAAAACCAAATTACCAACAAAACAACAACTTTAGACAACCAGGACAAGGATATCCAGCAAAGAATAATTGGCAACCAAAGATGTACTTCCCTCAACAACAGCAGCAGCAATATCAGCAACCATATCAACCAAGACAGCAACATAACAACTACCAACCCCCAGTAGAAAGAATGGAAGTAGATACCCAACAGACCAGAAGGCAAAACAACTACCAACAGTACTCTTCAAAAAACTACAATAGTAAGCATAATAATATTAATAGTAATAAGTATCCCCAACCTTTACAATACAAACAAGACAATACAACTGACTATAATCACTATCAGGGCGAAAATTTTCAAATACCAGCCTCGAATTTTATAACAGACTCCCCTATATTCTCATCAGAGGAAAATCAAGAAATTGTAGACTTTTGATCGACACAGGATCAACAGAAAACTTTTTAGACTATGACATAGCACCCCAACACTTAATTAAAGCAATTCCCAACCCCACGAAAATTAAATCAGTATCAGGTTATTTTCAAATAACACACACCTGTACTATACCAATGAAAAACCTTAACATTAAATTAAACTCTGACACTACATTTGGACTTTATAAATTCCACAAATTCTTTAACGGAATATTAGGACACACTACCCTTAAACAAAACAAAAGTAAAATAGATTACGAAACTAATGAAATAAGTATAAATCAAACAAAATACAAATTATATTATGAAGGAGATTCAGAAGAAATAAAAGATAATACACAATACTTACCTCAGATATTTTCAATGGAAGAATTAGTAGGACCAGGTATATTAAGATTAGAACATTTAAATTCAGAAGAAAAACAAGCTATAAAAAACGTAATCGTACAAAATGACGATATATTCTATCACAAAGGTGATGATCTAACTTTTACAAATGAAGTAAAACATAATATAGACACAGGAAATAATGGACCTGTTTATACAAGAAAATATAGATACCCTTCAATATACGAAGAGGAAATAAGTAAACAAATGAAAGAATTATTAGAACAAGGAATCATTCAACACTCCAGTTCACCATACAATGCACCTATTTGGCCAGTACCAAAGAAAGCAGATAAAGAAGGAAAAACCTCACTTAGAATAGTAGTAGACTATAGAAAATTAAATATGAATACAAGAGAAGACAAATACCCAATACCACGAATTGACGACGTACTAGACAAACTAGGAAGAGCAAATTACTTTTCAACCTTAGATTTAACTAAAGGTTTTTACCAAATTGAAGTTGACCCTAAAGACCGAGAAAAGACAGCTTTCACAATAAACGAAGGACATTTCGAATTCGTAAGAATGCCATTCGGACTAAAAAATGCACCAGCAACCTTTCAGCGAATGATGAATAACGTACTCAGAGAATATATCAACAAAACATGCGTAGTTTATATGGACGATATACTAATTTTCTCGACATCACTCCAAGAACACATTGACAGTTTAAATAAAATATTCGCAACCTTAAGAAAATCTAACTTAAAAGTTAGCCTAAATAAAAGCGACTTCTTAAAAAAGGAAACAGAATTTCTAGGACATATTGTAACAAAGGACGGAATTAAACCCAATCCAAACAAAGTTCAAGGATTAAATCAATTCACAATTCCCAAAACAGTTAAAGAAATACAAGCATTTCTAGGACTATCAGGTTACTATAGGAAATTTATACCGGACTATGCGAAAATAGCAAAACCAATGACGCATTATCTTAAAAAAGGAACGGAAATTAATTTAAACGACAGAAAATACGTAGACTCATTCAACAAATTGAAAACAATACTCATGTCAGAAACAGTACTACAATATCCAAATTTTGAAGAAGAATTCACCTTAACTACAGACGCTAGTAATCACGCACTAGGAGCAGTACTTTCACAAACTAAAGGACCAATAGCTTTCGCATCAAGAACTTTAAACAAACACGAAATTAATTACTCGACAATCGAAAAGGAACTATTAGCCATAGTATGGGCAGTAGGACAATACAGACACTATTTGTACGGAAGAAAGTTTAAACTCTTGACAGATCATAAACCACTAATTTGGCTATCCAAATTAAAGGAACCAAATCAGAAATTAATCAGATGGAAGATCAAACTCAACGAATATGAATTTGATATAAACCATGTGGAGGGAAAAGAAAATAAAGTAGCAGATGTTTTATCTAGGATAAAAGAATGCAACATTACGAACGCACTAAAAAATTGCAAATATTGCGGAGAAACATTTACGACAAAAGAAGAAATAACATTACACATAGAAGAGGAACATCCAAATATGGAAACACCTTCAAACTTTAATAGAAAAAAAAAAGAACCTTTACTTTATAGAACCTCGTTAACAGAGGAATGGATAAGCAAAAATATAACAGAAGAATTAATACAACAATTAAACTTAGAAAAAGAAAAATTAGAAAGGCAGGATCAAACTAAAAAAGAATATCAAGAAGAAAGAGAAAAACCCTCAACTAGTAAACAAGCTCTAAAACAATTAGAATTAGATAAAATAACGCAAAGTATTAAAGAATACGAAGAAAACAAGACAGTAGAAACAATTACAGTTACTTCAGACAAACTAAACACAGAAGAAAACTTAGAAATCATACAACAATTATTAGACGACAATCAGACAATACATTCAGCTGAGGAAGATGAACAAAACAGGATACCTATAACGGATAAACCTTTACAATCATTTAAGAATCAAATAGAATTGAAACAAAATGACACCAACGAGACTATTAAGGAAAAGAAATTCGGAAATAATCTAACCATTATAAATTATCAACAATTTGACGATCAAATAGTAGAGCAAGTACTAAATGAAGCAAATCTTAATAATTTAACAGTGATTAGACATTCAAATTTCGAAAATATAGACAAGTTACAGAAAAAATGGAAAGAAAGACAGGAAAACGTAAATAACATAAAAACCTCTAAATTAATGATAACGACAAATCAGGCACAAGACGTAGATTATAACACTATGTTAGACAAAATTTCATTACATCATAGAATCGATAATAATCACCCAGGAATAGAGAAAACTTATTCGGATTTAAAGAAAGAAATATATTACCCCAATCTAAAGACAGAAATTACAAAACTAATAAATAATTGCACCATATGCAAATATAAATACGAACGCAGACCAATAAAGTTACCCTTTGAAAAAACAGAAACAGCAACTAAACCTTATCAAATCTACCACATAGACATTTGGTACATGAACCAACAGACAATATATGCGACAATAATTGATAAATTCACTAAATACGCATTCATAAAAGAAATCCCAGACAGAACGTCATTATCGCTCATTGCAGCATATACAGAACTCTTTTTGATCATGAGAAAACCAGAACACTTAATAATGGACAATGACACTAGCTTCAAAAATGAAACTTTTAAAGACTTTCTAGAAAAACAGAACATTACTTACCATTTTACAACAGCACACAGACACACAGGAAATTCAGACATTGAAAGATTCCATAATACATTGAATGAAAACATAAGACTCTTTAAAATCAGAGAAAAAATGAAAGATATACCATATAACTTTAATTTAGCACTACAAGCAGTAAACGCTTATAACAACACAACACACGGTACTACCAAACATAAACCAATTGAATTACATTTTTATAACAAAATTGATCAAAACAATATTATAAAGAACATAAACGACACAAAAGACAAAGTCAGACAATATAGAAATAAAGACAGAAAAGACGAACCAGTAGACATTCATTTCACGAAAGAAAACGACAAAAATAAACTTGAACAAAAAACGAAAGAAATAAGAAATCCTATACAAATAAACGAACAGAAGATAAAAAACCCACTTAGGAAAAACTTGTATCACAAAGACCAGTTTATTAAACAAAAACGATATTTCAGGGTTGTGGAAGACGATACTCCTCCTCATCCTCACTATTAAAGGAATATACGCACAAAAATTGACAGTAACAGACCTAAACCAAGGAAATGGATATACAATGATACAGCTTGAAGAAAAAGCACTAATACAAAATTTCTCGAAAATACTTCACGTATTTAAAGCAGCAGATTATTTAAATTATCTTATGAACTTAGACCTTACAATATACCCCTTAGCAGAACCACATTTAACACATCAATTAGAGCATACAAAAACACAATTAAGACAGATTATACCCATATATAGGAATAAACGCGGATTAATCAATATCGCAGGAACAGGAATAAAATATATATACGGATTAATGGACAATGAAGACAGGGAACAAATTGAACAAAAACTTAAAATAATTACAGACAATAACCATAATATTATAGAACAAACCAACGCACAAGTAAGCATAAATGAACACTTTAACGATCAGTTAAAAACATTAACAACATTAGTTAACAAACAAACAAACATAGTAGATCAAGTCAACAAATTAACAGACAAACATGAAAGAACGATGAAAATACTACAATTAAATTACGAATTAGACCACATTGAAAAGATAATAGAACAAGTACGAGAACTCATATTAAATTCAAAACTTAGAACTCTTAGCAGAGACATACTTACCACAGAAGAACTAGAAACATACGACATAACTATAACAAAACTAGAAAACATAGAAATGGACTTAGCAACATACAAATCAGATATCATATTCATAATAAAAATACCTAACCTAACCCAGGATAGATATAAACAATTATATATACAACCTATCCCAAATAAAAATAAGAAACAATTAATATTAGAAACTAAGAAATATTTAATCAAAAACAATACTATATATTACGATACAAACTATGTAAAAACATTACAAAAAGTAACAGAGGGATGTTTAGAACACCTCTTTACCCAAAATCAAATGAAATGTAATTTTGAAACTAACGATAAACAAGAAATTATAGAAATTGGAACAAATATTATACTTACCTTAAATACAAACCAAAAAGTCAATCAAACTTGCAATGAATACCCTTTAACTCTTAAAGGAAATTCTTTATTAACTATCGAAAATTGTCAAATTTATTTAGACAAATGGTATAACAAGAAAGAATACAAAGATACAATAATTGTACCAAACTCTATAAAAAATATCACAGAAATTAATACATTACCTATAAACTTAGAAACCTTAAGCTACAAAAACATTGTAAACACCAAGCTTATATCAGAATTAGAATATCATTCAAAAATTACTTACTCTATCACAACCTTTATAATTATACTTATCATAATTTTAATAATTTTACACATTCATGTTAAAAACAAACCTAAAAATACCAAAATTATGGTAGAAATTCCTTTACTCCCTACAGAAGCCGGAATTTCATCTTCGTCGGGTGGAGTTATGAACCCAAACACAAAGAAAAGAATGCCGTTCGAGTAAACATTACGTCATCTTTATTACAACCTTATCTGTAAACATAAAGAAATGTAAACAAACTTATCTAGTATAAATATAAGAACAAATTAAATAAAGAACCAGTCATTATAGTTATGAACCCAAACACAAAGAAAAGAATGCCGTTCGAGTAAACATTACGTCATCTTTATTACAACCTTATCTGTAAACATAAAGAAATGTAAACAAACTTATCTAGTATAAATATAAGAACAAATTAAATAAAGAACCAGTCATTATTGAAACTCACAAAACTTAACTCGTCTTATTCTTGAACCCCACCCGTGGTAATTCTCTAATAGGAACTTAAGCTAAAAATAATATTCCAAGTAGAATATCGTGAATAAATAAGATTCAAAAACAAAATATTAACTTCCTTCGAAATCAAGAATATTTTATTCTTTTAAAGGAATTAATATTAAAATTATAGCAACAAAAAAAAAAGAAGAAAATAAATAAATAAATGGTCCAATGCCAATCGGGAATGTCTTATTTCTTCTCTGTGTACCAGAAGGAAATTTGTGATTTCTATGATTTTTTAGCTTTTATCTTAATCGGAATTGGATTCAAAAATCACGAAAAATGCATATCTCAGATCAGGCATTGCGATCTTTAAGGATTATCCATATGCTATAAATTCATGACTATTTCTATGAACTGAAAATCCATCTATCTATGGTCTGTGGAAGCTTGCTGTAGACATTGCAATTATTTTGTATTAGTCAACGATCTGGACAAACATTCAAACAGATGTGGTCTAGTTTGCTTATTGCTCCCACAAATCAGACATTACGGTCATTTCAGATAGCCTGAGATCAGAATTTTTATTCTGCTCATCCATCAATTACCATTTTTCGATTACCTGCACCATATGTACATACGAGGGTAGATCACTAAGTACCCGTGTGTGAAGACAGGTGGCGTTGCTGAGAGAAATTGGCATTACCGTCGTGTACTGCCATCTGTCACACGACACCACACTAGATTTCAAATTGATTCATAGGTAAGTTTTTATTTGGCAGCCATTAGTATCACACGTGTTTGGTGTTTCGCGATAAAATGGAAAAAGAACAATATCGATCCGTAATTTGCTTTTAATTTTTGGATTGAAAATCATGCGAAGAAATAAAAGCAAAGTTGGATGCTGACTATGGGGACCCTTCACCATCTATGACAATCGTAAGATATTGGTTCAACGTGGTCGTACATCTGTTTTTGATGAGGAGCGCCCAGGCCGCCCGGCAGACGTGGTTACCGAGGAAATCGTTGAGAAAAGGTCCAGGTGAGGAAAAGTGCGCGAAGTAGCAGAGGCCGTAGGAGTGTCGTACGGAACGATAATCAATATTTTACATGATAGGTTAAGCATGAGAAAGGTGTCGGCCCGTTGCGGATACGGAATTGTCGCGGGCAAATTGCATGAATTTATCTACGAATTGCTGCCGCATCCACCGTACTCGCCCGACTTGGATCCCTGCGACTACTTTCTGTTCCCCAACATGAAAACTTGGCTTGGAGGAAAAAAATTCAGCTCAAACGAGGAGGTTATCGTCGAGGCAGAAGCGTATTTTTAAGAGTTTGACAGATCGTATTTTTTGGATTGGTTAAAGAAGAGGCAGAAACGTTAGGAAAAGTGTATTGTACTAAGAGGAGATTACGTTGAAAAATAGAAAAAAAAATTCGTGAAAAACTTGCCTCTTCATTCCTAACACGGCTTACGACTTATTGAACTAACCTCGTTTATACCTAAAATTATATACAATCATCTGCCGACTGATTTTGTAATCGGAAACGATCAGATAGTCAAAGATCTAATCTCATATTCCATAGCATTCTTACTGGTTTATTATAGATCAGGCTTTGCATTCGGTTTGGTTAGCCAAAGAACTGAGTTACTTCCACAGATCAGATATTCGTTTCAGATCATTGCAGAAATCCGCGACCTAAACTCATATGCAATCATAACCAGGCCGATCTGCCAATCCTTACCACAGATCAGTCATTGTAATTGTTGCGGATATTCCGAGACTTGAATTAATATTGGATCGGTTTCTAGCTGATCTACAAATACCTGCCACAGATCAGATATTATGATCATTTCAGGAAGTCCAAAACTAAGACTTCCATATTCAATCAGACCCAAATTGGTTTACTAATGTTTGCCAAAATCAAACTTTGTGATCTTTTCAACTATTTCGAGGACTGATGTCATGTTCTTTCTATCAGATCCTAGATGATCCAGGAATGATTGTCAAACATCAGACATGGCACATTAGAATCACACAACTAGTCCGAAACAGAGTCAAAATTACAAATGCCTCTATCAAATAAAAACTGATTTATAATCGCAGATAATCTTTTAGAATTTGTATTTATTTGCTTTATTATTAGTACAATATTTTCTTTTGAAGTGCAAAATTTAGATAATATAATTAACCCATCTAAGCCTAGTTCATTTGTCTACGCCTATGAAAAGCTTTTCATTTCGCCGTTCGGATTCGGTATTAAACTGTAAGTCCCTTCCATTCATGTGCAAATATAACACGCACAACATGAGTGGATGCGAAAAGCTCGGCCGAGGCCCTCAATCGCAGATTTAGAAACGATCTAATATCAACTTCAGATTTATTATAACTCTCGTATGATTGATAGATACTAAATAGATTGACTATGGATCGATTGATCTTCTTGGAAATCTATAACTCATTAAAATAACCATGTTGTGTATAATTCACAGCTGATTCAAGTTCGAAAAATAACGTAAACCTTAAAAATTATTGCCAACTCAAATCGAATTTATTAGTCACATTGGTATGTCGAGAAATCTTAACCTAGAAATGCCATTCAGTGCCAGAATTACATAGAAAATTGCTCCTTTTTTCAAATCTTTTGACACATTTGAGTTCTATGAAATCGATTTGTTTGAAAATTATTCAGTTTAACACGATTGCTCCACAACTACAGAAGATCTCAGTCATTTCACGTTGGTAAATTTAATAGAAAATTAAAGATTTTATTTAGTTATTTTAATAGACTCAACAATTATTCCTACTAGGACACTGAGACCAATAAGAAACCATACACACACTCACACACACTCACACAGACATACATATTACATATAGTTATAGCACATTTATATACATACATACATATATATTTGTTTAGATTTCGACATAACGAAGGTTAACATTTTTTGGGGAAGAGAAGTGAACACATCTTCATTGGTAAGGATGGGTGAACACATTTGCTTGCCCTCAAACTACATACACATACTCGTGTGCTTAGCATTGCCCTTTTTCATAATCCTTTATACCGCCTAAGGATTGTTTTCGTACACTTATAGTACAACTCATTTCATCTTCTACGCTGCTACGTTTTCCTTTCAACTCTTTTTTTTTATTTGAAAGAAAGACATCTTGCCAAGTTAGTAAAAAGGCGGATGGAGTCGGGGGTATAAAGACACATGTGAAAATCATCTGATGTTTTTTTTTTCTTTCAATTCCAAAGTGCGATTTCTTTATTTGTTGTTCATTTTATTTATATAACTTTATGCGAGTTTGGTTGGTTAAGTTGTTTTTCCTTATTGTATGTCTGTAGGAATGTATGAGCTTGAGCAACTGTAACAATTGATTGCATATAAACAGTAGAGTGCAGAAAATAGGCAGCAAATAATATTTGATACGAGCCCTACGAGCACGAGCCGTTCAACCAACGCAAAAGATACCTGCCTAGATCACTGATCTTGACTGCTGCGGAACCTGGGAATACAGATTTTACGGCACACTAACTTTTGTACTAACAAAATTAGTCAGGTTAGGTTCAATTGTTAATTGTGAGTGAAGGAATTAGATTCAACGAGTAATTACGACAATTCTGGCTAGGGCCATCAAACAAAACAATCGAGTAATTTTAATCGGATTTATTAAAGTTAGCGCATAGTTCAGCAGATCAACGAGAAAATTACAAAAAGTATGATAATGGATAATTGTGAGATTGATCTATATAGTTAGAACCGAAAAGCAATTGAGACTCGTTGGATTTAACTTGTAACTGGTAGTTTCCAAGTTTCACCAAAACGAGTAATTCAAATGGATGTCGGTAGTGCTAACGGGCAATTGCAGCTGGTAGCCAACAAAAATTCTTGACTTGATTAGATTCAGCAAGTATATCTAGGAGCTTCCCGGTTATAACAAATGAGTTACCTCGATTGAGTTACTTATTTAGAAATATTGAGAGAATGTAGTCTGTTTAGATACAACAAGCGATTGAGAATCAAAGAGTATCTTCCACAGATCTCGTTTCAAGCTGATGTGTAATCACACCTAAGTTAGTTATGGCCAGCGAAAGTTATCACTCGGTGAGGGCTACCTTCGATGCAACGTGTTGATAGAAGCTTCCCTAATGTAGTGAACATACGAGTATATTTGTTTCAGTTCTTACTAATTGTTGCATCTTTTATTGTTACCGTTCAAATTAGAGAAATTGTACTCCGGAAAAATACAACAAGTGATTCAAGCCAAAAATCTTTATCAAGATATATTCAACGAGCTACTGGGAGCTCTCCGATTTTTCACCGTTTTCGTTGGCTCTAATAAGTTATTGCTCCTAATTTAGTTAAAGCCAACGAAAAATCGTAAAATTTAATGGGATCCTTCCCAGTTTAAACCAACGAGTAACTAAGATTTACATATCTCGTGGGTTATAACTTGTTTTTCCATTTTGTTTAATTACAGCCAATGAGAAACCGCGACAGTAGTCGATAGTGTTAATTTATCGGGTGATTGCGACAAATCTTTTAAGAGCTGATGATTGGTTGCATCCAGTCGGGTTAAGGTCAACGAAGAATAGTCATTTGGTTAGAACCAGGATAGATTGCATAAGTAACTTTTAGCTTCCCGGATATAATAGACGAGTGTATGCCACAGTTTTTCTTAGTTCTAACAAGAGGTTGAATCTAGTTTAGTTGAAACCAAGAAAACAATGCGACCTGATTAGATTCAACGAGTAACAGCGAGCCTTCCGGTTATATTAAACGAGTATCAGCCATTGATTTCATTAGTTCTAAAGAGTGATTTCAACCAGTTTGCTTAGATCCAATGAGTAATGACGATCTCTCCAGTTCGATAGCGTTCACTATTCAAATCATCTGAAATTTCTCGCATCACTGTAATAGCGCATCAAATTCATCAAGCAATCTGTTCACTTCTACATACATACGTATTCACCCAACCTCCAGAACGACGAAACATATCACATCCGATTCGATTTCCTTCAAATTTATGAAATCAATCGACACTATTCACTCGCAAACACTTTATCACTTCACGCCATAATAATGTCAGTTAGCAATTGTGTGTAGCTTATGTTTCAAACATACAAAAAAACAAAAAAGGAAAAGACAAACATTTGCACATACGAGGAAATACTTATATCAGCGAGCGATTGGAATGATGATAAAATTTACACACTATTGCTTCAGCTTTAGCGAGATTGTGTGGCATATCAACAACAACAAAATAGAGGGTGGCGACTGCAGCACGAGAGATTGAATGACAGACAGCAAATGTTGGGTGGATGGTTTTAGCAAATGCAGAGCATATTCTTCTTTCCTGGTGCGAGTGAAATAGAACATAATAATAATAATAATAAAAATATATTTATGTATGTCTATTACAGTAGGAACACACATACGAAACGATAACACAAATACACACACACACATCAAAATAGCGATGCAATAATAATGAACTTGAGACACTGTGTAGTAAAACAAGAAGGGGAACATTCGTACTTTTTTTTTTATTTGTGAACAATTCCATCTAATCCTGCGGCAGCACCAGTAGCAACAACAGAATCAACAGCAGCACCAACGTCGGCAATAGTTGCAGCGTCATTGCCGCCAACGCCAATAACTTTACAAAATTTACGATGCTCGCCTGTGATTGGCGGGCCACAAGCAAAAATGTTCACAACGATGACGACGACGACGACGACGACGACGACGACGACGGCCACGATGATGGTGATATTTCACACTCTCGCTTGGCGAATTGCTAGCTTTGCAAAAACAGCTGTCAATATTTGACAGTTTAACCGGCGGCTACAAAAACAAATGTGAAACAGAGCGTTCCTTACCCCAAAAATCTAGAAATGCAGTTTAGTTGGAACAACATCAACCAGCAACACAAAAACATTTATGTGTTCGTAATGTTCAAGTGTGATTAATTGTAGTGGTTTGATTTGAGTGTGGGGCCAGGCCTTAGGTACTAGAAAAAGCCCACAACAAAAAAAAATAATAAAAAAACAGAACACCAAAACAGAGCAGCAACGTTTTCATCTTTCACTTTGTCACTTTTTTGAAAACTTCATCGTAGTACTTAGTTAGTAGATTTGGTCAATGATGTTGTTGCATTTGTTCACAGTTTTTTACATTTGTTGGACAATTAAGTATGTTGTTGTGTTTATTTGCACAATATGGATGATGCCAACAGCTATTAGCCTATTGGGAATTTTGATAGTGGGGGCAAATTGAGGAAGGAAGTGGAGCTAGTGAGCTATGTACATTTTTACACTAGTATGTATTATTGCTATTTTAGTACAAAGTGTATAGGAGAGAGTGGGGAAGCTTAAGCCACGAGTCAAATACAAACAAATGGATTGTATTGACAATTTGAAGTATGTAGTGAAGGAACAGCTTCACTCAACTTGTTCAGAGCGAAAGGGAAAGTATTTTCCCAACATAACTCCAACATAGTCCAAATAGTGACCGCAATATGAAACGAAGAACTTACAATTCTGCTCTAATCTGTATGAAAACAACAAACATTTAATGCGAAAAATATAGTTGTTTCGGAATTTAACTCATTTTTTACATTAAAGATTAAATGTGCAAACGCTAAACATTGAAAAAGTGAAACGTCTAGGGGCCTTGCTTACCTACACTTTCTCTCTTTGTACTCTCTAAACCAGCGATGGGCAAAGAATTGACAGAGCTTCTCATTTTCATTTTAATAGTAGAAACTGTTATATTCCCGTGCAAGCGACTGCCCAACAATGATCTACAACTGTTCCGTCTCACCATCGTATGTCTGGTACAAAAATGATGAAATCTTTTTTAAACTAAAGTATTTTATTTTGCAAATTATTTTTAGATTAAAAAAATAAAAACAAGAAACTACAAATTATTAGTTTTTAATAAAAAGTTATAATTTTTCAGGAACCCCTTCCAATAATGTTTTTATGGTAGTGTCCGACACCCTCACAGCTGCTGCAGACCACTTTCTTTTGAAATCTTGAAGGTCTTTGGCCACTTTTTTTGTTACCTTCATCTCCCTTTTTACTAAAGCCCAATACCTTTCAATCGGCCTTAGTTCTGGACAGTTTGGTGGATTGGCACCAAAATCACTTCATTCCGTTGGAACCACTCTAAGGCCGTTTTGCTGTAGTGATATGAAGCGAGGTCAGGCCAAAAACGTGGACACTTCATGTAGGCGTAAAAATGGAAGCATTCCTTCAAATATATTTCGCCGTTGATTGTACCCGATGTCACGAATGTGCTGCTCCTTTTGCCACAACTACAAATTGCCTGCCAAACAAGGGATTTCTTTGGGAATTTTGTAATTTTTTTGGCTTTGAATTTTTCAACGACATTTCCTCGAGTATCAGCTGTATAAAATTCCTGGCCATGTAGCTGGGAAAAGTACGCTAAAACATAAGTTTCATCGTCCATAATGCAGCATTCAAATTTCTTGACAAAATCTCGGCTCAGCATTTTCGCTCGTTGTTTTGCGGTTTCATTCTTCACGGCGTTTCTATCCGGAACTTTTTGAACTTTGTACGTCCACAGCCCAGCTTCCTTCTTAGTCCTGCGCACGAAAGATTCTGAGCAATTAGCCTTCCCCGTCAATTTCCTTCCCGAAATGTTTGGATCTCTCTTTAAAATGGTCACAACGTTCTTCGCCTTCTCACATGTCATGTGGCCCCTTCTTTTTACCAGAACCTTTCTTCCGATCAATACGCAGTTCTTCCTTAAAACGTTTAATAACGCGAGAAATGGTTTTAGGGCTAGCCCCTACCTCTTTGACAATTTTTTTGAATGACCAGTGAGGTTGCTTTTGAATAATTTTAATAATATTTTCTCGCACTTCCACTTCGTTTGCCATTTTCGCGTTAAATAAATTTTTATTGTCTTTAACTGGCACATAATATTTTCTGACATTTAATTCAAAGCTACTAAGATAAAAATATTTGATTTTGAATCTTTCAATAGCACAGTATGGGAAGAAATGTAACGGACAATTTTATTCGACGCAGCCCTTAATAGCCTCACGATATACGAGTGCATATCGCTCGTTTGCTGCAAGACTGTCATAACTCAAAAAACAGATCAATCACTCCATACAAATCCATATAATTCAGTATAATTAACTCGACAATTTTGCTTTTTGTTTTATGACAGTCTTGCAGCAATACATTTTCAATAATTTATTTATTAAATTGAAAGAAGCATATTAACTTTCTATTAAACTGGGATAGTATATTTAGTGACGAAATTTTCGTTTCGTTGTAGTCGCTGCAGCATAGTGATAGTGCGTTGGAGTGTCCGGGATTCGAATTTCGGCACAGGCAAAATCAAAAAGTAGATTCGGATTCGGCATAAAACTGTAGCTCGCTCCCTTCCAATCATGTTCAAATATAACAAAGACAACATGAGGGGATACGAAAAGCTCGGCTTAGACCGTTGTGCCTGTAAAAAAAGAAGAATCTCCTCGCTCCAAGCATTTTTAACCCCACCACGTATAAATTAGATAGCTCAGCTTCAGCTGAGAATGAAAACAAGAACCATCTGGAATACAAGAGTTCTGTTGCAATATTTTTAATGCACTTGTCATATGAAATGCTGTGAGATTAAATGATTGAAAACTGAATTCATGATCAGCATTTGCGAGGAGTATACTGCATATAATGTGATATTGAATATTTATTATCTCTCATGAAGAAATCAGGACCCATTTATTTTCAGTGTTTGACTTATCCCCTCGCAGACTTATCCCCTTGTATTCATTCTTTCAATGATTTTAATGATTTTTAATAGCTGTGATTCCAATAACTTATTAAAAACAATTTACTTGCTTTTCACACTAGTTTTCAGTTCGTTTCAGTTTCGTAACAACTCTCCCCCTTTTCCCCTATACCATTCAATTTTTGACTATGATATCGCATGTAAAGGTTTGCCATTGACATTTTCTGTCATTAATTGTATACGCTCACTTTGTCAATTTTTTACAATTTGTTGTCGTTGTCGGTTTTATTAAAGCAATTGGGTATTACGGCTGTTGCTGTTGCGGCTGATGTTGCTGTCAGTGACAATAAACAACATCAATAATAATGATAACATTTAAATTGCGTTAAAATAAGTTTAGATAATTTGTGATGTGTTTGTTTTTTTTTTGTTTGTTATGCTGCAATCATTATCATGTGCTGATTTTTTCTCTTTTAATGTAAATAAGTAAGTTGTTTTTCTAATGTAGCAAAAAATATTTTGTTTTGACAATTAAAATTCGTTTAAGTTAACTTTTTGATTTTATTTAAATTTAATGTTTTTCTTATGTAAATTAATTTGACAGCTTGTGCCTACTGATTTCCCTATCTCCCAGCTACTTACACTCACTTGGTCGCTCACTCCCTCTACCTCTCTCTCTCTCTCACTCTCTCTCTCTGTCGCTGTCACACACTCTTTGACTATTTCCTTTAGTTAAACTGTGTAAATTTTTCTCCACTTAAAATGTTAGAGACGCTGGTGAGTGGTTTCCGTTGGTGGCTGGCGGGTAGGCAGTCAGGCAGCAGCGGCAGCATTATTGTTCCATCATTGATTTATTATGTGCGTCATTTATTGTGCAAGTGTATTTGTATGTGTGTGATGATTGTACCTTTCTTTGTGTGTGTCGCCTGTGTGTGTGTGTGCGTGTGTCCGTTTGTGTATTTCGCCTGTCGTTGGCATAAACTTTCTGGAATTATTTCGTAATTGTTGTTTTATTAGGGTTTATTGCGTCAATCAGGCATCGTTCTCAAGTATCTTCTCTCTATGTAGTATCTTCTTTTGATTTGTGCGTGTTGTATTTAACTATTGTCTCATTGTTGGCGTTTGATAAATTACCATGTAATTTAATGATTTTCATTATTAATTGTTTGTTATTGAAGTTTTATAAATATACATACACACACGAATTCGCGCACAGCAAACCGTCGCTATTGTGTAAATTTAGAAATTACATCAAGTGCCAAAAAGTAAACAGCAATAACAAATTATTATTTTGTTATGTTTTTCTCAAAAATCTTATGACGGGACTTTAAGATTTGCATTGCTTTTGTTTATTTATCTAACTAAATAAGTTAGATTTCCCTTCAGCAATTATACCTAAATCCATTAAATATTATTATATATAAATGTATTCAAACTTATCAACTGCGTTAAGCAATTTTTTGTTAAATAGGGTTTGATATTCTATTTAAGAATATTTGAAAGGAAACAGTCAATGTGCTAGCAAGAGTGATGTATCAGAGATGTAAAACAATTGATTGATGTCATTGCTAATTAATTCAATTTTCTTCCTTCTATTTGAGACTTATGATTTCAAAAATGAACTCATGAAGTCTTTTAAAAATGCTGTGACTTCAGTAGAAATAAGTCACAATCATACAATGACTTCACATTATGATTAAAGTCGACTAATAACTTCAAAGTTGTCGCCGTGGCGTAGTTGGTAGTGCATTGGTTTCAAATGGTTTAAATGAATTCAATTTACTTCAATGACTTCAAATCATACACAATCATACAATGACTTCACATTATGATTAAAGTCGACTAATGACTTCAAAGTGGTCACCGTGGCGTACTTGCTAGTGCATTGATTTCAAATGGTTTAAATGAATTCAATTTACTTCAATGACTTCAAATCATACACAATCATACAATGACTTCACATTATGATTAAAGTCGACTAATGACCTCAAAGTGGTCGCCGTGGTGTAGTTGCTAGTGTATTGGTTTCAAATGGTTTAAATGAATTCAATTTACTTCAATGACTTCAATTGACTTCAATTGATTTCAATTGACTACAATTACTTAAATTGATTTCACCTAAATGACTTAAAGATAATCAATGGATTATTCAGATCGAGACATCGTACAAGAGACTACGCATTCACGGCTTTAAAAAAATGATTTTACAAGAGACTGATCCGCCATTGACTTCAAAGTGACTTATAACTTTATGGTCTTCATTCTTCATTCACAAAAATAATGGTAAGATTCAGTCATTTTTAAACGAAGCCAACAGACTTAAAACTGCATTATTTTACAGCTCTAATAGACACACGAGTATGTACGAGACTGTACGAGTAACTAACTAAATGCGAGTATTTACTCATATCCTAAAGTCAAATATGTAAATTTCTGAAAGTACACACAACACACAACACACAATATACTCGCTGACATACATAACATTTTTATTATATACTACTAACTTTATTACCTTCTTCTTTTGCGTATGTTTATAATAATTTTGGAGATGTTGTGTATATGGAAACTTCCAGAGTAATCGAAATTAAGTACAGAATTCTACTTTAGACTTAATAACTTCTGGTATAACAGTAGAGCTGCACGATTATATCAGATTCTCATCGATTGAAATCACCACCCACCAGTTATTCTTCTTCTAGCGATGGGCCGTAACAGTTGGTTTTCAGTTTCAGTGTATGTACTCTTTCCGGTCTTCCCTAGTCTGCTGCGCGCAGTTCAATTAGTTTCCGTGCACTTAAGAACAGCGTGCCGCGCACCTTCATTATCACAATGGCATCTAGGGGATATAGTAAGAAATTCGTAGCCATTTTGTGTGTATTAACTTCCCTTTATCTTTGATATCCCAATTCTGTAGTTATGTGCTCGTATCTGTTCCTTTCGCATCTCTTGAGCCTTTTGCATCCCTCTTTCTTGCTCCTCAGGACCTTTTCTTTTGCTACACATGCATCTTATACTTACTTAAGCAATTATCTTGTGGTTTTGGTTTTAGACCAAATTTAAATATTAACTCTCTTTGGTTTTCATACTTGAAAACTTTTATTTTATTTTATAATTTCTGTTTGCACCGGCGCGATAGAGAAGTCGGCAAGCATTACATAACGATTTATCAGTAGTTTTCTATCTTTATTCTGTTATAAGTAAATTGAAAACATATTATTTCACGCAGCCAAGGCCACAGTATTTATGTACTTTGAAAACCCCTAGAATACCCGTATGATTACATCATGAATATTGTGGAATCTGTTGGGCAAATCAACCTTCATAACTTATAACACAATAATAATATTTCCTTTCCAGCCAATGAACTTTAATTATTGCATAGATTTTTGCAGAAAATCAACCTTAGCTAATAAATTTGTATATTTAATTAACCAAAAATTTACCAAGATAAGATACAGTAGACGAAACAGAAGCAACACAATCAAATAAGATAAACACAAAGAAAGTGGAAGAATTTATTATTAAAATCCCAAAATTTCGCTATAGCTAACTGTACGAGTAACTAACTAAATGCGAGTATTTACGCATATCCTAAAGTCATAGATATAAATTTCTGAAAGTACACACAACACACAACACACAATATACTCGCTGACATACATATGTACATAACATTTTTATTATTTACTACTTACTTTATTACTTATTTCTTTTGCGTATGTTTATAATAATTTTGGTGATATTTAAGGGTATGTGTGTATGTATTTGCTAGTTGAAAAAGGAAAACTAATTAAAAGATGGTGCTACCAAATACGATAACTCAATAAGTAAGAAACGGGAAATGAATATTATAAATATCTGCATAAACCACATACGCATGTATATATAGGTACATGTATGTATGTATGTATGCAAGTATATATGTATGTACTTGTTTAGTGAAATGATTTACTAACTATGTACGTATGCGAATTTAATTAACTCTTAATAAAGTTTATGTTGGCAGTAACGTTGCGGTAAAGCAGGGCACAAAATCATTACGGCTATTGTGTTAAATGAATTGTGCTAAAATCCAAAGCCTAATAGAAAAAGCGTAGAGACATTTAAATATTGCAATGGTTGGGGTTAAGGGATATAGTATGAAGCCTTTGGATTAACATAAGAAGACAAAAGATAGCATACTTAATCGTATCAGATTTTTCTATGAAAATGTACAGTAGCTTAAAGTATTAAAATTGAATGCCCTACGTGAAGTTTTCCACTCCTTCCTTCGTTCTCTCTCTGTCTCTGTGTTTCCCTAATTTATTTATGTTTGCCCTTTTCACTTCGAAATCCTCTGTCATTTCCCCCTCTCTTTTTCCGAGCGTGTTTCAATTCAAACTAAAATACAATAAAATGATAATGAGAAAATTGTAATGGAAATCAAAAAACTTATGACAAATTTTTGCCTTGTCTTTTCTTCAGATTTAGTAACTTGCTCTCAATATAGCTGTGGCGCATACTCGTACATTGTTGTCAAACACACACACACACACACACAAACACACAAACACACACACACACACACACAAACACACACACACGTGAATAAGTATAAATGAAAACCGTTAAATCAAATGTCAAAATTGTGCATTCATTTGTTGATAATGATGAGAGCACGTGATGGTCATGGTGCTGGTACACCAGCTGGAAGGAAGAAATCAAAGAAACACTGAGTTAAATGGCTGCTACACAATAACGGGCCACAACAACATCAACAACAACAACAACATAAAAGGCACAAAAACAATGCCAGCTAAAGCAATAAAAAGGAAAGCATTGTTTTACTACATACAACAACAGAATCATAGAGTGATAAAAAGAGTATAGAAGCAGAATCTATTATGAGAATACAAGTAAAAATAGTAAGAGCGAGGAGTATAGCATAAATGGATCATTTTAATAATTTGATTGATAATTTGCTCTGAGAATTGTAATATTTAATAAAAAAAAACACACACATTGTTTGTTGTTGTTTTATGAGTGTAATAGTTAATGAAACCAAATCAAAGATGAATAAAAAAGCATTTAATAAAATCCAGCAGAAGTTAGGTTACGTGAGGTGATTGTCCCTGCGAATACACTTGAGCTGATGTAGCCGAGTGTGATCTCACATGGAACAAGTGTAGTCACAAGTGTAGTTCGCGTCTTGAGTGACTTTTCAATTTTGTGTCAATTATAAACACAGCGCAAAGACAATTCGCTTTTCACAATCTTCTAAATATTAGTAAAGGACCAGTCAACTACGCCTTGCCCATTGACTATCCTTGGCTCAATAATGCTGAACTAATTTAAAGTCCTTTTCATAATGTTGAAGCGTTTAAAAGTGATTATAAATGCTTTTAATGATGTACATAAAAGAGAATAACCCTAACACAAACCCTACCTCAACTCTTTCTTCCTTTCTGGTATGGTTTTTCTAGCATTAAACAAATTGTTCTAAGCAATCGCGAATCCTCTAAGCGTAAAATTTACAAATAGGTACATATCTACTACAAACATACATAATTGTACATTCACAGAGATATTACATAATACAATACCTACTAATCTTTGTTATATACTAATGGGGCGTTTTTTCGCGCTTAACTGCTCGCGAATAATGACACAAAATGCTTTTGTTGTTGCATTTGCGTGTGCTTGTGTTTCTCTTGTATCATTTTGGGGCACAAGAATTCAATGGTATGTGTCATACCAACATTTATATGTATGTACATATTTGTGCGACGGGTTTAACGGGCATAATGATCTGACGCTGAAAGGATTTGTTTATCACATGAACATAGAAAATCCATTCCACATTATGAAATCACTTCGTTGCGCCATTGCCAATGTCATACATAGCGCCATTACCATTGGTTTAAGCCTGATGCGATTACCAAAAATTATTAAAGATTATTAACGAAGCGTAATGTGAGGGGCTTTATAAAATCATAAAATAAATTTGATTGTTATCCAAGTTAGTATGGAAATGTTTTGAATTGGAAAACAAACAAGAAAGTGATAAACTTTCCTCTTTTTTTTGTATACCAAGTTTCGAAAGAGAAGACTTGAAGAAGATGGAAAGAGAAATGAACTGTAAGGCGTATAGATAGCGTCGCAGTAATAATAATAATAATAATAATAATAATGGTAGTGAGGTGATAAATCTCTATGATTTTAATTTGTTATGGTAAATGTGAATATTGTACAAGGTAAGTAAAGGGTGTTTTTTTTGAAGTGTGTTTTTTTTAATCTGGTAATACTTTTTTCGGAGTTGGTCTTTATGACAGCTGTCACTTGATTTATGCTCAGTTTGGTTTACCATTTCAGACTTACGCCTGAACAATGTTTGCAAATTATTGAAATTTGTTATCAAAATTCGTGCTCTGTGAAAAATGTGTGTTATCTCAAAATTTTCTTCAGCGACGATGTTCATATTTGGCTCAATGGATTCGTGAATAAGCAGAATTGCCATATTTGGAGTGAAGACGTGCCAGAGCCATTCAGTAGCTACGTATGCATCCTGAAAAATTCACTGTTTGGTGCGGTTTATGAGAAGGCGGCATCATTGGGCCGTACTTCTTCAAAGACGATAAAGGCCGCAACGTTACGGTCAATGGAGAAAGGTACCGTTCGATGAAAACAGACTTTTTTTGCCGAAAATGCAAGAATTGGACTCGGCCGACATGTGGTTCCAACAGGACGGTGCCACATGCCACACTGCATGCGAAACCATGCATCAATTGAGAGGCGAATTTGGTGAGTAGTTAATCTCACGTTTTGGTGTAGTCAATTGGCTTCCAAAATCGTGTGATTTGACCCCGTTAGACTATTTTTTGTGGAGCTATGTTAAGTCTTTTCTGTATATGGACAATCCAAACACGATTGCTGCTTTGGAAGCCAACATTGAATGCGTCATTTGTAAGATTCCGGCCGAAATGTGTGAGAAATGTGCCAAAATTGGACTTTCAGAATGGACCACATGAAGCCTAGTCGCGGGCAACATGGCAACATTTAAGTGAAATTATCCTTAAAAAGTAAATTGCAGCAATTGATTTATTGATCCAAATAAAAATTTCATTCACTTTCGTAAAATTTCTGTGTTTTTTTTTTCATTTTCAAAAACTAAACTCTATAAAAATCACCCTTTAGATATGCATTTAAAATATATTATATTTAAAATATATAGAAACATACATAGGAACATACAAAGAAATTTTCAACAGACATTTCTATTTTGGAAATTTTTCCTTTGGCCCATGTTATACCAGAAGGAAGACGCAGAGAGTGTGCTAATTGAGAACGTTAGCCGCTTGGATACAAATTTGCTAATAATAATTTAATGAAATTTCAGCACTTACCTTCATTTATTTCTGTTGCTCTTAATTAATTTAAACCAAGATAACTAGGATGAATACCAACAGCAATTGGTACATATTTTCAAAAATGTACTTTCCTTCCATTTCATTTTCACGGAAGCCGCCATATTAGGTTAAAAAAACAACTTACCAATTAAAATGACAACATTTTCTCGAAATAAACATTATGCAACTAGTGCTTTAGTAAAAAACTGTCTAGATTTCCGTAGAATATTTATTTAACAATTTAAACAATATTTGTGTATTATTTTTTTTACAAATTTAGTTTTTATTTTTTGGTTTAGTGAATGTCAATTTAAAACCATTTAAACGTAACGAGAAAAACGTAATGCAACGTAAGCATGTGACAGCTATAAGCAAGCGCCCATTCACAATAGTGCTTCGCAGCTACTGCTGCGTCGACTATTGTCAGTTATAACCAGGCAGTGTTGTTTTGTATTCGCGCGAAGATTTCGATCTCTGAGTAAAAATTAAAAAAAAAGAAAATTGAAAAGTTATTGCCAAAACCAATAAAAATATTTATAAATTGTTAAGCGAAAATTATAAAAATGTCTGGCTCCTCATTTGGTGCACCACAACCTCAGCAACAACAACCTGCTGCAGCAGCGCCGGCAACTAATACGGCTGGTTTTAGTTTTGGAGCACCAACAGCTGGCGCTCCAGCTTCTACAGTGGCACCAAGTTTTGGAACTACAGCGCCTTCATTCGGAACAGCAGCGCCAGCTTTCGGTACAGCAGCAGTACCTGCATTTGCAGCAGCCACGCCAACAATTGGGGCTGCAGCAACACCAACATTTGCTACAGCAGCGCCAGCACTGGGAACTGCCGCACCAACATTTGGAACTACTACTGCACAGGCATTTGGGACAACTGCTGCGCCTGCATTCGGGACTGTAGTTGCGCCTGCATTCGGGACTGTAGTTGCGCCTGCATTCGGAACTACAGCTGCGCCTGCTTTCGGAACTTCAGCTGCTCCTGCATTTGGAACAACAACCCCAGCACTTGGAACTGCAGCACCAGCATTCGGTACTGTTGCTACACCTGCATTTGGAACAACGACACAAGCGCAACCAGCAGCTTCTGCTCCTGGTTCATTTAATTTTGGCGCGCCTTCCGCAAGTACAGCGCCTACATTATCATTTGGTGCACCTCCCACATCTTCGGTAGCTACAGCACCAATTACACGCACCATCGCTGCTGTTTCCACTGCTGCGCCACCAACACTTGGTCTGGGTGGTTTGGGTGGCAGCGGAGGCGCTACACTTGGCACCTCATTTGCTTTTGCTAAACCAACAGCAGCGGCTGTACCAACAGCAATCGCTGCAACGACATCGGCGAGTTTAAATTTTGGTACAACAACTTCAACAGCTCCTTTCTCCATTGGCGGGGGGCTTTTTGGCAAGCTGACGACCACAAATGCATTAACAGCTCCCGCAGCTGCCACCGCGTCTACACCATTCATTGGCTTGGGCGGTGTTGACGTTAGTTCCACACAACCAAAAGCAGGAGACTCCAAGCAGGATAATGTAAAGGTTAAAGAGACACAAGTGCCCGATGAAATTGCCAAAACTATGGATGCTCTCAAATCACACATTAAAGCACAAAAGACCCTATCATCCGATATTGGACGCACATCCACCTCGAAGCTATCTAATGTTTCGAGTGAAATAACGAATCTGCAATGGTCACTGCAAGAAATTTCGAATGCGGTAGAAATCAATTATAATCAAATTAAATTGCTGCGCCAAGAGACCTCGAAAACAATACAATCCGTGGAAATGGCGCAGCGTACGCAAGACACGCCCGCTGGGTTACAATTTGAAAATACCGCACCATTTCAATATTTCCAAAATCTGGTGGCCAAATACGAACAGGATTTAATAAATTTCCGCCAGCAAATCGCTTTAACCGAACGTCACATGCGTTCGCTCGCCAATCCGCAAACTGTTTCACCTGAAGATTTGAAGCGCGGCTTCCAGCAAATCAATGAAAGTTTCGTTTCTCTTGCAGGACGCTTGCATGAAATACACCAGAAGGTCGAAGCGCAAAAGGAGCAGTATTTAAACTTACGCAAATATCGTTTGCGTGATGCTTCGAATGTTTTTGCTACGCTCGATAATCCCGAAGCCAAGGTAGATACAACACGCATTACTTGCGGACCGACGCCATTCTCGAACATTTCGGCTATAAGTAGTTTTGGCAAATCGTTTGCCAATTCAGCGGCAGCTGCGGGTGCTAGCACAGCAAGTGGAGCTGCAGCCAATGCAACTGGGCAAACGGTTAAATAACGGGGAAGGAACTTTTAGGATTTCAAATTTTTTTAAATTGTTTGTGAAAACTTAAATTAATCAAAAAAAAAATAAAGTTACTTGAATTTTTTTTTAATTACATACATACATATGTACATACCGTACATTGGAAATACTGCGCTTGGAAATCCAATTACACGTTCATATTTTTCAATTAGAGCTATACAATTATTTTTAGGATATCTGGATAGCTTAAGTGTGGTTTCTAGTTGGGCAAGTTTCATGGCATTGAACTGAAGTTTTGTAAAAGCTATAACAGTATCTCTGAAGACTTGATATCCAAGTCAAAGAACATACTTAAAATTATATATGTATAATTTATAATCATACTTATAAATATTGATTGAATATTTAACGGCCTTTGGAGTTATATGGCCTAGAGCTCATTAAAAATGAGTCTAATATTTATAAATTATGTTATGAAAGCAATAGGAAATGGCAAGGTGTGGCAACTATTATAAATAATAAAAAATTACATAATCTTCAGATATTGCTGTGAGGGTAAATTATTCGCAATAAGGAGAAATTTAAACGTGCTACTGAGTTTCATATAACATAAGAGTCAATCTGTCTGAAAAGATTTTTATTTTTATGTTTTTGCAATGAGCGCATCACAATAATTTTTTTTTAGAATCGCACTTAGCCTATAATGGAAGCCAAAGTATGATGCTGCCTAGGACAGTCTTGTGTAAATCTAATATAGCAAAATCAGCATTATATGGATAATAGTTTTTACCACTGGGTTAATGTAAAAGTGTAGTGATGAGATCAGAAGCAAGTGAGAGAGTGATGTCATCGAGTACATGGAGAAATAATGACCTGAACTCATTAGATGACAGCTCTCTTTTGGGGCTCTCATGTTTTATGAAGCTAAGCTGGACTTGGTTATTTTTTGTTGTTGCTAAATTCGAGAATTAACTGCCATTATTTTGAAATTACAAAAATAGAATAGACATTTTCACGGAACGTTTATCGCAAGGACTAGAATTAATTACATTAAGTTAAAAAAATGTATATCGACCAAATGACCATATCCTGAGCTGGTGGACATTTGTGCTGGTTTTACGGCATTTTGGCTCCAAATTGGTAATTTGTTGGTACGTATTCTGTCTACAACGTCACAGCACAATTGCAAAGATTATGGTACATTTACATTATGACATTACTTTTGCTCAACTTTGTGTAAGAAAAAGAGTAAAAATTGCCTAAGAAAAAGCTTTTCACTTCGTTGTTCGGATTTGGCATTATAACACACACAACATGAATGGATGCGAAAAACTCGACCTAGGCCCTCCATAGGCTGTTGTGCCATTAAAGAAGAACGAGTTATCTCACCCTATACCTACAATGTACCATAAAAAATTGTTTCTGATATGATTTTAAATATTCACAATATCGAACTTTCAATAAACCGGCATATACTATATTTGAATTAAGCATTTTATTCCATTACGCAATAACCTTATTAAAAAAAATCGAGATCATGCATAATAATAATATTCTTGATCTTTTTATATATAGAAATTGAAACAAGTACAAAATATTTCTTCTTTACTCTCTTTTTTGTTTTTGTTATTTTTTTTTTCAAGAACACCAATGTATTTGGCAAAACAAAATGTAGCTTCAACACAGTTTTTTACATGTAGTAGGAGGTATTTTCTTCATTTTTGTTATGCCACTGATACACTTCTCTCTCTCATTTATTTCTTAACAACTTGTATAACATCTTCGTCATGCATTATATGCGCTATACCGACACGTTGTGGCGAATATTTTGTCGAAGTGCCCCAGACTAGAGCGTACTTGAATTGTGCAGCCAATGTACGATGTATTGAGTGGCAGACATGCTCAACACTAACGCCCTGTAATGAAATAAAACGAATAAATGAAAACCATTGAACAAAGTATTAAATACAGGTAGGTAAGCGCACCTTTCTTAAAATTAAACCATCATCGAAATCTGGTGGTGCACCTGGTTTCTTTGTATAGACACGTATAAGCTGCAACGATTCCCATAGCGCTTCCAGTAAATAATCCAAATTCAAATGCATATTACAGCTGACCACAATTGAGTTTGGTTCGCGTGCCAATCGATCCACCTCTTCGATGGAGATCTGATCAATTTTATTATAAACATAGAGGCAAGGCAAATAGACACGATTTGCCGTTACCACGTCGATAAACTCATCCTCGGTGCAATCTTCACGGAAGAGCACCTCCGCATTGAATATTTTAAATGAGTGCAAAATTGTTTGCACCATTTTTTCATTGCAACGCGATAGGGCACAAGTGGAGTTGAAGCTAAGGCCGCCACCTTTTTTTTGCTTAAAGTAAATATTGGGTTTACGTTTGTTTAATCGTATGCCAACGGATTCTAATTCACGCTCCAACAGATCCCGATGCACATTCGGTTTGGTGGCATCCAACATCATTAGTACTAAATCGGCAGTGCGCGCTACAGCGATAACCTGACGACCACGCCCCTTGCCCTAAGCACAGTAAGAAAAAAGGAATACACATTGAAGCAGCGTTTTCAGTTCAATTAATTAATAGCTACTTACCTGCGCAGCACCTTCAATGATACCGGGCAAATCCAGCAATTGTATATTTGCGCCCTTATACTCAATTACACCGGGTATACAAGTGAGCGTTGTGAATTCATAATTGGCCGCTTCCGATTCAGTCTTGGTCAACGTCGAGAGCAACGTTGATTTACCCACCGATGGAAAACCTATGAGTGCTACACGCGCATCGCCACTCTTGAGTACATCGAAACCGTCGCCCTTCTCGCCCTTCTTAGCTGGCTCTAACAGTTGCGAACGATACTTTGCTAATTTAGCTTTTAGCAAACCCAAATGATATTCGGTCGCTTAAATATAGAAACACAAATTTATGTCTAATTATTTGCTTTTCTAACCTTAACATAACAAATGAAGAAAAATGCCAGCATCACAGCTCGAAGCACAGCAGTCATCAGTATAAAAACTTTACCTTTGTTCTTCTGCGTACGCGCAATTTCCTTTTCAATCTCGGAGATTTTGTCTAAAATACCCATTTTATTGGATTTTTCTTAGTTCTGGCGATTTACTAGCAGTACATTTATTATAATTTTCTTTACTAAATTTGCAAAAATACCCCCAGACCAAAAATTATGTGCTTCTACCATCGGCTTTCAGTAAACGAGCACACAAAGGCATTTGTCAAAAGACATTAAGCTGTCAGTTGGATCTTGTTCTCGTTTGTGGACATGGTTGCAGAGAAAGACTCATTCACAATAGACAATATGATGCAGAATGTTTTAAAGAATATTTTGGCGAATTCGAGGAAAATTTAAATAATAGAGAAATATGTATTAAAAGAAATAAAAAGCAGCAGTTGCAAGCAGCAGTACAAGTTTAATAGAAAATAAAATGAATATGGGGTACCTTTTCCACCTCGATTTCCTTTTTTCTCTTCTGGATTAGCGGCTTATGGTAGCAAATGTTCTAACTTAGGAAGTCCTTTCTCCTAGGCTTCGTGATTAGGAATTATATGTGAGCGCTGGAAAATGGTATTACAATTAAAGATTAACATTTATGTTTGGCTCTACTCTGATAAACTTCATTCTCATTCTTACTACCTTATTTTCTAACCGTCTCTCTCGCACAGTCTCTCAAGCTTGCGCCTCTATTAGAAACAAAAATTATAAAATACTGTTTTCATATACCCATTTTATTTTGACATTCTATTGACATAGAATACCAAAGAAGAATAAATGCTACGAGCATATGGGACTGTTGTTAGTTAACAAGTTTTTGCTCAGAAAATCCCCGCTAATGATGTTCTTGTATTTGGTCAAGTTCAGTCGAATATTCTCCATCGTCACAAAGTTAAAATAGTTGCCCATATTGCATGTGATCAGAATTGCTCTTTTTAAAATGTCTGGCCAGTCTGGCCAACTTGTAGACAGCAGCAGCGCCTCTAGTATGAAGAATTGTATGAAGGTGACCAGCATTTCGCTTCAGAGAATTTCAAAAATTAAATAACTTTCGAAGTAAACATCAATTTATTAAAACTTGAATTCAACCATGAGAAAATTATTAAAATTGAATTTATTATATTAGTAAAATCGCATATCTGTATATATTATTCATATAGTATATTATAATTTTGTGTAACTTACGCTGCAAATTACATGATAAAAGTTACTCGTATTATTTTGCCACATTTAAGTATGAGTTTATGTAAGTATAATACAATACATACATATATTTATAATATTTACGAGCTTTTAACTTAAAACTCTTTCAAATATTAGTTGAAATTATATATTTATACAAAAATGGAAAGTCTCGTCGTTTATAGTTGAAGTTGACATAAAATATTGTTGTGCTTTTCAAATTAAACATAAACTATATTATATATAAAAGTTTGTCGGTATGTGTGTAACTAAGTTTGTAGTTCAGAGCACGTCTGAGCTTAACTTAAGCCCAGCTTTTCATCTCACTAATTGGCATAGTAGCCATTGCCATCATTGCCCATAAATTCAGTCCAACGCTGTGTTTCTATATCATCTAATTCCGAGCATACTTCACCCGGCTGCAATGAGCGACAGGTACACGAAACGCCAATGCGTGTAACAACCAATTGTGATTCGTATTTGGGTATAGTTGGATTGCTAATGACCAGACGTTCACTTAAGCATTGCTTTAGGAATTGCTTTCGTAATACACGCAAATTATCGATAGTGTAGCCTGTGAAAACAAATATTGTCTCAATTCCATTATTTGGCAATAATTTTCAAACTTATATGAGTGACCTTACTTTTATAGGCGCTAATTTTCTCCTCCACACAATTGAGATCTTGAGGCAGAAACAATGGTGGATAAGTTTCCGATTCGCGTATATTCAATACAAATGCAAAATCCAATGAAGATTTCGTGTTATTCAGTGATTTCAATAATACACCAGTGGAAGATATCGATGCTAGGAACCATTCGTCAGCCTCATTTGTGGCGGCTGCAGTCGTAACACTGCCGCTGGAGACTTCTGTTTCCGTAGTTTGCGTAACTAGTATATCAGCAGCGACATCATCATTGCCGCCATCACGTCGAGCGCGTCGCCTCTTTCGCCTATTCCCTAATGACTGTTCGACTTGATTGGTTGCATAATCAAATTTATGCGACTCTTTAATAGCATCGCGCTCCTCCTTTTCATTTTCAAGATCCCACAAACTTAGCGGCTCTTGCTTGTCAAGACTATTCTGTGGCACACCGCCAGTGGGAGGACTTAATAGCGTTTCATTGTTCGCGAATGAGGTGACATCGCTGCGTACATCACGATTGCCAGGATATTTCGTGCGTAAGCGTATTGGATGTTGCTTTTCATTTTGTGCCACGACCTGCGGTACTTCGTCATTGTAGAAGACATCATATTCTTCAGGTACGCGTGCTGCAGCAACAGCATCGCCATCATAGTCCTTTTGCTAGGATATTCGTATGCAGATACTTAAGATTATTGATTAAAGTCTAAAACTCAGAAACCTACCATTTCTCTCAGCTGCTGCCCATTGGGATTCACGCCATATCCACCTGCAGCTCCAAAATAAGGAAATGAATTCTGTTTCGCTGCGGGCTCATACGTATTTTCCACAGGTATATCATTATTGGGTAGTATTTCTTGTAAAACATCCTGTTCGAAAATGGGATTACGTAAGGGGTTCTCTTTGTAGTGCACTTGCGGCGGAAGATGTTTGGGCTTTTCAATGTTTTCCAGATTTTCTACTGCAGCGATTTTCTTCAACAGTTCATCACGATTGGCCAGCAGCTTCTTTAGCATTTTCGGATGCTTGAGTGGAGATTTGGAATTTTGTTGCTTGGTGAATTGAGAGCGCTGTGTGCGGTTGAGATGAACCTCCAGATCATCTGTAGCATTATAAAAAAATATACATAAGTGAAAGTGAACTAAGTGAAATAATTAAGCTTGTTCCGGTAGAAACCTGTGCTAAAGATCACAGCACCCGGTGGCTGAATATGACGCGCAATCGCATAAAGTTTGGCCACAGTGGATGTATTGTAGCGTAGGCGGCATGTATCGGCGCGCGCCTGCTGTATTATGTCGCTATCTGCAAAAATTTAAACTTCCAGAGCTCTTCAACCATTATAAGGTTATCGCATTATAAAGTTTACCTGGTATAAATTCATATGCATCTTTCACGTTATACTTATCGCGACATTGCATCTGCCAATGTAAAAAGAAGTCGCCTCCAAATGTTTGCGATATCGATACTCCACCCAGCAGACTATTCGCGCCACCCGAATCAGTCATCATTGCATCCAACAAAGGTTTCCCAGTCTTACCGTCCAATATGGTAGTCTGCGAGTAATAGTATACTGGAAAGCCCGGGCCCGTATTGTATTTAACCATAAAATCGGTTACATTATCGTGATTGAAATGACCCGGTACTATAGCGCTAACGCTCTCACTTGCCGGAAATGTGAAATTCCAGAGCTGACTAAAATTGCGCCCGTCAAATGCGTAAATGGTTGAATTGAACGATGAGACAACTACATCGGATATGCGATCACCTGTAATATCTGCTATAACGGCGGGTACCATCAAACCGGATTGATTGCTCTGGAAGAGCGGTGTAAATTCTTTTTCGCTTGTGAATTGCATCAGCGACAACAAGCGTATACTATATACGCCGCCCGCGGTGTTTTGTCCACCAGTTATGATCATGAGCAATTCGGTGCCATCTTCTTTGGTTATCACTTGTAGCGGTACGAATACCTCTTCCTTAAACGGCGTCGGTATAGTGCGTATAACTTTGCCCGTCCTACCGGAAACCACTTTGATGTGGCCCGCTTTCGATTCTTCACGTTCTTCGAGGTGAGCCGCTAATATTTCTGGTATTTCATCGCCATCCAAATCACGTACCACATTGATTGTATAGAGATCCATGACAATGGGTGAATTGGTTTCAACTTCAATCTCTCGAAATTCCCAGATATTATTGCCGTTCCGACCATTGATTGCAAAAATCATCTGATTGATATAGAACAAGTTGGAAGTAAGTATTTACTTAGTTAGGAACTACATAGAGTAACCCGCTGATTGGTTAAATAATGCGGACAAATTAAGACTCCTTTAAAATCTTCCAAAATCCAGACCATAAAACTAGGGGGGGCAAAGCACTTTGTATGTTAAAATTACGCTTAAATGTCAGAGCTCAAAAGGAACAGCCATTTGTTGTAATCTAAATGAATTATTTAAGGTTAAGCCTTGAGAATTTATAATCAGATTTCTCTCTATAGGGGGTTAAATTAGGATCTTTAAAATTTTCTGAACCCACCAACTAAAAAAAAAGAAACCATTAAGCATTCTTTAGTTAAGTACTGCTCTCTGAGGGCGTAGCTGAATCTAGATAAAATATTTATGAATTTTTATCTCCAGAGCCTTATAAAATTAATTCGAAACAACTATTTTCGTTTTTCTGAGGTATCGCTTTAACGAGGCTAAGCTGGATTAGTTTTTCATGGCCCTACTACAGAAAAAATGTCAGATCTATCTTTTCAATTCTTTTGCTTCCAACTTGTGTGCTCCCTCTCAACTTACTCCCAAACGTCCCGCTGCCACACAATCTGGATAACCATCACGATCGATGTCCAACGAGCAAAGTAATGAAAATACATTTGCAATACTCCATGATTGCCAGAGTAGGTTACCATTGACACCATCTATCGCTATAACGCCACCTTCACAGGGAACTTCATCACCTAGCTGTGCTGACTTGCAATTGGGTAATGTGTAACCCTCATATTGTATATTATCATCTAGAATAAAGTGTTTACCAGAAAATAAAATTCAAATTAAATCAATATCAATATCAACTGCTCGAGATACGAGTATGTGTGTGAAGGCTTACCAACACCAAAACCAAACACAATATCCTTAACATCATCACCATTCAAATCGGCCTTCCTCACCGGACTTTCGCTATTCATGCGCGGAAATGTACGCGTCCATAATTTTTGTACGCTTATTTGTGTGCACGGTACAAATTCCGTTCCCATACTGCTGCCATATGGAGCGTTTTGAGCAGCAAGCTTCTGGCTTACAATTTCGATGGGATCATTTTTTAGCCATACCTTAAACTTTTGCAAGGGTATTGGGAATAGCGTCAATATCAGTGCAGCCAAACTAATCAAAGCAATTAGTACAGTGAGCGCGGCCAGGCCATAACAAAACGGTTCACAGCAACGCCAACAGCGACGATGTTTCTTCATAATTGGCACCGACATATGAGTTCTGCCATTTTTGCGACGAGGTGCCATTAACGGACGCTTCAGACCCTTCTCTTCGCTGAGCTGTAGAAAAAGAGATATTAAAAAAATGTAATTGCCTAATTAGTATTTATTTTGCTTGGCATATTACTTTAGCTGAGCGCGCATCTTTGATGAAAACATCATCGTCCACATCGTCGCTAATGTCCTCATCGATTGAGTCACGTATTGCGATACTATTTGTTGGCACATATGGTCGCATTTTAATCATAATTTATTTCCTGTACTTGTTTGTTATTGCTGTTGAAGTTTTGATGTCAGTCAGCGCGTTTGCCCGAGTCGTCGTCTCACATTTAAATACCTACTCGCAGATGTGTGGGTATAATGTAATGAATGTAGTTATATTTTTGAACGCTTAAAGGCAGACTATAAATTTTTTTTTTTCCAGCTGTCTTTTCACACGTTACCGCACTGTTTCACACACAATGCAATTAGTTATCTGCTTTTAGGCTCGCTCAATTCACCTAATAACTCTGACAATATGTCAATTTACAACTTTCACGTCCGTCAACACAATGAACATCATTTCACTTTGGTATACGATTGTATGGCAAGTGAACCAAAAAAAATCAATATTTTCGCATTAAAAGCTTGAGTGTCACTTTTGACAGCTGGCCTGGTGGTGCAAATGGTGGTTGTTAATCGCGGCGCATGCTCCGTTCTGAGTTTGTGATAATATATTGCGTTGTATCAAACACGTGTTGCTTCTATGTATGCTCTCTTGTTTACCAAACAAACACCAACGTTTGCCTTATCATTTGCCGCTGCCGACCCCCTAACTGCCATTAAACTGTTGCTGCTATCATTTTGTATGTATACGAGTACATACATATGTATTAAATGCTTCTTCATATCAGCCACATGTCGCTACATATAGCATATCCTTAATATCCGTGTTGT